>CM019148.1:120159917-120642196 GCA_009733165.1 Naja naja | reverse complement strand
CACAGTACTGAAAACCTTCCTTCCCTTCCCTTCCCTTCCCTTCCCTTCCCTTCCCTTCCCTTCCCTTCCCTTGGCAACTTGGAGGTCTTCTAATCTAACCCACAACTCAATTATTAATTCTTCCACAAAGTTTTATTGGACCAACAGATGGATGTAGCAATTAAAGAACAATTGCTTTCCCTATTGTTTAATGGATCATCAGAGCTATGATGGCTGCATATTGGAAAAATGGAAAAGGTAATAATGTTGGATGACAAAAGTGTGCAAACATTTGGTAAAGAAATGGACAATTCCTTAAACAAAAAGGCATGCACTGCTAGACTAATTCATATAACCAGCCAATGGAACTTATTTCCTGTGTAGATGGGGAGTAGGTCGTAGGGAATGATCCATCATGATTTAAACTGATGGGTAGCAAACAAATTTAATAATAATAATAATAATTTCTGAAATTGATTTAAGAAACAGCTGGGCAGCATAGAAGACTAGCAGTTTAGGCTGCAGTACTGAAATGCCCTGAGTTTACCTAACCAGTCATGTACTCACTTTTCCCAGTCATGCTGGGAACATCCCAGTAACAGCGGAGGTGACAGTCCCTGAAAATATCTTAGATTTGACTAATACCCAGAAGCATACCTTCCCAAGGTTGAATTGCACCAAAACTCTAAGGCTGGGAGGAAATATCTACAAAGAAAATATCTAGCTGTTCTTGAAAGCTACCTGATGAGTGTTAGACAATTTGTAAGCATGTGGAGGTTTTATTATCATAAACTTCCTCCATATGAATAATTGTGGCAGCCACAGTTGAAGCCAAGCTCATATATTACCATAACAGAGAAAGGCACACACACTTTTTTTCAGTAGCATCAGCCTACGCAATACTATATATAGCAACTAAATGCATATATTTTAAAAGTAGAATGCTACTAAGCAGCCTAGGGCAGAGTTATTCACTAGAGAATTGCCAAGGTCCAACCTGGATGCAGTAGATACTTAATAGGCCACAGGTGCATTAAAATGTATGTTGAGACAAACAATTCTAAAAAATTTGAAAAAATGTTGCTTTGTAACATCTTTCCCATCCACTCAAATTTCTCTTTCTTTCTCCCTCCCTACCTTCCTCCCACATAAACATATACACTTAAGAATCCCCTTTCCTCACAAATAATTTCCCAGGCTGAAGACTTTATCCTTTGAAGGGCACCATATTTTCTACTACTCACTAGTGTTTGTCCTTTTGTTCTCCCATATTTGCCACCTGATACGTTCTTTACAATTAATTCAGAGGAACCCAGTGGTCAGGGTCAAGAGTTTTCATGCTAAATCATGCCTGTTGTATGATATTTTGCCAATCATCAAAACCAACATGGAAGAAGACTGGCAGCCCAAACTTTTCTCATTGAAATCAGTTAAATGAATAATCACTTCCAAAATATATGTGAAGAATCAATTCAACTAATTTACTTTCAAGAATTAAATACTGCATATTTAAAAGAGTGAATCTTAATGTCAGTGCAGTGAAAATTGTGCTTTTCCACATTTATGAGGAATTAATTCTATTGACTTACTATTTTTTCATCTTCCATGAGAATATTGGCTTGATTCCTCATGGTATCTGGATATCTATGTCTGCTTATTGGAACCAGTTTGGTATATTGGTGAAGGGCACCAGGCTACAAACCAAAGACTGTGAGCCAGGGCCACATCATGACTTTTGGGGACCCTAGGCATTTTGCTTTTGTGAGTTCCTCCATCCCAAAAATTATAGCATTAAAATTATACTTCATATTATTTTCAATATTATCTTTATATTTTACAAAGAAATAAGAAATAAAATAATGTATTTTTATATATTATTTTGTAAAAATCTGCCAATTATATCTGTCAAGTATTTACTACATCACCCCCACCAACGCTGTCAGGGCAAGCTACAAACAAACAGGAAGCAAATCTCACACTCACTAGCATTGATGATGTTTGTTGGATAATGAAACATCTGCAAGAAAACAGCCAAGCTCAGAAAGCACCAAGGATTCCACAGCTTGCTGTCTTTCTAAGCCCTAGGACAGGGGTGTCCAACCAATTTCATTGAGGGCGCATCAGGCTTGTGCTTGATCTCGGGGCTGGAGGTGGTGTGGCTGGGGTGGGTAGCCAGGGTGGGCGTGGCCAGCTCGGTGTCAGTCGTTGAGGCTCCATTTTGACCGTGATGGCCTCCTGCAGCTCTCTGCCAGCAAAAACAGAGAATGTGGCTTCCCCGGGCCTCTGTTTTCACTGGCAGAGGGCTGCAGGAGGATATCATGGCCAAAACCAGAGCCTGGGTGGACCTGTGTGGCCTCCCGAGCTCCATTTTGCTGGCAGAGGCACCACGGGCTGGTCCTTTGTGGTTTCCAGGGCAGCCCCATTGGCCAGATCTAAGCATTCCTGTAGGCCGGATCCACCCCAGGGCCTTGAGTTTGACACCCCTGCTTTAGGAGGAAGACAAAGACAAACCACCAGAAAATGTTGTGGTGAAGTCTGCAGGGAGGAGACAAGACTTGAATTCACAAACACACATGCACAAAACAAAATTTTAAAAATGTCTATATTTAGCTCTATAATTATTTAATAGCAAGCTTTATTGTCTCATAAAATTCCATAAAGATCTCGACATTTTTTTTCATCCTTAGAGATGCTGTGTAATTGCTCTTGAGGCTGCATGGGCTTCCAGTTAGCCACCTCTGAGCAAAGTCAAACTTTCCTCATAACCATAACCATAGGAAAACTCAACATTAGCAGGTAAATTGAGCTGGAATGCTTAGCTGTGAAATTAGGTACAGTTGTTGACTTAATGACCTAATTGTTAATTCTCTAAAGCATTTAAAGGGTAATGGGTAATGGCTATAGATGAGTGGAACAGTTTTTCAAGTCTATTCTTAATTCCATTCTCTGTTTACTCAACAGTGGGCCTGCACTAATCTACAAATTTAATTGAAATATTACATGTGGATTTGAACCATGTTCTCCCTGGTGCTAGTCCAACAGTTTAAAAGTTACTTCATGTAGGTTCCCAACATCTCCTTTTGGGATGAAATGGGAATGTGATAAGTAGAAATATAAAGCCTAACTTTAAGGCTGGTAACACTGAGTCACTTAAAAAATGCAGTCCAAATGAAGCATTTGAATGGCTCAATTAATCGAAGCAGAATTCTTAACAAGATAAAATTCTGCCTTGATGCAGCTTCACTCTCCTCATATTCTTAATCTAGTGGGAGATACCGCTGAATGGAAAATGTAGCACTGAAGTTCTGTTATATAGTCTAGTGGGCCATAGGGTCAATCACTTTTCAGTGGTCTCAACTGAACTTTTTAACTTAATTTTATTGAGCTATCATTTGAAAAGATTATTTTCACACTGCTAATGTGAAGGGAACCAAGGGCAAATCTTTAGGCATGCCCTTCCCTCATTCTTTTGTGTATCTTTATTACTGCTTCTTATTGCTCCTTTTCTATTACCAATTAATGCCTTTAAGACATTTGGAGGAAAAAAATGTCTAATATTATTCCAGCTCTTGGAATAGCCACATGAAGTACCTGTTGAAGTGAAAACTGAATGCCTCTATTCAGCCCTGAATGGCAACATCTCCATGTTTCTACTGTTTGACACAATGATGGATGATTTATTTACTGAACAGCATTGGTGGCCAGAAAATCTGATTTTCATGCCTACAAATCCATGAAACCTCAGCCACTGAACAGCTTCTTTTACATGTGGCAAAGGTCACCTATCGAGGATTTTCTCGTGTTTTCTGTGATTGGTCATGGCTCATTTCCTGCAAGAAAATATGATTTCCTCAAAATGGGTAAGTTTGAAGAGACTCACAAAGACCTACCAAATCATTACCTCTCTGTGCAATTTGTGTAAAATATACAGATGAATCTACAGGAGCTAAAAGCAACTGTTTATAGTTAGGAGGTTTATTTAATCCTATCATTATCAAAAGTCTTAAGAGCTCCCCAGATATAAATGCTGTAAAGAAATTAGGCTTTTAACCTTGCCATTCAACCTTGTGGATTCAGAAGTGTTTTAGTAACATGCTGAGAATATTTTCTGTAAGCCTTCTATGTGATTCTATTACTTGAACACTTGTATCTAATGTTTCAAGGAAGGAGCTATGGTAAACAAAAACTTGTTGATTAAAATATACAAATAATGCAGCTGGTGCTCATAGTTTCATTTCACAGTTTTAAAACAGGAGCCCAAAGTTACCCTTAGATCTCGCCCTCATACTACTTCCCTAAATTTCTGGCTGATTTTTCCATTGGGGTCTTTCTTTCACAGCAAAATGAGACTCTGACCCCATTCAAATGTTTGTCCTTTGGTACAGCAGATACCCTCAAAGGCTTTGTGTTTATCCCCTAAAATAGGGTGTCAAACTTGTGGCATCATGGCGCATCACATGAAAAGTATTGGGACTTTTTCCCCTTTGCTAAACCAGGTGTGGGTGTGGCCAACATGTGGAGTTTGACAGCCCTGTCCTAAAACTTCCCAAACTTGTTCTTCAGCTGCCATTCATAATTCAGTAGAAAAATAAAAATCACTAAACAGGTGGAAAGGAATTATGCTTTGTTTAACTTTTAATTGTAATTTATGTTAAGTTTCTATTTTCCTTTTATTAACTAATGGATTAATTAATGGAGCATGGCCCCTAATGTAACAAAAACATCATTTCTAAGAGGATCTTTTAAAAGAAATCTGGAAAACCTTGAAATAGATATTCAATTTATTCAAAAACTCTCATTGTGTATCAGTAAACTTTTTTTTCAATTGCTTGTGACCATTTTAATCAGCGTCAGTAAATAGGATAATGCATAGAGCCCCAAAAGCCCAAAATAACTATTTGGATTAAATCTGAGCATTGTAAGTCTTACTGTTCTGAATATAAAGTAGTGATATATACAGTCATTCCAAAATGTTTAGCCATACTTTGGAAAGGACTCTATTGCCTCCTTTCCTAAAAAAAAAAACCCCAGTCAAAGCCTGCACAAACTTTTAAAGGTAAGTTTTGCCTGGTGTGAGGAAAGTGTTATGTATGTAGGTTTAAATGTTATTGGTTTATTTGAATTGGTCTTGTAAAATGTCAAATGGTATTGGTTTAAATAGTCGGAAGAAACCCTGCACTCCCATTGGCTAGCAGCTACGGCTGCAGGCTATAAGAAGCAGCCGTAGCCTTACCCGGACGGGTCCATTCGAGCTGTACTCACTAATAAAGCCTTTTGCTGGAACTCCTCGCCTGACTCTTCATGCAAACTTAACACTGGCGACGAGGATGGGATTTCCCTGAAGAGAAGACGACGCGACGAACAAGCAACAGAGTGAGATGGCTGCGCTGAACACCCCCAGCACCGTTCGATCCGGCGACGGAAGACTGGGAATCGATATGCAGACCGGTTCCACATGTTCCTGGAAGGGAACGATCTCGCCGGCATCCCGAGAGACGGAAGAGGCGGTCTTTCTCACACACTGCGGTCCAGCAGTTTTCAAAATGGCGGCGTTGGCGGGAGCAGCAGAATTGAAGGTAATAGAATGGCCCGAATTAGAAAGACTTTTAAGAGCCCATTACGCCCCACAAGTATCGTGCCTCATTAAGAGACACGAATTTTACCGTCGGGATCAAGGGGATAGCGAGTGTTAATGACTTCGTGGCAAGCTTAAGGGACATTGGGGTGCTTGTGACTTTACCAACGTAGAAGAGGCCATGCGTGATCGGTTTGTTTTGGGCCTTAAAGATAAGATCTTACAAAGCAAACTGTTAATGAAACCAAAATCACGCTTAAAGAGGCTATTGAAGAGGCTGTTTCAGCAGAAGCCACCAAGTCCTCAGCTGCGGCCATGAAAAGATTAACAAGGCCTCGAGCCAGGCCTCAAGCCATTCTGATGGGGAAAAATCCTCAACAACTCATTGCAAACAAATAGACTCTGATTCGGATAGCAGTGAGGAAGAAGAGGGGATTTTTAAGCTCAGAATGGAGAAGAAAAGAAAAGACTCTGAGAAAAACAGGCAAGGATTCGTTTGCAGAGGATGTGGGGGCCACCCCGCACTAAATGCAAGTTCTTTGACTCCATTTGCCTACGTTGTGAAACGGGTCATATAGCCAGAGTCTGCAAATCATCCAGAATTCCAACATTCAGGAAGAAATTTCCTGAGGAAGATTTTAAGCCCAACAATTTAATTGGAAAAATGGGGCGAAATTCAAAAGCAAATGGCAAGAGTGAAACTCACCAAACAATATCCATTGGTCAGTCTTCACATTTAAATAGCAGAAAAGTACATGTGAAGGTGTTTATCGAAGGGAGACCGTGCCACATGGAAGTGGACTCAGGCTCTTATTTATCTATGGTGTCATGGGACACTATCCACAGACTCTTTCCAAGAATTCAGAAAAACATTTCCAGAAGCAAGCACTGACCCTCAAAGACTACCAAGGGAACAAGATTCCAGTAGTTGGGCGAGGGAATTCAACGTGCAGTTTAAAGGCCACACCAAACGCGTTTGCCACTGACCATCGTGGACAAGGATCGCCCAAGTTTGCTGGGACTTGAGTGGTTCAAGCCACTTGGCATCGAGGTGACTGGCATCCATCACGTGAGCAGTTCTGAATGGGAAGAGTCCTTGAAGTCTGAGTTTCCAGAGGTCTTCAGCGAAGGACTGGGCAAGTATATGGGGACCCCTATTGCTTTCAGTTTAGACCCCAAGGTGCCCCAATTCGTTTAAAGCCCAGGAGGGTTCCATTTGCTTTAAAGGAAAAAATTGATGCACAATTAGATAAGCTCATCGCCCAGGGGTTTTGGAACCTACTGACCACTCCAGATGGGAAACACCCATAGTCACACCAGTCAAGGCTGATGGGTCAGTGAGAATCTGTGGTGACTACAAGGGGACTCTTAACCATGCGCACAGCAGAGCGCATACCCTGTACCTGTTGTGCATCATCTGCTCCATTCCTTGGCAGGGGTACAGTATTTGCTAAACTGGACTTAGCTCAGGCATATCAACAATTAACAGTTGATGATGCCACTGCAGAGGCACAAACAATTGTGACTCATAGAGGTGCCTTCAAATGTAAAAGACTACAATTTGGAGTAAGCGTGGCACCTGGCATTTTTCAAAGTCTTATGGAAAGAATGTTGCAAGGACTGCCAGGGGTAGTGCCTTATTTTGATGATGTGTTAATCTCTGCTGAAAATGACACTCAGCTTCAAGAGAGACTCAGAGAAGTCCTTACCAGATTCAGAAAAGCAGGTTTGAAAGTCAAGGAAGACAAATGCACTCTCAAAACAGACAGAGTTGAATTCCTGGGGTACATGATTGATAAACAGGGCATCCACCCCACTGATGCCAAGGTTAAAGCGATCAAGGAAGCCCCTAAACCTCGTTGCAAGTCAGATCTGCAAGCCTTCCTTGGCCTTATTAACTTTTATCACATGTTTCTACCTCACAAAGCATCTATTGCTGAACCCTTACATCGTTTACTTGATAAGAAGGCTGCTTGGATCTGGGGGGAAGGAACAGTCAGCATTTAACAGTATTAAGAGACTAATCACGTCTGATGCTGTGTTGATTCAATTCTCTGAGAATTTACCTGTTGTTCTGACTTGTGATGCATCCCCTTTTGGAGTGGGAGGGGTTTTGAGCCACAGGCTTCCCAATGGCCGGAAGCCCCAATTGCATTCTACTGCGCTGTCCAAAGCAGAGAGGAACTACAGCCAATTGGACAAGGAAGCCTTAGCAGTTGTTGCAGCTGTTAAGAAATTTCATGAATATCTGTATGGCAGGTCATTCACCATTGTTACAGATCACAAACCTTTGCTTGGCATCGTGGCAGGAGACAAACCTACACCTATTATCCTGTCACCAAGAATGCTGAGGTGGACTGAATTTCTTGCAGCCTACTCCTACAAACTGATTCACAGGCCTGGCAAGGACATTGGACATGCTGATGCACTGAGTCGTTGCCCACTACCTTGCCACAAGGAGGACTGTGAACTTGAGACTCACACCTTTTCCTGGAGACCGTTGCTAAGCTTCCAGTCCATGCTGCTGAGATTGCCAGAGAATCTGCCAAAGATGCTGTGTTGGCACCTGTTATGGGCTGGATTAAGAAAGGTTGGCCTCTTCAAGATCTACCTCACTTTGCTCAACCTTTCAAATCCAGGCAAACTGAGTTATCTGTATTAAGAGGATGTATTTTGTGGGGTAACAGGGTGGTTATTCCTGCAAAACTGCAAAGGGAGGTTTTGGAAATGTTACATGAGGGTCATCCTGGGATTGTAAGGATGAAAGGTTTGGCCAGGAGTTATGTATGGTGGCCAGGTATTGACAAAATGGTTGAAAACTGGGTTGCCTCTTGTCCCAATTGCCAGGTAGTCAGGCCTGCCCCACCTCACGCCCCCACACAGGAATGGGAATGTCCTAGGGGCCCATGGTCTAGAATCCACATTGATTTTGCAGGCCCTACAAGAGGGCACACGTTTCTAGTAATTGTAGATGCATACTCCAAATGGCTAGAGGTTATTCTCATGACTTCTACTACTACTGAGGCTGTTATCAAGCAGCTCAGAAAGCTCTTTGTAACCCATGGGTTACCAGATGTCCTTGTCTCTGACAATGGCCCTCAATTCACGTCTAACATTTTTGAATCCTTTCTAGCTCAACAGGGCATCAGACATGCCCTCACAGCCCCTGGCACCCCGAACGGCGGGCTGAACGTATGGTACGCTTTACCAAAGAAAAGCTTCAGCAGCTGGGTCCTGGGGACATCACTGAGAAGCTTGAAAAGCTTCTTAGTGTTCAGCACATCACTCCTAGCCCATCAACTAACTTGTCCCCAGCAGAGTTGTTAATGGGCAGGAAACTTAGGTCTTCCCTTGACCGACTTCATCCCACTTATGCACCCAATACACCACTGGATTCCACTTCCAAAGTTCGTTCTTTTAGTGTGGGAGATTCTGTCTATGCTAGGAACCTTACAGGTGAACCTTTGTGGATTCCTGCTGAAATAACTCACATCACTGGCCCTCTTTCTTACAGGGTTCAAACAGAGGATGGCCTCCTCTGGAGCAGGCACATTGACCAACTTAGATCCCGGTTCCCTCAGGAACATCACCCCTGTCTCTCTCTAGGTCCCTCATCTGATGTCTCTTCTAGGGGAAGGGGAGGAACAGGAGGAATATCAGCAAACAGGAATCAACCCTATGTGTAACGAGCCATTGCGACAGGAACCATCCCGAACCCTGTCACAATGCCAAGATCCATCATTAGAAGTAGAGTCATTACGACAGGAACCATCCCGAACCCTGTCACAATGCCTAGATCCATCCTTAGAAGTGGAAGATTGTACATCACTACCTGACTTGGGTGTTGACATTGGAATGGAGATGGGTTGGGAGGAGAGACCAGATTCTAACAGTCTAACAGGGTCTTCTTTCACAGGAAGTCCTAACAGGGAAATGTCAGCAGACACATTTCCCTCTCACTGGGTGAGAACAATAAAGATTCTGAACCACGAAGGTCTCAACGCGTACGTAAGAGCCCCACCTATTTAAAGGAATACATTAGATAGGTTGGGGTTTGGTATGGACTGAACCTAGTGGGGAGGGGTGTTATGTATGTAGGTTTAAATGTTATTGGTTTATTTGAATTGGTCTTGTAAAATGTCAAATGGTATTGGTTTAAATAGTGCGGGAAGAAACCCTGCACTCCCATTGGCTAGCAGCTACGGCTGCAGGCTATAAGAAGCAGCCGTAGCCTTACCCGGACGGGTCCATTCGAGCTGTACTCACTAATAAAGCCTTTTGCTGGAACTCCTCGCGTCTGACTCTTCATGCAAACTTAACAGAAAGCACCTCTTTGAAAACGCGCTTGAAAGCAACATGGGCCCCATTCTAATGAGTAATGAAAAGCAGCCATGTTATTTCACTTTGTACTATTTTGGGGGCTTTCCTGGCACTTCCAGCCACTGGATATATCAAAGAAGATACCTGTAGCCAGCTAAGTCCTCTCAACACTGCGCCTGAACAAGGCCAACAGCACCACCTTAATCATTCAAAGCAGTAAGGTGAAATTATCAGGTCTGTGTGATTGTCTAGATGGGAAACCAAGACCATGGGTGCTAATACTACCTTTATTGTATGATGAAAGTAACAGAATATTGCAAGTCTGAAAGTACTTTCCCCTCCTGGTGTTTATGTTCCAGAGAACTACTGGTAGGGAGGGTTAATTCTGAGACAGTGTTTCTACTCCTGTTTTGTACTCAGATTTCTTTTATTAAACCTTTGACTAGTCTATGGTTCTCCCTGCTGTCATTCAAGGTTATTCTCACAGCATATTTACAGAAGGGCAGCCCCTCACATAGCCCTGCCTCCTAGTCCATGTCATAGTGCTCTACCAGCACTGGCAGGAGAGGTTAATTTTAAAATATTACAGGGAGTCTTCAACTTATAACTATTTGTTTCATGACCATTTGAAGTTACAGCAACACTGAAAAAAAGTGACATATGATCATTTTTCACGGTTACAACCATTGTACCATACCCATGGTGATGTCATCAAAATTCAGATGCTTGGAAACTGATTTATATTTATGATAATTGCAATGTCCCAGGGTCAAGTGATCACCTTTTGTGACCTTCTGAAAACAAAGTCAGTGGGGAAGCCAGATTCACTTAAGAACCATCTTACATTTAACTTCAGTGACTCACTTAACAACTGTGTCAAGAAAGGTCATAAAATAGGGTAAAATTCAATAACAACTGCCTCGCTTGGCAACAGAAATTTTTGACTCAGTTGTGGTCATAAGTTGAGGTTTAATAAAAAGAGTTTACAGGAAGCAATATCTTTTTCTTGGTGAAGACAAAATTGTAGTAATTGAAACACCAACACCAACACCTGGAAAACACATGTAAAAAATAACTTTTTCTATGTCCTTTGCAGACTTTTTATACAAATGCACTTCTGGTTGCTGTTCTCTCTTGAACATTCTGAATATCTTGGGAAATCAAATTCTAAGAGCTGGGCTATCACAAACCTAAAGAGACAAATTCCAAACAAAAATAAAGGAAGGAAGCGTAACTACTTGAATGCAATTGTGAGTCTTGCCATCTGTCTAGGGCAGCATTTTTTGATGAAGCCACACTTTTGCTGAAATGGCAGAACAAACTTCTTGTTAGCGCTTCCTTAACCTGTGCATTTTTTTCTCTTGATAATTTGTGGAAGGTATAGCAAAGGGAAATGGGTGGAGAGATATTAGGAAAGAGAGAGAAAATATTGTTAGCCCAGATGTAAGGAGAAATCACATGACTGAAAGAGGCCCTGAGCAAAAGAAAAAAGCAGGCATGAAGATTGCATTTCCCTGCCAGAGCTTGAAACCTGGGCTAACACAGAGTCCTATCAATTACTTGCAGGAGCGTCTTCTGCCACCATCCTGACTGGTGGATCAGTGCGTTCCCGCCAGCAGGGCCTCCTTGGGGTGCCGTCAGCCAGACAATGTCAATTGGTGACCCCCAGGAGGTAGGGCCTTCTCTGTGGGAGTGCCCACCCTGTGGAACCAGCTGTCCCTGGGGTTGCGGTTGGCCCCTGACCTGCATTCCTTCTGCTGCGAACTAAAGACCTGGCTGTTTTTGCAGGCTGGCCTGGATTGAGGGGGATTGGGGATTTTAATTGGGCATTTTTAATGTGGGATTTTATCGTTTATTTGGATTGGGTTTAATACTTTCTTAATATTTGTATGTTATATTTTTTATGTGAGCTGCCCCGAGTCCTTCGGGAGATGGGGCGGCATATAAATCCAAATAAATGATTAGAAATGAAATGAATTTTGGTATAAGTAGTAGAGCTCCAAAACCTTCTCCAGTGTTACAACTTATCAGAACTGTTAGCCTTTAAAAATGTTAAGAGGGGCACAATGGCTTAGTGATTAAGGATGCTGAATTTGTCAGCTGGAAAGCTGATAGCTCATGTTTGAGACCTGAGTGGCACATGATGGGGGACCTCCTGTTATTTGCTCCAGCTCTGGCCCACTTAGCAGTTCAAAAGTATGCAAATGCAAGTAGATAAATAGGTACCACTTTGGTGGGAAGATAACAGCATTCCCACCTCTGCTGTAGCCATGCTGGAATATAACCACAGAAATGGTCTTCCGACAATGTTGGCTCCCTCAGGTAAGAAATGGGTATGAGCACTGCCCCCTAGAGTCAGACACAACCATACAGGGAAACCTTTACCTTTACTTAAAATGTTAGGACACATGGACACACAGAGTTGTTGCTTTTTGTTGCTGTTGCTGTTTTTTTATTTTTCCTTCAAATGCAACATTGATAACCTGTGATATCCTAAAAACTTTAGTTTTGATAAATAATGGGTTCAGAATGAATGCTCAGATACTTACGACAACAGTCCCAGCATTTTCCTGTTTTCATTCCACTCAAGAAAAGCAAACAATTGTCTTCAGAGCATGTTTACAATCTAAAGCAAAATATTTTTTCCCATTTGTCTATCCATTAAAGTTTTTCAGAGGATTTAACTACTGAAATAAATTCTACTTTTTTCTCTTTTGAAATTAGCATTATGTCATCACATTATAAGACATATTATTATTATTGAGATTTAGTAATTATTTCACAGCTGTTCACTAGTTCCATTACTGATATTTAAAATGCTATTTAAAATATCTAGGACACTCAAAGCATTGAAATAAATAGCCACAGGAACAAATCATTCTTCACCAGTTTCTGATCTGCTTTGCTGTCTCTAGTGACATTCAAATGATTCTTTCACCTTTCTGATCACAGAATGCTATCTAAATCAGAATCCTGTAAATATTCTTTCTTCTAAGTATACTGACATGCTATGCTTGGCTAAAAAAAAAACAGCCCAGTTTTTCATTAAAATATAGATTGATGAGTAAACATTTTTAGCATCAAATTCATAGATTATTTAAGATGTTTCTCTTGGTAAGTTAAATGTGACATTTCCACATAATCTGCATTTTTATGTGCTAGTTTACACACCTTGCAAAAAACATTAAATTATCATTTACATTTTCAGTTTTCTCAAGGTTGTTCCCTATGGCTGGAATATTTCCAAAGGAATGGTTTCTGTATATTTACTATGAATTATATAAATGAATGTGCCATGTAATTTATTTCATGTGCAGTTCTTTAGAATAAACATGAGTCTAGAAGATGAGCATTCACTGCAACTCAACCATCTTGGGGCCATTAATCTGAAATCCAAAGCATGTGATTTCCTGGTTAGTACCGTGTTTCCCCGAAAATAAGACCTACCCTGAAAGTAAGACCTAGTGTAAATCTCCAGTTCCAGGAAGACTTTTCAGGGAGCAACCGTGCACCCGCGAAACACCCCCCCTACACACTCACACCCACTATTTGGCACCATAAATATATAAGACCTACCCCAAAAATAAGACCTAGTGTGTTTTTGGGAGCCAAAAAAATATAAGACAGTGTCTTATTTTTGGGGAAACACGGTACTCATAATCATTACAGGGAGGTAATTGGGAGCCTATGGTACTGCAGAGGGTTGAAAGATTGGTTAGAGTTAGATTTTTGCCTTTAGTTTCCATCAGCTTTGGCCAGCCTAGAAATGACACATCTTACTCTTCAGAAATATTTGGAAATCCAGTTTTCTCACTCCTGTAATAATGAAACAAAAATCTCTTTTATCCAAAGAAGAGTGGAGAATTTTAGGAAAGCTACTTCATCCTCCCAACCGATGTAGAGAAGGCTGAGTAGCTACTATGATTCTGAATGTAAATGCTCCTAGTAAGGTTATTCTTGCTGATAAGGTTGAAGGGGGAAAGATGAAACAATCCATCTAACAGAAGGAATTCTTTAATACCATAGCTACTGTGAAACAATCTGAATTTCTCATATAGAACTGCAGGTGATAATATGGCCAGTGCCAACAGCAACAAAAGAAATCCTTTCACTGACAATGTTAGCTAAGACAGTCTTCAGATTAAGTAAAAAAATCACTTGTAAAGATATGACAAGCACAAAATGGACCCACCCAATTTGCACATGTGGAAATTGGCAATCATTATATTTGCATTTGCAGCTAATATGTGTGAAAATTAGTTTACACAAGGGTTCCAAAGTACAACTGTTGCATAACCCTAGGACTTTCTGTACCGAAATAGAAGGCCCTTGTGGCATGTGAGAAGCATGAGCAAAATAGAAATTGAAATTATTAAAAGAGAAATGAAGAAATGAATTTCATCTCTTCCCTCTACTAATACTGACTAGAACCAGCCCATAGGAAGAGCCAATCCATTGTAAGACTATGTTATTCCCATCCAGCATTCTCAACCTCCCAAGCTGGTCTATGCAGATACTATGATCAATGGTGTCAAAGGCCACTTAGGGATGATTGAGGGCAGGATGGATGGACCAGCATTATTTCATTTTTGCCAAGTATCATCCAAAGGTTGATCAATGCTATCTCAGTACTATACCTTAGTGTGAAACCCAGGTGAAAAAAAATATCTGCCTTAGTTCCCTCATTTCTTTAGATCCCACTAAAACTGCAGTCCAACCACCCTCTCAATAATCTTCCCTAAAAGGGAAAATTGAAGGCAGAAATGGCTTTTTGAGGAGGAAATAGACCACTGCCTCTTTAAATGTAGGTGGAAGCTTCAAACAAATCCAACCCAATCAAACACTGACTTGCTTATGATAAGGAAATGTTAACCACCACTGCCCCATTTCCAAATGAAATTGCCACTACCAGCACCCATCTAATTATTCACTGACACAACCAACCAACTGGCTGGTTTAGCTGCTTGTATTGTTCTTCAACACTCAATAATCTCTAATCCCAGCAACCTATTCTCCAGCTCCACTCCATATACAAGCATATCACAATATTACACCCTCTTTTCACACCTGTTCTCACCCATATTGTGAAGAATATAATGAGGACCCAGATTGTTGAGGGCAATATGCTGACTCTGTAAACTGCTTAGAGGGGGCTGTAAAGCACTGTGAAGCGGTATATAAGTCTAAGTGCTATTGCTATTGCTATAAGCAATCCTCTAATCTTAAATACCAAAGTGAACAAAGCCACCACTGCTGCTGTCCATTTCTCACTCTGAATAGATGTATCCCAAAGATAGATTAATATAATTTTGCAAATCTAATTGTATGTTCATTGTCAATACTTGCTTGGAGCAATGTAAGTATAGTCTCTAATGCACCTTGACATCACTGGATGATAATGGAATTGAATCAACAATAGAAAAAGATGAAGGAGTGCAATCTAGTCAGAGAATTAATCTGAAGTATCTCAAAAGCTTTTCAGGGCAGCATCCAAAGTATTAATGCAGCAGAATCCAATCTATTTTGAGTTATGTCCAAAATGTCTATTTATAAACATAAATTATCCAATGCTTGTTTATTTTGGATAAATTCAGACTGAAGGAAGTGAATTATGTATGAAAACTTTCTCTATAATAACCTAGCCAACAAAGCAGTTAATACGGTAGTTTATATATTAATTGGGGGGAGGGGAGTATCTATAACTTGCACAAAATTCAGAATTGTTACCCAGTTTTAAAAATCAGGTAGCAATAGCACTTAGACTTATATACCACTTCACAGTGCTTTACAGCCCTCTCTAAGCAGTTTACAGAGTCAGCCTATGGCCTCCAACAATCTGGGTCCTCATTTTACTGACCTCAGAAGGCTGAGTCAACCTTGAAAGTTAGTCCTCAACTTACAACCACAACTACAAATTGGGAACAGAATTTCCATTGCTAAGCAAAACAGTTGTTAAGTGATTGCACTTGATTTTATGACTGTGGATAAAATCAGGATTGCACCTGATTTTATGGATTTTATGAGTATCACAGCAGGAGTTGAGTGAATCGCATGACGGTTAAGCAAATCTGACTATTCCCCCCTATTGACTTTGCTTGTTGGAAGTCAGCTGGGAAGGTTTCAAATGGCAATCACATGGTCCCACTCTACTACAACAGTTATAAATACATACTGGTTGTCAAGTGCCTGAATTCTGATCATGTGCCCATGGGGATGCTAGTCATAATTGTGATGACTGGTTGTAAGTCACTCTTTTCAGTGCCATGTAACTTTGAATAGTTGCTAAATGAGTGGTTGTAAGTCAATGTCTACTATGCACATTGTACAAAGACAATTTACCAAAATTAAATCCTTTATTATAAGCTTCAAACAATATCGGAGCCAACAAATCTATTTCAAAAGTTATACTGTTTTTCTATCCATTTCAGTGCACGACCAATTTTTTCTAATTATTTCCATCTCTTCTGACATATTATTTCCTTTCCATCTCTGGGCAAAGGCTAGTCTCATGGCAGTGGTGACATGGATTATTAAATATATTACCTCTTTATTATATTTCCCCACATCGATTCCTAATAAGAAAATTTCAGGTCTGAACTCCATTTTAATTTTATACATATCTTCTAACCAGAAGAATTAAAGATAAGACTGAATCTCATTATTATAGAATTTGGGAGAAGTTTTATCACTGGCTTAAAAAAAAGAATGGAGTAACTTTAGCTAAGATGATTAATATTTATGTACATATGTAAATTTGTATTTTTCGTAAGTATGCATCACGTTCATTGTATTTAATGGTTTTTTTCCTGTTTGTTGTTCATTAATAAAACTATTTTTTTAAAAAGTTATATTGTTCAACAGAAAAGCCCTTTGGGCCAAGGGTAGATTGTGAAACATATCAAATTGTCAAGCCTAAAATTGACATATGTGTAGCCATTTTAGTTAGGCTTAATTCTTTTCCTTACTTTCTCTGTGGCAGTCATGGGGGAAATGTTTCGGGCTCGCCACATTCCTAAGGGGGCAGGAGTGGAGATAAAGAAAGTGTTTTGGCTAGGTGATCTTTCTTCCCGTGGGAAATGAGCTGTCCTTGCTCGGGCCCCTTGAAGTGGAGATTTATGACATCAAGCATTGTTGAATTATTTCTATTGGAGAATGTGACTTTTGGGGGTTGTTTCTAACTTGTAATATTGTGGGGTAATTCTGGGTTGTGTCAGATCTGGAATTACCATGGACTTTGCCAATTTGATGCTTTCCTAAATAAAATAAATCTTTTTTGAAGATGGACTTTGCATTTTTCTTTTTAAATAAGGGAGCATTATTAGAATTAAATCCTCAGATGAAACTTAATTTAAAATGAATGTATGCCATCAAGATTTCACTTAGAGGACATAGTGAGAATCAGTCCAAGGTACTATACGTATTTAGTCACAAGTTATGTGAAAGAGAATCTGAGAAATTGGGAAAATATAGGAGACATTTTATCAATTGAACCAAACATACTATTTCCACAATTTTTGAAAGAAACCTTTCAATATAAATTATCATGACAGCTAGGGAAGAATGGAGAATGAAAGCAGACAAAAGAGTGCACATTGGTTGCACACTGTTTTACTAACAAGCAAGCATGAACAAGGAAATATATCTCAATCAAGATCAACAAATAGAGAGAAAACACAAAAAGATACTTTACAGAGGTGAAAATGGATAGCCAGGTAAGAACTAGTGAAGAGTAATCATGGAAATGAGGTTCAAGAGTGGTAGAAAGATTATACTGAAACCCTTTACAAATGGGATGACAGAAACATTAGTAGAGAGAGAAAATACTTAGGAACTAACTCTGTTAGAAAGGAAGGTACAAGCCGTAAACTGTAAAACAGAAAAGCACCAAACCCAGATTAAATACCCAGCATGAAACACTAATGGGATGAACTTAAAACCCTAATATACAATGATAAATAGCAGAGAATAAACACATTCCAATTAAAAAGACTTCTTCGTTCAAAAGAATATCAGGAGGGAAGGAAAAGTGGCATGTAAGAGATGGGGTACCCATCACCAACATACAACATACAAGGCAGTGGTGGTATTCTACCGGTTCAGCCTGGTTCAGCCAAACCTGTAGCTCCAAGGATCATCTGTAAGCAAACCAGTTCACTCCGATGATCACCCACCCACCCCATCTCTATTCTTATTTTTATATCCTGGTTTTGAAGCTCAGTTCCTTCATGCGGCACAGCAGATTGCCGCATCTCAGCTGTTGAACACACAGAGAGAGTGCAGGATTGCAGGAGAAGATCAGTAGCAAACCCTCCGCACATGCACGCAAAGCACACCCACCAAGCCACACCCACAGTGGTAAAAAAATTGAATTCCATCATATACACACATATACATACACACATACACATACACTTCTAGTTCCTTCCTTTTTCCAGAAGCCCCAACAATTTCAGAGTATATGGTGTTAGCAGACACCTAAGCCCTGAAGAAAGAGTATACAGGATTTTTATTTTAGTAAATGCAACAACCTCAGGATTTGAGGGAATGGTTTAGCTGCACCAAATTACATGACTCTGAGACCAGCATACTAAAGCTAGTAGTCACTAACCTGCAAACAAGCTGAACAAAGATAAGAAAAGTAGATAGAAAGCCACTTAAGCTGAGCAAAACAACACTGAAAAGAAATGAATGACTGTTGTACATCTACCTGTACTTTCCCAGCCAACAGATTCTTACTTGTTCCAATTTTTCTTGCGTTGTTTGGATATTTGGCCTATTTGGCCTTAATCTCAGACCAGAGAAAATGTGTTTCTTGTTGTGTTTCTGATTATTTTCCCTCACTCTGGACATTTTGAAACTTCTAATTTCTCCTGTCCTCAAATTTCCTTTCCCCACCTTTCATTGGAAGAGGACAAAGCAATGTTAAAGGATATTTAGAGTTCTTAGCTAGCCAGCAGGCCACCAACATAAAACTCACCAGGTAGCATACAGACACTTAGATCTACTAGCATATGTGTGCTTGTTCAGAAGTTTTAAGAATGAAAGACCTGTTAAAAGCATCCAGGGAAAGATAGGAAAAGGCCACTGGAGTAAAATGGCTAGAAATATAAACATATAAAAAATAACAAAATTAATTAAGAAAAAGAGTAGGATGGGGGAGCCTGATACTAAAATAGAGAAGACACAATCACAAACTGTTTTTATAAGAAGGGTATTAGGAATAAGAAACTGGTGTTAGGCTGGTACCCATTGGCCCTGGTTCTTATACTGGGAACTACTGGGAAGTCTTACACAGGAGTGACCCAATATGGGGCCTACTGTCTTGGCCTTGATTAGACTTTGGAATTTTTCTTTTTCCTGAAGAATTCTTTAACTGAAAAAAGAGTTCCATGTTTATGTTGTATGGTGATGAGCCCATTTAACAAATGAATACATAACCAATTTTGAAAGGAGTAAGAATTTTGCAGTAGGAAATAAGCAGAAAAGTTTAAGCAATCCTTTCTTAGCCCAGATGCAATTTGCACAGTTTATACAATATACAGATTATATGACCTCTATCTGGAGAACTAGACTATGACTACTCTGGCTTCAAGGCCTCAGGTGACTTCCAAATTGGGTATCTAAAGGCCAGCTATTCCTTTATGAAGCTGCTGATATCTACATTCATCATCTGTGGTTTTTCTCTGAAAGCTCTTGCCACAGGAAATGAAATTGGGGGAGGGGGCAGCTTTTATTACAAAGAGAAGGGGAAAATATTTTAATCTGCATTTTCCCCCTCAAAAATAAAAACAAAAAGTACATCTTTTTAACAGGTGATGTGCTGTGTTTGTGATAGTTTTAAGCTTTGTTTAATGTCACTATTTCTAAAACCAAATTGCAAACCAGAAACTAATTCATTGAAAAATGGTATAGAAGCTTTTTAGATAAATAAATCAAGGTTGCTGAATTGATTGAAGTAGAATGCACACACTGAGTTTCACTGATGCTTATTCTAATCTCAGGCTTGAAGGAAAAATGGTTAACAACATTTAACCCCTCCTTTCAAAGGAAAAGTCAGTGGTATAATTATTCTCAGAACTAGTTTGCAACTGTCTTTGGAGTTTTCCTTTTTTCCTTTTTTTTCTAGCTATATTGTTGTATCATATAAACCTCTCCCACTTTCCCTTGCTAAATTATTGGAGTTTACTCCCATTAGCTTTCAACTTTGGCCTGATCTTTAGATGGAACAAAACTTCTTAAAGTTGCCTGTAGGAAACTTGAGTAACTTTCCCTCTTTGCTTGCCACTTATATAAATCAGAGGCTTCCAAGAAGAACAAAATGCTAGAATTGTCTCATTTGCTAAGTTTTCTGTATAGTATATTTTAGACTTTGTGCAACCTAGCGTGTTCTTAACTTCAGGTTCTGAGCATCATCTCTTTCCAGTGACATTCCAAACACTGTTTTATCATCTGGCAGCTCATTGTTTTATTGTTCCTATAATTTAAACAACAGCAGGAGCTGATTCATTGAATTTAAACTAAGTCTGTTCTGCAATGGAATTTAAGAATTCTGGATACTTTATAAGCAATGAAAGGCTATGAAAAAAATAAATAAATTGAGTGTTATGCACAATCTGTCATTACATCTGGAATTTTTGAGAAAAGCGCTATTCGATTGGAATGTCTATATTCAAATATACCGTTTTATTCTCTTCTAAATGTGGGGAACATCAAAGGGAGTAAACTGGCATTTATCCAGAAACATTGGCTTAGCTGATTTGTTGATAATGTTTCTATAAGAGGTTTCAACAGCCTAATAAATGCATAGCTAATATTGCATGGCTATCGGGCAATTAAAGATCTCACATTTCACTACTCTTTCCTGAACTCATGATTCCAGCTGTGTCTGATCAATTAGGAGGTAAGAGTAATAGGGAATAAGGGGAAACAGTGGGTGGTATGGGGAAAAATCACAATGGCTACTGGTATCCTTGTTATTGTCACAACAGAGCAAAAAGGTTAGTACAATGCAGAGGTGATATTCAGCAGGTTCTGACCAGTTCTGGAGAACCAGTAGTGGAAATTTTGAGTAGTTCAGAGAACCAGCAAATATCATCTCTGACTGGCCCCGACCTCATCTATTCTCTGCCTCCCAAGTCCCAGCTGATAGGCTAGGTCTTCTTTTGTTGCCCTGCACAGGAGAACGGAGCTGGAAAGCAGGTTAGTGGAGTGGGGAGGGAATAGGATTTTGCACTAACCTTCCCCCAGGAGTGGGGAGGGAATGGAGATTTTACAGTATCCTTCCCCTGGAGTAGGGTGGGAATGGAGATTTTACAGTATTCTTCCGCTGCCACGCCCACCAAGCCATACCCACCAAGCCAATCCACACCCACAGAACTGATAGTAAAAAAAATTGCATCCCACCACTGGCACAATGCATACTGGATCAGCAATGGTCTTAGCATATACAATGGACAATGAAATCTATGGCAGCATATCATATAGTATGAATACCTTATTCCAATTTCTCTATTCTAACTTAACATCAGAATAGGATACAATTAATAGCAGTTGCATTAATCATATCATTGTCTAAAAAAAACCATCTTGTTGTAATAGTTAAGGCATGAGACTGGGGATTGTGAATTCTAGTTCTTCCTTAGTCACAAAACCAGCAGATGATCTTGGAGCAGTCACTTTCTCTTAGTTCTATGAAGGAGGCAAGGAGAAACCATTTCTGAAAAACCTTGCCAAGAAAACTTCAGGGATTTGTCCAAACAGTCTCTGGGAATTAGACACGATTGAGTAGAAGAATATATGGTAAGATGAAGCAGATTGTCTGGTAAAAGGAAAGGTTTCCTGATTTGTGTCTGTCTCTCTGTCCATCTGTTTGTCTCTCTCTCTCACACACACACTCTCTCTCTCTCATGATAAATAGCTATATAACCAGATGAAAGATAGAGATGAGGGAGAGAGAGGGGGAGAGAGAGAGAGGGAGAGAGAGAGAGATTGTGTCTTGTCTGATTCTTGGCAATTTTCTGAGTCAGATTTCTCCACATCTTTTAATCTTGCTCTACTTGTTTCAATTTTTCCATGCTCTGGCTGGTATCAGAGCATTAAGAAATATTTTTGCTTTTATTTATGTATTAATTCAATTTCCAAGGTACCCATTTGCTAAGCATCTCTGCAGAGTTTACAGAAAATGGTTGTGGAAATGTTATACTAATGTAAAACTAATGTTTTCTGAATTGGCCTTACAAAGAAAAACCAGAGATCATAGATATAGGTCAGGGGTCTGCAACCTTAAACACTCAAAGAGCCATTTGGACCCATTTCCCACAGAAAAGAAAACACCAGGAGCCAATAATTTAACAACCAGGGTGACTGGGTGGGCGTGGCCAACTTGATGTCACTCACTCCCACCCAGTTACCTCCTGCTATGGAATATGGAGTGAGTCTCCATCCCCCGCCATCACTCTTACCTTCTCAGACCAGGTGAGGAGTGACAGGGAGGGAAGGGATGGAGCCAGCCAGTGGTGGGATCAGCAAACAGGCAGCTGTAGAAGAGGGCCAAAAGAGCCACATGTTGCTCCAGAGCCACAGGTTGCAGACCCCTGATATAAGTGTATGAGGGGCTTACCATAGAAACTATATGGATATTCAGTGAAGTCACCAGAAATCAGGTTCAACTCAAGGGAGTTACGACATTTTTATTTATTTATTTATTTATTTTTAAATTTTTATTTATTTTCAAAATACCTGTGTATTTACATTTTAACAGTTCTGCATCAAGCGTTACATTTTATTTACAATTCTATTTCATACTGAATCTTATTTCTTTTTTCTAACCATATATATAACATTTCCCAAACCTCAAAAAACTCCAACTCCTCTTTGCCTTTTAGTTTCCTCGTAAACCTGACCATCTCAGGCACAGTATTTTATTAATTACCATGTTTTTGGAAGGTATATCATTGGTTTTCCAGCTTTGGACATAAGCAATTCTTGCCTCTGTTATTATGTGTTGTACAATGTATTGGATATGTTTCTTCAGGTTTCCTTTAATCATCTCCAACAAGAAGTTTTCTGGATTAAATTCAATATCATGCTCTGTAATTTCTCTTATCCATCTCTTCACTTTCGTTTTGGCTTTGGGGCATTGCCACCACATATGATAGTAAGTTCAATCTTGTAAGCTTACATTTCCAGGATTGCGGATTCATATTTGGGTATATTTTGGCCAATCTCACCGGTGTCAAATGCCATCTGTAAAATGGGAGTTATGATATTTTATGCTTTTTGGCACAAAAGTGCTTTTTTCTGCACAAAATTTATAAGTCAAATGTGCAAATGCTGCATTTCATGAAGTCCCAATAAATATGTTAATATTGCTGCTGGTGAATGATCCTAGACTGTAAAGAGAATATACTTTGAACTCAGCTATCAAGTTACTGACTTTTTTCCATGGAAAAAGGATTAATATTCACATGTCTTCAGAAGCTTACCAAGCTTCAGATGCCCACAAATCTACTAAGCCACCCATTTATCTAAACATACCGTAAGTTATGGAGGTTTGCCCGAAACAGAGATGTCTTTTGAAATGAAATCGTGACACTGGAATTAGTGTTGGGTTTGTGGCGTGCTTAATGATAATCCTGACCATGCTTGTCATTGACAGGCAACATGTACAGCCTTTGGAGTCAATAATCCTCCAAAGAAAAGATGGGAGCATCGTGGCTCTTTTCATCTTTGCATACAGATGATTTGGATACACAGTGCACTGGACAGTGACAGACGGCTTAATGACAGGTGGCATTTCTCCACTGTAGAGAGAGATTGCCTGCAGATTGCCTTAGTCACAGTGTCTGTCCAGGAAATAAACAGCACGGGCTAAAATAAAATGTGGCAACTGATAGAATTTTCTGTAACGATGTCAAAAGCTTTCATAGAATAGTGAGATCCAAAGGAAAGCAGTTGGTGTTTTGCCATGTATGAGACCTGGCCAAAGATTAAATAAAATTGTGAAAAACAATGCCATCAAATTCTCAATTCTGTCTGGATTGATGGTATCGTAGGACTGGGGATGAGCTATTGCTGTTCATGAAACATAACATCCGTAGGGTTCATAAAGGAGGACTATTAAAAACAGCCAACTTTTTAAAAAGTCTACAATTTTAAATTGCCATCGAAAGGAGAAAAACAAGAGCTTTGGGTTCTGATAAATTCTCCACTTCCTCTAAAGTTTGGTTTACAAACACTACAGTACAAGGATTGATTCTATTTGAATGGATTGTTTCATTTTCTTGTTACATTGAGAATTGGCCTGAATTAGCACTATCTAAACAAATACACAATATCTCATATGGCTTTGCAATCTATTGAGCAGTGCAACAACATTAATCACAATGATGCCTGCACCAGCAGACCATGTAAACTCCATATCATATCCAAGTAATACTCCACCTCAGTTAATTTAGTTGAAAGTAGTCATTCATAAACCTGATATTAGGGAAACCTGCTGTTTAACACAATGGATTTTCTTCTTCTCTGTAGTATACCATCTTGCTTCTTTATCAGGGCTTTTTCTCTTTGTCTTATCTAGTATATAGAAATGTATGCACTTATATTCTATTCTTTAGTTTTGTACAACTGCTACTTTTCCTAGGGAAAAACATCTAAAAGTTTCTCACATATATTCAGCCACATGCACACAATAAAGTTAAAGGAATCCGACTTTCCCAGGATATCACTTTCTAAGTGGCAATCTCCCATTATTAGGGATGATTATTATTTTGCTATTTAAAATCAAAGCTTCTGGTTCACAGATATACAGTACCACAACCATGTTCTCATATATCCCTGATCTAACGTAACTTATAGTTTACAAGCCTCTCACAAACAAATGATCTATTTCACAGACCATTATGCTTAATGTATAACCCACCTATTAAATCACAAATATGTAATTCAAGCTACAATTTGAAATCTATAGTTAATTAGAGAATAGGCACCATTGAGGACTTGTTAAATCCAACATATTTGGAGGACATGGCATCAAAGATGACTGCCATAAGTATTTAAATAAGATTATTCTGCAAACAGAACAAATTTAAATGAATGAATGTTTTATCTAAATAGAAATAATTTTTGAATTCTCCACCTCCTCCAAATGAATCCCATGTCTAGTGGCAAGATGAAGCACTCATCAACTTGCTTGATTGTACCTTGTCATACTTTCAGAAGACTTAAAACAACTTTAGTATATCAGCTGTATCAGAGATGTGCATTTATGGAAAACAAAAATATCTGTTCCACAAGATGTTAATGATAGAGTGGTGCGGTGGCCTAGAGGTGGAGATCTTACCTCAAAATCAGGAGGCTATGAGTTTGATCCTAAGTAGAGGCAGATATTTCTCTCTCTGCGCACGCTGAGAATATATCTGCTGAATATAACTCCACATTGATGACAGGAAGGGCATCTGGCCAGTAAACACTTAGTTTCATTCAGTTGCCCAGACTCAATCCTGTAAGGAATTATTGGGTCATTAAATTAGGATGATGAAGAAGTTGAATGATAGAACTATATCAGCCTTACTGGTGGACCAGACAGGAAAAACAACCAGATAAACCAATTCTACTTTATTGTAAAGCTATATTAATAGAATCTTGTAAATCTGAAAGTGCAATTCTCCCGCCATCACTTTTACATCTCAAGAATCTGAGCCTCTTGCTCGCTCACTCTGCAGCTACAAAGTATGTGGTATCTTATTTGTTCCTTAGGCAGCATCACTTCATTCTGTCTCCCCAAGTCTTTCCCACATATTGTATGTATTATATGTATTATATCTGGACTGTAAAATCCAGATGACAACAAATATATGTTAGATATTTCTCTGCTACCCTCTAGTGCTAATTTGGATCCCTATAACCTAGTTCTTCTGATGGCAGTAACATTTAGAAATGTTCCCTGTTCCAATATTCTTAGTTAAAGCTACCCTGGTAGGACTGAGAAGTATTCCATCAAAACCAACTAAAGAGTAGTTAATCAGCTTTCAGGTTTTGGAATCACTTCTCCTGAGACTCCATCAGGCTTGGAGAGTTTTTAATTCACCTTCTTTCCCTCTTTCCCAAAAGTAGGTTTAAAACCTATTTATCATTGTCTGTAAAGTGTGACACATTTGCTTTTCTTTAATGTATTTGTTTAATTGATTTCTTTGGAGGTAAATGGAAATTTGTCACTCAGCAGCAGCTGCAGCATTTTCCTCCCTAATATCTTCAAAACATCAACCTTCTAAATAAGATAGAGTCTCATGAGATAGAAAGCGGAAAGTAAATGTACATTCACAATTCTGTTATTCTCCAGTTTTTCAGTAATGTATGCCTGCTTCAGAGGTTAAAAGAAATGTATTGTCAGTCTTGCCTTCGGAATGTGAATACTTTCTCTGCCACCTTAGTTTCATTAAAATGATATTGTTCAGCTGTATCTGTCCCGCTAGAAGGGGACCAACCAATTGTTTTGAAGATGGGCTTTTTCAAATGTCATTGATTACATAATAAATAATGCCAACCTTTTGCTGTTTTTTTTAAATACAGTTTTCCAAAGTTCTGTTCCCCAAGCCCTACTTTAAACCAGTTTAACTTAAAGAACAATGAAGAATAATATTTTATATTTGTCAGAGCTGAAAAATGATACCAGTGCCTATATATTTGCATGTACATATATTATTATCTAATTTTCTATATATCTTATCATGCTTTATTTTGCAATTATTGATACAGAGTACCTATGATTTATGAACTTTCAAAAAGTGGATTTGGTTAAGTCTGCATTCTGTGAAGAATTCTCTGTTTCATAAAGATTTTATTGAAAGGAAAAGATAAACAATTTTACTCATTTCCCCTTCCCCTCTGGAGCCCTTATAATAATGTTCCTCATGCTGTTTCATTGGCCCTTCTATCAACCAGAATAAAACATTCGTGAAAATGTCTGCTACATTACCATCTTTCTTAAGCCAAATAATATATTTGTTCTCTCATTCTTGGTACTAATAAGTAACTAGTGATGAAGAAAGATAACTTTTTAGGTAGAGTCAATTATTATTTGTATGTATACGAAATACATATTTGTATTTCATATATACACAATATTTATATGTATTTCATTTTCAATAGAGAACAAATAGTCAATATTATAAATATTAATTTCAGCCCTAGGTTCCTCATCTCTTTAGATTACCCAAAGTAAAATATATACTTCAAAGTCTAATAAAAAATGGGTGGATTGTATCATTTAATCTCCTGTGTCAGCAAAGAAGTATCTTTGTATCAGGCCTGTCTCAGCTTGGATATTCATGAAAGAAAAACCCTTGACTCCATTTGTGGTGAAAGGTATACCTTTACTGAAGCCAAGTGGTTATAGTATAGTAAAGCCAGTTCTGAGGATTTCCCATGTAACCCTGGTAATTTTGATCCAGCAGTGTGCAACAGCTGCCAAAAAAGCCAGCACAGTTCTAGGCTGCATAAACAGAGGGATAGAATCAAGATCACATGAAGTGTTAATATCACTTTATAATGCCTTGATAAGGCCACACTTGGAATACTGCATTCAGTTTTGGTCACCACAATGTAAAAAAAATATGTTGAAACTCTAGAAAGAGTGCAGAGAAGAGCAGCAAAGATGATTAGGAGACTGGAGGCTAAAACATATGAAGAATGGGTTGCAGGAACTGGGTATGTCTAGTCTAGTGAAAAGAAGGACTAGGGGAGACATGATAGCAGTGTTCCAATATCTCAGGGGCTGCCACAGGGAAGAGGGAGTCAAGCTATTCTCCAAAGCATCTGAGGGCAGGACAAGAAGCAATGGGTAGAAACTAATCAAGGAGAGAAGCAACTTAGAACTAAGGAGAAATTTCCTGACAGTGAGAATAATTAATCAGTGGAACAACTTGCCTCCAGAAGTTGTGAATGCTCCAACACTGGAAGTTTTTTAAAAGATGTTGTATAACCATTTGTCCGAAGTGGTGTAGGGTTTCCTGCCTAGGCAGGGGGCTGGACTAGAAGACCCCCAAGGTCCCTTTCAACTCTTCTATTCTATTCTATTCTATTCTATTCTATTCTATTCTATTCTATTTTCCCTTCTCCCTGGTCTTCGCCCTTGGTCATCTTGGTGGTGTCCAATAAGATTCAAATTAAGTGTTTTAATAACAGTTCCACATTTTGGCACCTCTTTGAATGGTTGTTTCGCATTCCATTTCCAGGCTTGTATCCTTGGACCTAATAACCATTGTCTCTAGATGGCACCTCTGATTCCTGTCATCCCTCCCATTCCCCCTCCCCACATTTTATGCCAGTCTGCCATCAAAGTGAATCAAAGCAGGGCTGAAATGATTTGATGGCAGATCTAATATTATGTCTTAAAAAAGAAGCAAGTGTCACTTGCCAGTTTAATGCTAAGCAAAAAACAATGACCATTCATGTTTTGAACTGTGAACTAAGAATTTCTGCATTCAACATAACTTATTTTATTTAAAAAAAACATTGTCCATTTCTTAAAGCTTTATCTCAATTAGGTTCAGAGTTAATGGATACTAACAATAAATTAAAGTAGGATTATGAAGGCTACAAGTAATTTATTCTGTGACCTTTTAAAATTGCATGTGTTTTCTGGATTGAAGCACATTTTTACATTGCTGAAGAGGGCTATATTTAAATGAATTATTGTTTCCTTTATCCTAAACAGAAAAGAAGATTCATTTAAGTCAACCTATTCACTTTGGGGAATAGGTCCTTGATATAGATTGCAATTGCTGCCAGTGTCGAATAGGAAACTTGGCCCTTGTGCTTAATTGATACAATACCTCATAACTAGGACTATCACATCTGGGCTGTAAAAAAATGGATAGCTACTAGATAGCAAAAGACAAATACAGAAAAACTTCTGGCTGTTATTGGAGATCATCTGGACCAGTGATGGCTAACCTTTTTGGGCTCCTGTGCCGAAAATTGCACTCGTGCTCACACGTGCATGCTCATGTGCCAGCACCCAGAAGGCAATATGTGTGATCCCCCCACACTCCCTGAATATGCACACATGACCTCCATGCATCATGCATCTCTGTGCATGTGTTCACATCTCCCATCCACCCCTGCACCCCGCGCATGCATGTCAGATACCTGACAATCAGCTGGTGGGTGAGCGGCGCACACGCATGTGCAGTGGGGCTCTTCCGGGTGACCTCTCATGTGCCAGCAGAAGTGGCTCTGTGTGTCACTTCCGGCATGCATACCATAGGTTCGCCATCACAAATCTGGACTTCTGCAGTCCTGATCTGGTATTCCTAATGCATACATTCCAAAGAATCAGTCTCATACTGAGAGAAACAAATCCTATTAAAACTCTGGCCAGTGTTAAGGAAGGACTGTAAAAATAAGAAAACTTGAATTTAATTTGATATGATATGGGCATTCAGTTAAATTTGAAGAATGCTAAGATGAGATGGTTGTGAGACAAAAAAATAAATGCCTTCATGTGTAAAGCAGGTAGGTAGACAACAGCATCCATGAGAGGGAAAGCTATCAAAACTGTAAAATGGAGTTGGCAATGTCACAACTGAGCAATCTCTATCTTGTCTGTTTTGTCTCATTTGCCTAGCTAGTTACATAGCTGTGCTGGGAGACCCGTTCTCTCTTTAGTTTGACATAGGACAAGCCAAAAGTGCCTTTCTATGAAATACAGGAATATTTAAAGCAAAAGCACCACTAAATCATTTCTTACTAAGCTGCTGAAATCAAACCTTTCATGATGGGAATCTGGGACTTTATTTATTGATCTGCCATGTACTTAGGCTGGCACAGTTTCTAAAGACATGAACCACTGACCTGTGTGCCTTCCAGAAATATAGGGAGGTCACAGATCAATTTTCGGCCCAAATTGTGTCATCCATCCAAATATAATGCTTTTGTCACTGGGTAAACCAGACAGGAAACACGACGAGATGAGCTACTTTATTGTAAGGTTACATTAACAGAATCTTGCAAGTCTGAAGGTACAAATCTCCCACTGACACTTTTAATAGTCTGATCCATTTGGTGGGTCTTTTCTTTTTTTCTAACTGTTAGGCAACTGCAAACTCCCTCCTCTCTTGTCTCATCATTTCCTAGGTGGCATCTCTTCCCCACCTCTCTCAAGGTCATCCTCACATACCGTTACAGATTTGTGGTTGTACAAATGAGTATGTGATTCACAGAATCTATTTGTATTTGTCTCAAAATATGTCTGAGTGCAGACATTTTGTAGAAGAATGCCAATATTTAGTAACAATATAAGGAAGTTGCAGATGTTAAAGGAAACTGCATGTGGAAATAAATGCAGATTTATATGATCAGTTCTCTTTACAAGATGACTTCTGCTGGAAGCTTCTGGCCACTAACTGCAACTGTTCTAATCTATAGAAAATACTAATTTAGAGTCATATAATTTAAATATTGACATGTTTAATTAATTACAGTTTATCTGTAAATTCTTCTATGCTTTTGTGCACTAACCCCTTGATAACCACAAAAAGAGGAAAGTGGTTTTAATTTGTCAGAGTTAGGTGTTTGACCTCAAAAAAAAGTCTATTGGATGTGCAACAAAATTAATGAATTAGAGAGGGAAAGGAAGATAAGAATACCTGATGTGGCAAATATAAACATGGTAAGAACATGGAAATAGGAGCTATATTGATAATGATTAGAAAAACAGTTCAAGAACTGGAAGACACATGCATGTGTTAATTACATTATCAATCAATCAATTATTTTATTCTTGTATAGCTAAAAGTATCTGCCATTTATCAAGAGCCGATAGACTATGTTCCCTGAACTTTCAGCAATGTTAAGTCATGGAATTGCATGATTCCTGACTAAATTGCACTGATTTCTAGGAAGAATCTTGCCTAGTGAGAAATTCTCCAAATTTTTTTTCTTCTGCCCCATCCTTTTATGGATCCCTCAATAAAAGATGAAAGATATGTGAATCTGATGGACTATCAGCTTGATATGGGAGAACAGGTTGACTCACAGCCTGAAGAGGCAGATATTTCTGAAATGAGTAGAATTCATACCAGTGGATTGGGGTTTAAGCCAAATCAAGAACAAAAGCAGAAAACAACAGAGGAGCTATTGGAAAGCAAGCAATGCAAGCCAATTCCCTCACCTTTTTAAAAATAAGGTGAAGGTTTAAAGAGGATCTAACAGACCTCCATGCATTAAAATGTTGTCTGTTTTCCTTCCTCCTTCCTTCCTTCCTTCCTTCCTTTTTTGTACATTGGCAGATTCTCTAGTACATTCTTGGTGCAATTGCTTCTGATTGGTTTATCTCATATTTGTATCCATTCTAATTCTATGATTATATAATTTTGATCTTTGGAAGGATATCTTGTGTTCATGTTGATAACTACTGAATGGAAATGCTTTTAACTGTCCCATAGCTATTTTCACTATTACTAAACATGTCATCTGTTCATAGGATAAGTTACCAGTCCTGCTTTTCCCCATCTTGCATGCAACACTTGGAGTCTTAGCTACTAGATTTTGCTCTAAATTATTAATTGGTATGTCAGCTTGTGATCCTTGAACATGCAGTGTCTGTAATCAACCATGATAGTGCCCAAATATGCACTATTATGTTGGCACACCAAAATGTGCATCGTTATGTTGACACATCACAAAGTGCATCACTATGTTGGCACACCACAATGTGCATCATTATTTTGGCACATAAATGCTGCCATTATGTACTTGCATTCTGATATTTCACACAAGTATCAAGTTGCATAATTGATCTCATGACATTGTTATGATTGCATCAGTCCTCTTGCCTTCCCCTGCAGGCATCCATGCCCAGGATCAAAACCCATTACACAAAGCAGTTGTTCACTTTGTAAAATAATTCTTTCTCAATATTACTATAGTATTTATAGCTTAATATGCTGGAGCAGGATACGTAACAATTTCTAGCCAGACTTCTCTTCCAGATGCAGTTGTGGCAGACCCATAGTCCATTCAACCTCTTTGCTAATATCAAGTGCAATGTTTCACCGATGTTGAAATTAAAATGCTTAATATTAAGTTCTAAAATATATCATTAAATGTTGAGGAAAAAGAATGGAAAGGATGTATTACTGATTTTTTTTATAATTTTTTTTCATTTTGTCTTTTGTAACATTTAAGTTTATGAACATAATATAAAATACATAAACAAATAAAGCTAAAATCTAGCTGCTCATCCTTCTGTACACAGACTGGACAGTAACCTTTTGTACATGGCCTGCCTTTCATCTGAGATAGAAGTTTCTTTGGATTGATGCTAATATCTTTTCCATGTTTTTGCTTAATGGAGAAAGGAAGAAGGAATAAATCTGGCATGCCTGCTGTTCTGATATGAACCTAGCTCATTAATGGAAAGAAGGAATAAAATGCAATTCCTAATTTAAAGGATGGCAAAAAAGAAATGCAAAATATGCATACCGATGATCTAATGCAATATATATTTTATGAAGGTTAACACCATACCAGATGATTGGTAAACTTAAAATAATTCTGGAAAGGAGTATTTTACAAAGCTGAAAACATTAGAGCTTATATAAGTGGGTTCAGTGGGTGAGACTAACATCAGATTGTATTTGCTGGATCATGTAATATTGATCTGCAATGTGGTTTAGAACCATAACATACTTTGCCAGCTTGTGTATAATTATAGCCTAAATATAAAAGGATGGGTAAAAAGATATGGGTAAAAGATGAAACAGTCAGGTTTCTGTAGTTTACAATTCTCTTGATCACAGTTTAGAGAATCATATACAGACAGTGGCCCCATTTGTATATTCATATTTGGTCATAAAATGATCAAATTGCAAATCTGCTGATCTAAAGCCCCATATAGAGTTGTTAGCTCCTCCAGCAAGCAGCCAAAACAGCACAACTTCTTGCCATGATTTATAAATCAGTCTGCTTCCATTCTAGTTAATTAACCATAAATGAATGTGTTATGAATGCAGGTTTGAATGTCATTGGTTAAATTTGAACTGTTCTTGTAAAATGTCAGAAATGAAGCACTCCGCGTCTGACTCTTCATGCAAATCTAACAGAATGTATCATGAAACTTCGGCACATTTTGGGGTTTGCAGATGTCTGAAGTGTGGTATGTCCTGCAATCAGAAGCCTCACTAAAAATTTGAAATTATTTACAAATGACAGATGGGAGGTTTTGCTGCTACTGCTCTTTGGAAGGAGCAAACCATTTTTAGCAAACCACTTAGATTTCTTAACTGTTTTATGCTTAAGTATGATGGCTATGCACACTTAAGTAAGTAATCTGCATAAAGTTCTTCCATCACAAATAAATGTAGCTCTACCTGAATGCAGCAATACAATGGCTCACTTCAGTTTTGGGAATATTTTTCAAAAAAAGAGAAGGGCAGAAAATTAAAACAAAGAATTTTAATTTATTTCTCTCATTTATTCCTGTATTTTTTTTAGGGAAGCTAACTAGAAATGAAGAGAATTAAATGTGCTTCATTTTAATCTAGTTTTAGAAATGAATGTGCTGTTCCTTGGATTGGATGTTGAAGATTATAGTGGAGTTGGCAAATACCCAGTCACCTGCTTCTGTTTGCATTTGGGAGATATTTAAACAGCTTTGCAATGTCAACCTTTTTTTTTACATTTTACATTGCTCGGTTCCATGTATTCAAGGCTTATCAATGAAAAATCAGAGTAACATAATCTTGGTCTCTAAAATAAAAATGTTCAAACCTCCTACCTTGTTTGTAGTCTGCAAATTACACTGGCCTCTCTCTTTGCTCCGATATGTTAGAAAGATTTGCTAAGGGATGCAAGGCTTGGTATTGCATTACAGCAGGGAGAGAGAGCATGGTGCTTTTAATGATTGCCTGGTTTCCACAGAAATGTGGCCAGCTGCTGAATCTGGCAGCCTTCTTCTGATCCATGCCTGCAATTCAGAAATAATTTTGCAGCTGTAAATCATCTGCTATATGACAGTTTGTCTACAAACATGTCACTGTCTGTTTACTTTGCTGTGCATCAAATAGTCTAAAGGCACATGCACCTATCTGCACGCACACAGACTTCCCTACCTATTCAGAGGAAAGGCATGAGTGAATCTAACTTGACTGGTTCCCTGCTGCCCTATCTAGCATTGCCTCTGGCTAAGAAAATGAGAGCAAGTAAAAGGCCACTCAGTGTACAATAATGTAGATTTATCCAGAACAGAGGAGCAGGAGCTAACAAGCTGAAAGAGGCAGCCTTTATTCAGGAGTATTCTCAGCTGGTTGCACAAAGTTTGGTCTTTTGTACTCACTATTTAAGCTTAGGTGGGATTTTAATAAACCTCCAATTACAATAAACCTTCCAAGATGAGGAAAGGTTGGGTGACTTCATATACCCCTCTTCAACAGATGCACAACTTTCTTTTGTTGAAAACAGCTGAGGTGCGCACAAAACCTGGATCAAATAGAAAACTTACCCAGCAACTGAAAAATACCCAAGAGCAAAAGAACAAAGTGTCAAAATGTTGCATATCCCCACCCCCAACTTCCCTTTCTATGAGCCCCCTTCTCTTATCTTTACAATGATTCTTCCTTCCCTAGATATTTAGAATTATAATAAGGAAGGATTGTTAAAGGCATGGGTGACTCTTTCATATGCAAATCAATTTGCATGGAACCACACCTGAACTCTTGACCTCCATCAGCATAAAATAAGCTGCTTAAACAGCGCCTAGATTATTGGATTTTAAAATTGCTTTTGTGTACAATATGTATGTGCTAGAGTAAAATTGAAGAAATGATAGTTTTGTTTTCTTTTTTTAGCCACAGAACTAGTGTAACTTGTAATCCTGGGAGGTAAACTTGAAATATTATTTTTAAAAGCAAATAGTAATGAATATATTTATATTTGTTAAATTTATTATTTTTGTTATATATAATTATAGACAGACAGACCTGGCAACCCAGGTTCAAGACCCAAACACTGCACGATGTGGTGAGCTTCCATTACTTGCCCCACCTTCTGACCACCTATCCATTTGAAAGCATGCAGATATGAGTAGATAAATAAGTACCACTTCGATGGGAAGGTAATGGCATTCCATGTACCTCAGCATATAGTCATGCTGGCCACATGACCATGGAAATTGTCTTTGGACAACACTGGCTCCCACCACAATGACTTTCTCAGTTTATTTCCAATTTTTTTCTTTGCATTAGATCTCTTTCTAAATCTATATTCAGTTAATGACAAGTAAAGAATGATTTGGACATGGTGAGTGGACCTTATAAAACAGTGATTACTTCAGTGTTCTGCTCCTGTTCCTTTTTGGACAAGTGGAAAAACTATTACAATTAGAATTGGTTCCTGCAACATCTTTCTGAGAGGGAGAACAAATGGATATGCCAAATCACAAATATAATGGGATGGTTGGCAGATCTGAAACTACAGATCCATTCGCACAGGGATAGATTGCTATGTCTTGCATGAAACTGATGTGCAAGCAACTGCTTTCAAGCTCTTAGAGCCTAAATATCAGTTAAAAGCCCTTTTAAAAGTTGTTCTATGAATGTATCAAAGTAGTGGCAGGAAGACAAATGTTCTTGATTTTTCTTCCTTCTACTTCTCATTCAATTTAGGAAGAATTGGCTTAGAAAATTACTCTTCTAAAGAAGATAATTCCTCCTTTTTAAAGAAGTGGTATTACTTACTAAGTGGTCAAAGGCTCAGTATGAATCTCCTGATTCTTTCCAGTCACCTGTAGCCTTCCTGAATTTTTCCACTAGGTCAAATCCCAAAGAAATATTTCTCATGGGCCTTTTAAGGCTGTTGCTAAAATTGTCTTGTCCTTGAGCAATTGTCAGAGAATTTCCCTTTCCCCAAGAGAAATTCAGCCTGATTATCAATCCAATTTCCCACTCCACAATTTTGGGAGAAAGTTTTGGAAGCAATCACTACAAAACACTCTAGCTGGCATTCAAACAGGATTAAACATATTTGTGAAAGATGAACCTGAATGTGGTCACTAGAACTTGAGTGCCAACAGCACTTGGCCAATATGTCCCACTTAAAAGTTTCACAGAGGCATTTTTGTGATAAAGCTGAAATTATAATAGACTAAGCTTTCAATACCCTTACATATTTATCCAAACACAAGTTTGGTATCAAATCTCTCAAAGCATAATCTCCCTCCAGTCTGATGTCTCACAGATGTCTTGAATTACATGCTGACGAATTTCACCTCTGGTCCTAAACTAGAAATTGTAAGAGCTGAAATCCGGCACATCTGGAGGGCATCAGGTTTAGAATAGTAGTTCTGAGAGTTTAATCCTCAGGGCAACAAGGTAACTGACAAGCTTTGTACAGGTTTTAGTGGAATAAAACAAATAGAAGAGGTCTTTGAATCCTGTATACTAGTTTTTCCAATCCTCATAACTTTAATATGTTTTGGGACTGCTATTATCCATAATTCCAAGACAGTTTTGCATATGCTAGCTGAGAATTCTGGAAACTGCAGTCTCAGCCCACCTGGAAGGCACCAAATGGAGGATGTTCCTAAATGTTTATTCTATTATGATTTGTTGCACAATTAGTCATCTTTTCAGACTGGATTTGTCCCTCTATGGAGTTCTTGCCAAGGACCTGGAATAAGTAATGTGGAGATTTGATGGTGTTAAAAGGTATCATGGCAGGATGTAATCTGTTCTATGTAAAGCTGTCTTTTGCCATTGACTGATACTGATTTTGTCAATGCCGATTATGTTCAAGTGGTGCTCCACTTGAGAGGCAATGTTTAAAGAGCCAACTAGTGCCAAGTAGACTAGATATTTGTGTGGACTTCTGATATTGATGGGGCAGTTCTGCAACAATATTACACTTCTCATTGCCAATTGATCTAAGTTTCCTTCTTCATTGTGATTTTCTAGTAAATATGCAAATTCCCCTGGGATAGTCATACAGCAAATATTGGTATTTTCAGAATAAGCCATCATAAAGGATAGAAAAGGAATAGTGCCTTACCTCTGTGAATCCTTCTTTCTTCTGAATAGGAAGGTTACATATAGCTTCGCTAATATTCCATCAGAATGTTGTCAAAATTACAGGTTCAATCAAACTGTATACAAGTTGATATTCATTTCTGTGATAGGATTTCTTTTCGCTATTTCCTTTATGACCCTCTTCTGTCCCAGAGGGATTCCCCAACCCTCAAAAATCTTCCATGGTAGAGAAGAATTTTGTTTCATCACAATATCTAGAGGGCAGACAAAGTTGACCTGTGGATAGAACTGAATGTTTTTATCCCTATGCAAATGCAATCAATTAATTACTTGATTAATTGGTTACCTCTCTCTGATTAATCAAGAAAAAAGTTCTTCAATTAAATGGTATCTACAATATCATCCCCTGACAATTACTTTATCATTGGAAATAATTTCTTCAAAAGTTTTAACTGAACAGATGAACATAGCTCATGGCTTTCTTCACTTAAAAAAAAGATTAAGATTTATGCAATTGAAGAATAAAACAGAGTAGGTTAAAAACAAGTTGGATACGAAGAAATGTCCAAATCCTCCTGTGACAGTATATTGCTAAATATTGTTCTAGAATAGCACAACATCTTCCTCTTTAGGAATCATCATTCATTAGAGTTAAAAAGATACTATGTTACATTAAAATTAGCAGAACAACAGGATAATAGAATTGGAAGGTACCTTGGAAGTCTTCTAATCCAACTTCCTTCAAAGTGGGAAACCCTATACCATTTCAGACATATGTTTGTCCAATCTCTCCTTTAAAAACTCCAGTGTTGCAGCACCCACAATTTCTGGAGGCAAGCCATTTCATTGATTAATTGTTCTAACTGTCAGGAAATTTCCCTTTAGTTTTAGATTGCTTCTCTCCTTGATTGGTTTCCAGCCATTGCCTTCAAGTGCTTTGGAGAATACATTGAACTCCTTTTCTTTGTGGCAGCCACTTAGAAATTGGAATACTGCTATCATTTAAGGTGTTGGTAACAACTTATAAAGTCCTACATGGCTTGGGTCCAGGGTACTGCCGGCATCACGCTCCAATCACCCGGTGCGCTCCCACAGACAGGGCCTCCTTGGGATACCGTCAGCCAGACATTGTCGGTTGGCGGTGCCCAGGGGTAGGGCCTTCTCTGTGGGAGCACCCACCCTGTGGAACCAACTCCCCTTGAACCTTTGTTTGGCCCCCGATCTCCGCTCCTTCTGCCGTGACCTTAAGACTTGGCTCTTTCAGCAGGCTGGTCTGGACTAACCAAGGAGAGGGGGAGTTGTTTTAGAGGGTTTTAAAATTTTAATTGAATTTTAATTGTTAGGCTTGTTTTTGGTTTAATTTCTTTTTATTGTAAATTTGTAATGGGTTTTATATTGTTAGCTACCCTGAGTCCTTAGGGAGAGAGGGCGGCATACAAGTCTAATAAAATTATTATTATTATTATTATTATTATTATTATTATTATTATTATTATTATTATTATGTCATCCCTAATCCTTTCACTAGGCTAGCCATATCCAATTCATGGGTATGTCTTTATCATGAGTGGCCACATTATTTCTAATGGCATAGTATATATTCAGATTATTATGTAACTAGAACATAGAGGCAGAATAGATATGAGGCAAAGAAAATGATCCCACATATTTTGTGGGGATGGAAAGTAGTTGAGAAGAGTAGAAACAAAGTCCTCATACTACATGGCCTGTTTCTCTTAAATTTCCTCTTTTAGGGAGGGCAGGGGGAGATTTCTCTTCATCTGTCTGGAGGGTAACCAACCCAGTCTGTTCCTGCAGGACTCTGTACTCTGGGTGTCAAAATACGTGTAGCCCAAGAGGGTATGAAAATTCAGAGATCAGAGGAAAAACATGCTGGGTAGAAAAAGAAAAAGAAAAAAGAAAAACAAATAGAAAGAGGTGGGCCAGAGGCATATAGGTAGAGAAAACATTTGTTTATGTAATAAATCTTTATAGAAAAAAAGAGGTTGTCTCATTGGTTGTTTTGTAAATTAATCCAATATATGCAAATTTATGCAATTTCCTAATGTTCATAGTTCACCAAAAAGCTTAGCTGTCGGTTTAGAGAGTAATTTCAAATTTGCCTTGCAATGGAAATAAGGGAAATACAATTAAAATCAATTAATTTTTAAAATTCATTTTAATTGGAAGAGTAAATATTGGTAGGCATATATTGTTGGTTGGTCTTTCTTTTTTTAGCAGCAAAAATCAGAACATCCTTCTCACCATTATCTGCTATGTCAGGAACACTCATTAGAGCAGACTGTCATTTTTAGAGATTTACAGAACCTTTGGTGGTTTTTTTAGAAATGTTTATCACAAGCAAAGGGGAAAATCAACCACACAGTTGCTTGTAAAGTGTAAAGCATCATAGTGGGTTGTAAATAAAATAAACCATATACCACTGTGAGCTTAAGATATGCAGTCAGTTGTTGTGGGGGAGGGGGGAATACAAGTTCAGCTTATTAATTTATTTTTGTTCCTCAAAAGAGCTCTAATTCATTTGCAGTTATACCTTCTTATTTTACCAATATATCGTTGTTATAGGAACATTTACATCAGTGTTAAGGCCACAGTAATCCAATGCTGCTTCACAGATTGGAGCCAAAGGAAGAACATTCCTTGTACTTTTATCTGTTTCCATAATGGCTTACAAACCCTCTGCTGATTTGCCATCCATATTGTATACAAAACAAGTGTGAAATGTGAGATGCTGGCAATAAAGCTTTGTCACTGGGAAGCTCTATATGGCCAGTTACTGTGACTATTCTCAGTAACAACTGGCCATGATCCCAATTTGGCATAACAGCATGAAACCCATACTGCTGCAGAAAATGTTATGATACAAAGATAATAATATATTTCTAAAGCCTGGAAGAGAAATCATCACTGGCCTTAGGTGTTGCACTGATCTCATGTTTCACAATGGGGAAAATGTCCACTAGAAGCAAAATAAGTTGTTACAGTGCCCAAATCCTATGAATCAGTTTTTCATTCCTCAAATGAGGTTTCTGCTTTTCTCAATCATCCTCAGGGTGCTTTAGAAATGACTTTAGAATTGACTGTGATTTTATTTCTAGGTTCACTTTACTGCTGCAAGTTGACAGAAGTGTGCTGTTTATCTTTACTCTGAAACTTCTCTTTATGTCCCTTCTTCAGTGGTGGTTCTTCAGTGATTCAAATAATTTAACAACTGGTTCTCTGCCCTAATGATTTCTTCCAACAAGCAGTTCACCTAACTACTTAAGTTAACAACCGTTCTCCCAAAGTGGTGAAAACTGGCTGAATCCCTTCTTTATATGGAATTAATTCTCCCATGAGATCTTATTTTGAGATCTAACTACTATGCAAGAATGTTGTTAAGCAAACTTGGTTCTGTGGTAGGTAAGATTAAAATAGGTAAACTGATGGGTCTAGGTGATCTGAAGTAAATTAATATTAATACACACAAACATATACATTCATTTACACACCCCAAAACAACATAAATCCATCACACTAAATGAAGGTCACCAGAATTCACTTTTGGTGAAATCCATGTGGTGGCGGTTGTTTCTCCCAACCCCCTGAACAATTCCCAGATACTGAGTTCGAAAACATTCTGTTTTACTTCCTTGAATACACATTCCATGGAGAATTTCACAGTCATCTTAAATACTGTTAGCATGCTTGTGGTTTAGCATGAAGTGCATGGTAACTTCTTCATTCTATGTATACTAATGTGTGACCAAGCATATGAAACCTGAAAAATGCATAGTGGACTGTGGACTGTGAAGCTGATAGGAGGAGAAATGTTACTGATTGGCTTAGGTTTTGTAATCGTTAGCTAATTTTTGAACAAGGTAGGTTGAACATTTTATAGAAAATGTCTCCTGTTTCGTTTTGTTTCCAAGAATTGCCACTTAAACCCAATCTAATTTTCATTAGTAACATCACTTTGACTTCCATTCTCCTGAATGCCTCTAAAATAATATGTAGCAGTAATTACTTTTCTATTTTCCATTTACTTTAGCCACTGGCCTCTGATTTATCAACTGTATTATTGCTAAGAAGTGTTGTTTTCAGAAAAAAGAAAAGAAAGTAAAGAAAAAAAAGAAAAGAAAAAAGGAAATTCAATTGCTTTAACAACCACACAACCCACCTACGCAATTGCTTTGGGTATTATTATTTGGGGGGGGGGGTATGTGATGTAAGAAACCAAGCACTTAATTAGTAAGCACTTGCTTCCCTGCTAGCAGGACATCAGCTAGTGAGCAAATGGATTAAGCTACTTCTGTTGCCAGATAGGAGACATATTGACAGTTCTGTTTTCATTCTCAGGTGTCTAGTTAAGAGAAACACATGGGTCCAATTCAATCTTGAAAAACGTTATCTTTAGCTTAGAATGATTACAGTCTTGAAACACAATTTTTACACAGTAAACCTAAATTGGGATAGAGGCTTTTCCCCCTCCCTTCTCCCTTCTTTTCCAACAGTTTGAAAAGGAGTGCAAAATATAAATAGAGCCCGTGCTCTATTTATATGATGCAGATGCAGATGCATCTTCTGTTAGCTAAATTTCATAAATGCAGCCCAAAGAGTAGAAATGGATTAGCGTCTTTTCTTCGGCAATTCTAAGGTGGGGAATAAAATATTTTTTTAAATGCCAATGTATTCATTTATTTGTTCAAGAGTATGTTTTAATTAGCTATTTGATCAAGTTTCCTGATCTGATCGAGTTGGAGAAAACAAAGAAGTGTTTGCATGTGAAGCAGATAAGCTAAGGTTGTTCCAATGGCTGGAAGAAAGAAAGAAAGAAAGAAAAAAAATCTTTGACAAGTTAATCTGTCTCTGCGGCATAATAAAGAAAGAAACAGATGCTGATATCTCCCTCTAGAGTTTCCTAGTAAGGGAAAACAAATCCCTCCTTCAGCTTTCTGAGGCTGTTATTATTAGTTTCTTGTCATCTTTATCTGTGCCAAAGAGATAGTTTCAGATAATTTTTCCCCCACTATGTGGCAAGTTTCTATAGTGAATTCTCAATGGAAATTCATTGTAGGAGATGAAATAAGGTGGATCTGTAGCTTTCAGCTGTCTTCTGAGTTCTCTTCTACTGCAACACATAATAATCTGTATTCTAAGTCATGAAATGAGTTCTCCAACTTTGTTCTATGTTAATTGACAGAATCAGCTAGTGACAGAAACAGGTAAGTGCACCATCAATTTTCTTTCCTTCTTTCTTTCTTTCTTTCTTTCTTTCTTTCTTTCTTTCTTTCTTCTTTCTTTCTTTCTTTCTTTCTTTCTGTTCTGACCCAGGCTTCGTCAAACTTAATAAAACACGAACTGAATTTAAAAGTAAAACCTATTTTAATGCAACACTGGGAATTATTTGCATTTCCAGCCAAAACACAGTTTTATACACAGTTCCTCCAGATAAGAGCACACTTTTCAGTGCTATAGAATGCTGCCAAAAAAACAGAAGTCCAGTTAAGGCTAACATAAACCAACCCAAAAACCCAGAGAAAACTGACCAGAGTACAGAGCTACACGAAGGACTTGGAAATTACTGAACACTTGCTTGCTTGCTTGCTTGCTTGCTTGCTTGCTTGCTTGCTTGCTTGCTTGCTTGCTCTGAGAAATCACCTCTTATGGAAAACACTCCAAAAGTGGCATGAAACAGCATTTCATTTTTGATAATGTGGCAGAACAATACTGCATGTATAAATCCAGTTAGCAGTTTAAAGCAGAAAGCACTCTTACATTCAATACTACTAAATTCAGTTAAAGACAAGTATAAACACGGCTTCAGGGCTCATCTGAAAATTTAAGGCAACATTTTAGATCTGATGAGTGTGATTGGAACAAGGATGTCATAATGGGAAGAAGAAAGGGATGCTGATTTTCCTTGTGCAATAAAAAATAAATTAAAAAAATCTCTGGAAGGATAGAACCTGCACTTAAAAATAAGAAGCAGTAAAAAGCCAGACAATTTTATAAAAAAAAATAGGAGCCATCATCTAGAAGTGAGCACATTAAGGTATTCATTTTAGAAAGAATGGGGAATAAAAGCAGACTCCCTAGGAATGAAGAAGCCAGCTAAAGAGGTAAACAAATCAGTGGCAATTAATCAATTAGCATTGTGCAAGGAAAGATTTTGCTCAGCAGTCCAAACTATAAAAGCTTCAAAAAGAGAAAGTGCAAAATGAATGCATCTTATCTGGATAAAAACTTCCTTTCTTTTTGTATTAGGCTGGGCCAGCTCTAATAGTAGAGAAAGGTGAGTAGCAGCCAGTGTGCATGTGTGTGAGTATGTAGTTGCCTATCTTGTTAAATCAATAAAGCTTTGTTTTCCTTAGAATTCAGCATTTCCATGACACTTTAAAGATCCTAGCTGCTTCTCTAATTGGTGCCTAGCAATTCTAAAAATAGAGAAAGAGATTCTACTTAGAGTTGGGTGTGTAATTTTCCAAAATAAAGCCCTCCTCTGTGTAAAATAGCTTCCTTCAGGGCAGCTGACTATAGCTGTTTGCAAGTGGTTGATCAAAACAAGTGGGAGGAGCTTGAGCATGTGATCAAAGGGAAGTAAGAAAGAGAAAAAGAAAAGAAAGAGAGAGAGAGAGAGAGAGAAAGAAAGAAAGAAAAAAAGAAAGAAAGAAAGAAAGAAAGAAAGAAAGAAAGAAAGAAAGAAAGAAAGAAAGAAAGAAAGACTTTACATAAGTGGAACTTAGATTTTAGGATAAAAATGTAACACTGGTAGTCTCTTATTTTCATATAGAATATTATCTTAACTGTCCAATGACTATATTAGCTATATAAAAGAATAAATATACCAATAAAGGAGAATGGTGTGCACTGTTTTTTTTAATTACATTTATATGCCGCCCTTCTCCGAAGACTCAGGCCGGCTTACAATTTTTGGGATACAACCCAGTGTGCTCAGCAATAGTCTTCATTCCATTGTATATGCCTGCTTATTACTAAGTGGCATTTTTACAAAGTCAGCTTATTGCTCCCAACAATCTTGGGTCCTCAGTTTACCTACCCTGAGAGGATGGAAGGCTGAGTCAACCTTGAGCCTGGTGGGATTTGAGCCTACAGTAATTGTAGACAGCTGGAACTTAAATGCAGGCATTTAACAGCCTGAGCCACCAAGGCCCAGTGTCACATGCTCATTTTGGGTTTTATTCTTTGAATACCTTATTTTTGGTTAATATCTAAAAGGAGACATGACAGTTTAACCCCACGATTCTATAGAACAGCCTGTGCTGTTGTGTTCTTTCAGAACTGTGAGGAAGATAGAGCAACATAATGTTGGCATTCAGCCAGAAAGCTAATACTTATGCCCAATAATTTTGTCCTCTGCCTTGGAAGGAGAGAAAGAAGAAGATAATAAAGGAAGGCAGCAAGGCTAGGAGGTAGAAAAATAAAGCAAGAACCCAAACTGGGGAGGTGGGGGTTGAACCCATATTTTCTTGAATCAGTCCTTGGGAAGGTACAGATTACTTGCTGGTAGGTGGATTGAAAATTAGAAACACAAACAGATGCATTTTAATAGGAACTTAAATCATGTGGTGGCCTACCTCCTTGGTACTAACGTTCTGGATGCCTTGTGCCATCTACATCAAACAGCTAGAGCGTATTAGGCAGAGGCAGTAATTGTGAGTCCCAAGGACGCAGGCTATCATATGATTTAAGTTTCTAATGACATTCTAATAATTTTCTCATAACATTAGAGAATTGACTCAGCCCATTGTGAAAATCAAACTCAAATTGTTAGACAACAAACCGTGGTTGTTACAAAAGTAATGTTCTCAGACTTGCGATATGTTCCATGTTCAAGATCAGCTAAATGCCAGAACTCAGGACTTCTATATATGTGGATGAGTTGGTGGTACCAAGTAAAGGAGCAGTGTTCTTAGGCCCTGGAACAACCCAAATCTTCACAAGAGAGTTACAAACTGATCCCTAAGAGAAAATCAGAGGTGCTGAGTAGCATCCGTTTAGAAAAATTAGATATTTCAGAAAATATGGTAAGGATTACAATGAGTTCGGAAGTGTTTTAATGGATAGTCATATCAATGACAAATATAAAAATATTTAAAAACAACAGTCAGAGCTGAAGAAGCTTTTTGGATGAGAAGCAAAATGTCTTCAAAGAAAAGCCAGAAAGTCCAGCTGCCTCTTGAAAAAGCATCTTTGAGACAACCATGATCTGGATGACTGAGAATCTGCACAGTGACTGAGAATCTCCATAGACAGTCAGACCAACACATTTTTAAAAGGTATGAGATATAGGTGTTTCTGAACCAATGCTAGAAATCACCAATTGTGATGGAAAACTAGTATACTTGATCAGTGGTGGGATTCAAAAAGTTTTACCACTGGTTCCAGTGGGTGTGGCTTGGTGGGCATGCTTTGCATTTTGTGTGCACACATGCACCAAACATGCACTTTGCGCATGCACAGACGCAGAGGCATTCCAAATCACCTCCTATAAGCCTGCATTCTTCTGGTTGCTTCAGCAGCTGCCGTGCACCATTCTGCTGTGCCACACAAAACAGCTGCACTTCAAAAGCAGAGGATAAAGGTAAGTATGGGATCCCGGGTGGGCGAGTGGGCCCAACAACAGTGGCGGAAAGAACCGGTTCGGTCTCCAATGCTCATTGCTGCTACCGGCTCGGCAGAACTGGTCTGAACCGGTAGAATACCACCACTGCACTTGATCAAGAATGAGAGCATAGAATAGAATCAAAACCTGGTGGAATGTTGATAACCAGATGGATACATTCAGTCCTGAAAATAATCATAGAAAATATAAGAAAAAATACACCAGGGTTGTCACTACTCTTTATATCTATGGCAGTTTGAATTGAAACCTAACATTAGGAAATATTGGTTGATCATATTCCTTCATAGAATTACAGTGTGAATTACATAGAATTCATAGAATTATAGTGTGTGTGTGTGTGTGTGTGTGTGTGTGTGTGTGTGTGCAAAGAGCCATAGAAAGATACATGCTTGGCATTACATGGAAAGACCTGCACATGGATTATAGAACAAATGAAAATATATAATATCCTCAAGAGAGTAAAAAGAATTGAAATGGAAATGGCAAGAAGAACTGATGGCAGGTGGACCAAGGCAGTAGTAGAATGGATGCCACTGGATAAAAGAGACCTAAATTCTGGTCAGGGAGTATCAGGAACAGGAGAAGTTATTGTAATAATGCAGGAGAGCCAACCTCACATAGACTCAGCGTTCAGACTATATACTGAAATCAAATGTCCAGATGCCCCAAATTCTTGCACCTTAGAAACCAGTCAATGGAAAGGCAAATATCAGACTTAATTTTAAATAGCAGCTCTTATCAGTGACAAAAAATAACTTGTGGATTCAGCATAAACAATGATGATGATGATGATGATGATGATGATGATGATGATGATGATAGGTTTACTGTAGAGGCAAATAGAAAACTATCAACACAATCCAAAACAGTTAAATTTGACGACAGAAGGGAAGCTTATGAAAATAGTTTGAAAGGAAAAGTTAAGAGGGCCAAGTCTCTTGCTAGTCCATAGATATTTCAGAAAGCCACAATAAGGAAGGTTCAGCTAAAAAATATTCTACAAAATACAGGTAGTCCTCAACTAGAGCCTTGGTGGTGCAGGCTGTTAAATGCCTAGCACTTAAGTTCCAGCTGCCTGCAATTACTGCAGGCTCGAATCCCACCAGACTCAAGGTTGACTCAGCCTTCCATCCTCTCGGGGTAGGTAAATTGAGGACCCAAAATTGTTGGGGCCAATAAGCTGACTTTGTAAAAATGCCGCTTAGTAATAAGCAGGCATATACAATGGAATGAAGGCTATTGCTGAGCGCATTGGGTTGTATCCCAAAAATTGTAAGCCGGCCTGAGTCTTCGGAGACATATAAATGTAATTTAAAAAAAACTTATGACCACAATCGAGCCCAAAATTTCTGTTGCTAAACAAGACAGTGTTAAATGAATTTGGTCCCATTTTATGACCAACAGTTGTTAAGTGAACCACTGCAGCTGTTAAGTTAGTAACATGATTGTTAAAGTGAATTTTGGCTTTCCCATTGACTTTCCTCATCAGAGAGTCGCAAAAAGTGATCACATGACTGTGGGACATTGAAACACCCTAAATAGGAGTCTAAATTTGGATCGTGTGACCATGGGGTCATAAGTGTGCAACAGTCATAAGTGTGAAAAATGGTTACTGAATGATTATTTCAGTGTTGTTATAACTGAAATGCAATTCAGTGTTACTTATTTCAGTGCTGTTGTAATTTTGAATGGTCACTAAATGAACTGTTGTAAGTCGAGGACTACCTATAATAAAAAATAACAGCCAATTCTGGAAAAAGCCGATATAGCTTTCTAATCCAGGAAGATATAGTCCAGGAAGCTGTGGATATTTAGAAGAAGGAAAAGGCTGTGCATTAGAAAAGAAAAAGTCTATTTTAGCAAGGAAAGTAAAATAAAGCACAAACCAGCAAGGGAAAAAGAAGAGTTGTGTGTCTGTGTGTGTGATAAGTACAGAAGGGAAAGTGTTTGGGCCATTAAACAACAAAAGAATGAAAGAGATTCTCAAAGAGATTGCAGCAAAACTGAATGAATTATTTGCATCCCTTCATACAAAAGATATAGGACAGATACCTGAACTCTATTGACTTTCTCATGGAGAGAACAACTAAAGCAAATTACTGTACAAGAAAAGATATTCCAGCAGATCTTGAGAAACTACAGGTAACAAATTACTATCCAAATTACATCCACTACTTGGTTCTTTTAAGACTTTGGATGTGCAATTGCTTACTTTCAAAAAACAATATGTATATTGTCATTCAAATCAAATGCAGTGCCAAATGATCAGAAGCAATGCAACTTCCAACTCTTAAAAAGGAATTGAGGAAGCCAGTCAGCTTGAGATCTGCTCCACACAAATTGGGGGGGGGGAATGGCAATCAGTGAAAATTATTTGGCATATAAATAAAGTACTGCTGAAGGAAAATCAGCAGGGTCTTTCAAAGGTAAAATCTTGCCTTCATCAACTGTTTTAGAGTATCTACAGGAAAGTTGATAGAGGTGACCCTATTAATACTGTATTTTTGTCTTTCTAAAAAGTCTTTGACAAGATTCAAAGGAACAAATTAAGAAGGGATATCCTGGACTTCCGGTGATGACATCTTAAGTGCTGCAGAGAAATAGGACAAGCTCTGTCCTTTATCTTTGATTTTTCCATGATCAGGGGCCCTTCGAAGGCGCAGGAAGCTTGGAGGGCAACGCGAAGCAGAGGGGACCCCAAGGGTGTGGTGGGGAGGGAGCCAGCCTCCCGCTACACTGAAGGATTTCCCTCGATCATGGCATGGAGGGTGTCCTGCCCTGTCATACTGACATGGCGGACCCGAAACCGTGACTAGTCACAATTGAAAAGGAAGCAATAATTGTAAAGAACGGACTGTGACATTTCAAAAGATTGATTGTGGATTGTGGATTTGTTTTAGAAAAGCCCTGAAAGCAGAAGGGGGAAGTTGACAGCTTCGAGGGCTTAGAGAACAATAAGTCAATTTAAGAAGTTTTGGTGAAACCTGTGAAAGCTCGGAGGAACGAACTGTAGAATCACAAAACTTAATAACTGAACAAGCAGGAGGACTATAGAAAGCACAAAATTAACAATGGAAGGAGATTGGATTATTAGTTGAGGCAGAACTGGAAACGAATACTCTAATATTAAGTTACTCTTTAATAATTGGAGGATAAGTCTATTAGAAAACTAACTGTAAAATGACTGTTTCAATATATTAAGTGTTTTGAAATATAAAATATAACATTGATATATAACTTATAATATTTGTATTAATTTTAAAGATTGAGATATCTTTAGGAAAAAACTACAATATAGATATTGAATGTATAAGATTAATTTATACTTAGTTTATATTAATTAATTTATATTTATGCTAATATTTTATATTTATATTGAATGCCAGATATTGACTGGAGTTACGTATAAGTACTATAGATGATTTAATAGTCAATAATTTTGGATATATATAGACAGATAGATAGATACTGTTATATTTAAAATATAATTAGGATTTATATACTTGGATTAATATTTACGTTAATTGTATATTAAGTATCAACTATACTATATCGTATATTGTATATTATACCACATTTATTAGAGTGTATATGAACGGACAATAATTATTAAAATATTGAATAAGAAATGGGGTTGTGGTCACCTGGGCTGACCACAACCCCATTAAAGTAAGTTGGAGAGGCCAGAAAAAGAAAAGAAAAAGATAGACACTGAACCCCCAGATATTACTAGAAGAAGAATTTATTAAAAAAAAAAACTCAAATGAATTAACAGTATTTTTTGAAATAAATAAAAAACAACAAACATCTTTACAAACCCTATGGGATACGATGAAAGCATATACCAGAGGGGTAATAATATCTTACCTTGCAAAAAGAAACAAGGAGAAACAGGGGCAACAAAATGCATTACAATTAGAGATTGGAGATTTAGAAAAATTAATGCAAAAAAAACCCTGGGAGTAATCAAATTAAAGAACAAATGAATCTGGCCAAACACAAATTAAACCTATTAGAACAGGAAGCTATTGTAAGGGATCTTAAATGTATGAAACAAAATTATTTTGAAAATGCAAACAAGCCGGGGAGATGGCTGGCCTATAAATTGAAAAAAGAAAGAGAAAAAAGAATAATACACCAGCTTCAAGATGAATTAGGAATACTACAAAATAATGAAGAAGAGAAAAAAAAGATTGTCCTAAAATATTTTGAAGATCTCTATAGACAAAAAATAATAGAAACAGACAAAATAGATCAGTATTTAAAAACAGATAGAATGTCACCAATAGAGCAAGAAAAATGGAATATATTAAATCGAGAAATTACATTAACAGAATTAAAGGAAGCAATCCAAAAACAGAAGCCAAATAAGACCCCAGGGCCAGACATCCTACCAGGAGAATTATATCAAAAATTAGAAGAATCATTGGAACTAGTGTTAAGTTTGCATGAAGAGTCAGACGCGGAGTGCTTCAGTGAAGAGTTTATTAGTGACTACAGCTCATAACAGACCTGATTTGGCTGGGCTGCAGCTGCTACTTATAGCCAGCAGCCACAGTTGCCAGCCAATCAGAGTGCAGGATTTTCTCACACTTTTTAAACCAATCATTTCTGACATTTTACAAGAACAGTTCAAACTAAACCAATGACATTCATACAATGACATGCATACATAACACCCCTCCCCACTAGGTTCAGTCCATACTCAAACCCCAACCTATCTAATGTATTCTTTTAAATAGGTGGGGCTCTTACGTGTATGTTGAGACCTTCGTGGTTCAGAAGTTTTAATGTTCTCACCCAGTGAGAGAGGAAATGTGCCTGTTGACATTCCCCTACTCGAGCTTCCAGTGAAAGAAGACCCTGTTTGATTGTTACAATCTGGTCTCTCCTCCCAACCCATCTCCAACCCAATGTCAGCACCCAAGCCAGGTAGTGATGTGCAATCTTCTACTTGTAAGGATGGATTTTGGCATTGTGACAGGTTTTGGGATGGTTCCTGTCGTAATGGCTCATTACACATGAGGTTGATTCTTGCTTGCTGATTATCCTCATGTTCCTCCCCTTCCCCCCTAGAAAAGGCATTAGGTATAGGAACTAGAGAGGAACAATTGCGATATTCCTGAGGTAATCTGGATCTAAGCTGATCAATGTGCCTGCTCCAGAGGACTCCATCCTCTGTTTGTACCCTGTAAGAACGAAGGCCTGTGATTTGAGTTATTTCAACAGGAATCCATGAAGGTTCACCCATAAGGTTCTTAGCATAAATAGAATCACCCACACTGAATGTGTGAATTTTGCTAGTGGAATCTAGTGGCGCGTTGGGTGCGTAAGTGGGATGAAGGCAGTCAAGGGGAGACCTAAGTTTCCTACCCATCAACAACTCTGCTGGGGATAAGTTAGTTGATGGGTTAGGAGTGATGTGCTGAACACTAAGAAGTTTTTCAACTTTCTCAGTGATGTCCCCAGGACCCAATTGCTGAAGCTTTTCCTTGGTAAAACATACCATGCGTTCAGCCCGGCCGTTAGCCAAAGGGTGCCCAGGGGCAGTCAGGGCATGTCTGATACCCTCTTGTGCTAGATAGGATTCAAAAAGGTTGGATGTAAATTGAGGGCCATTGTCAGAGACAAGAACATCAGGTAACCCGTGGGTTACAAAAAGCTTTTTAAGCTGCTTGATGACAGCATCAGTTGTGGTGGATGCCATGGGGATGACCTCTAGCCATTTGGAATATGCATCTACTATAATAAGGAAGGTGTGCCCTCTGGTAGGGCCAACGAAATCAATGTGAATCCTAGACCATGGGCCCCTAGGACATTCCCATTCCTGTGTGGGGGTGAGAGGTGGTGCAGGCCTGACTACCTGACAGTTGGGACAAGATGCAACCCAGTTTTCAACCATTTTGTCAATACCTGGCCACCATACATAACTCCTGGCCAATCCCTTCATCCTTACAATACCTGGATGACCCTCATGTAACATTTCCAAAACCTCTCTTTGCAGTTTTGCAGGAATAACCACCCTGTTACCCCACAAAATACATCCTCTTAATACAGATAATTCAGTTTGCCTGGATTTAAAAGGTTGAGCAAGGTGAGGTAGATCTTGAAAAGGCCAACCTTTCTTAATCCAGCCTATAACAGGAGGCAATAAAGTGTCTTTGGCAGTGTCTCTGACAATTTCAGCAGCGTGTACTGGAAGCTTGGCAAGAGTTTCTAGAAAATAGGTGTGCGCCTCAGGTTCACAGTCCTCAGTGTGAAACGGAAGTGGGCAGCGACTCAAAGCATCAGCATGGCCAATGTCTTTGCCAGGCTTGTGGATGAACTTGTATGAATAAGCAGCAAGAAATTCAGTCCACCTCAGCATTCTTGGTGACAGGATAGTGGGTGTAGATTTGTCTCCTGCCACAATGCCTAACAAAGGTTTGTGATCTGTGACAATGGTAAATGTTCTCCCATATAGATACTCATGGAATTTCTTGACAGCTGCAACAAGTGCCAATGCTTCCTTGTCCAATTGGCTGTAATTCCTCTCTGCTTTGGTCAAAGTGAGAGAGTAAAATGCAATAGGGGCTTTCCTCCCGCTGGGAAGCCTGTGGCTCAACCCCCCCCTACTCCAAAAGGGGATGCATCACAAGTAAGTACAACAGGCAAATTCTCAGAGAACTGTATGAGTACAGCATCAGACGTGATTAGTCTTTTAATACTGATAAATGCTGATTGTTCTTTCCTGCCCCAGACCCAAACAGACTTTTTGTCAAGCAGTCTGTGTAATGGTTCTGCAATGGTTGCCTTCTGAGGTAGGAACATGTGGTAAAAGTTAATAAGTCCAAGGAAGGCTTGCAAATCTGTTTTGCATTTTGGTCTAGGGGCTTCTTTGATTGCCTGAACCTTGGTATCTGTGGGGTGGATACCATGCTTGTCAATCATATAGCCCAAGAACTCAACCTTGTCAGTTCTAAGAGTGCATTTTTCTTCCTTGACTTTTAACCCCGCTTTCTTGAATCTGGTAAGGACTTCTCTGAGTCTCTCTTGTAATTGAGTGTCATTTTCAGCAGAGATTAACACATCATCAAAGTAAGGCACTACCCCTGGCAGTCCTTGGAGCATCCTTTACATAAGGCTTTGGAAGATGCCTGGTGCCATGCTTACTCCAAACTGTAACCTTTACATTTGAAGGCACCTCTATGAGTCACAATGGTTTGGGCCTCTGCAGTGGCATCATCAACTGTTAGTTGTTGATATGCCTGGGCCAGATCCAATTTGGCAAAGACTGTGCCCCTGCCAAGTGAATGTAATAAATGATGCACTACTGGAACTGGATATGTGCTCTGTTGAAGCATGGTTCAATGTCCCCTTATAGTCTCCACAGATTCTTACTGACCCATCAGTCTTGACTGGTGTGACTATGGGTGTCTCCCATCTGGAGTGGTCAGTGGGCTCTAAAACTCCTTGAGCTATTAGTTTATCTAATTGTGCATCAATTTTTTCCTTTAAGGCAAATGGGACCCTTCTGGGCTTTAAACGAATTGGGGCACCTTGGGATCTAGGTTGAAAGTGATAGAGGTCCCCATATACTTGCCCAATCCGTCGCTGAAGACCTCTGGAAACTCAGACTTCAAGGCCTCCTCCCATTCAGTGTTGCTCACGTGATTGATGCCAGTCACCTCGATGCCTAGTGGATTGAACCACTCAAGTCCCAGCAAGCTTGGGTGGTCCTTGTCCACGATGGTCAGGGGCAAACGTTTGGTGTGGCCTTTGAACTTCACGCTGAATTCTCTTGTTCCAACTACTGGAATCTTGTTCCCTTGGTAGCCTTTAAGAGTCAGTGCTTGCTTCTGGAAATGTTTCTTCTGAATGTTGGGAAGTAGCCTGTGAATATTGTCCCATGACACCATAGATAAATAGGAGCCTGAGTCCACTTCCATTTGGCAAGGCCTTCCTTCAATTAGTACCTTCACATGTACTTTTCTGCTTCTTAAGGGTGAAGAATGACCAGTGGTGACTGTTTGATGAGTTTCATTCTTCCCATTTGCTTCTGTGTTGTGCCCCATTTTCTCACTGAAGTTGTTAGGCTTGAATTCTTTGTCAGGAAACTTCCTTCTGTGTGGTGGAGTCCTGGATGATTTGCAGACTCTTGCTAGGTGTCCTCTTTTTTCACAACGGAGGCAGATGGTATCAAGAAACTTGCATTCAATGTGGGGGTGGCTTCCCCCACAACCTCTGCAGTAAAAATCTTGCCTCTTTCTTCCCAGGTCTTTCTTTTTCCTCTCCATTCTGAGTCTATAAATCCCTTCCTCCACCTCACTACAGTCTGACTCAGAATCTCTTTGCTCGCAATGAGTTGTTGTGGACTTTTCCACATCAGGATGGCTTGTGGCCTTGTTAATTTTCTTCATGGCTGCTGCTGAGGACTTGTGGCTTCTGCTGAGGAGGCCTCTTCTATGGCTTCCTTCAACGTGATCTTAGGTTTTAATAATAATTTGCTCTGAAGCACCTTGTCTTTGAGGCGTAGAACAAATCGATCGCGCATGGCCTCTTCCAAGTTGTTAAACTCGCATGCACCCCCAATGTCTCTTAAACTTGCCATGAAGTCGTTAACGTTTTCGCTTTCCCCTTGATCCCGACGGTAAAACTCGTGTCTCTTAATGAGGCACAATACTTGTGGGGCATAATGGGCTCTTAAATGCTTTTCTAAATCAGGCCATTCCATTACCTTCATGTCTGCAGCTTCCGCCAATGCCTTCGCCATCTTGAAGACTGCCGGACCACAGTGCGTAAGAAAGACCGCCCTCTTCCGCTTCTCAGAAATGTCGGCGAGATCGTTTCCCTCCAAATACATTTGGAAATGATCCGCATACAAGTCCCAGTCTTCTGCCGTCGGATCGAACGGGGCTGGGGGGGGGTGTTCAGCGCAGCCATCTCTCTCAGCTTGTTTTCCGTGTCGTCTTCTCTTCAGGAAGGATCCCACCTTCGTCGCCAGTGTTAAGTTTGCATGAAGAGTCAGACGCGGAGTGCTTCAGTGAAGAGTTTATTAGTGACTACAGCTCATAACAGACCCAATTTGGCTGGGCTGTGGCTGCTACTTATAGCCAGCAGCCGCAGTTGCCATCCAATCAGAGTGCAGGATTTTCCCGCACTTTTTAAGCCAATCATTTCTGACATTTTACAAGAACAGTTCAAACTAAACCAATGACATTCAAACCTGCATACATAACAACTAGTATTACTGGAAGAATGTAATGAGGCCTTGTCAAATGCAAAAATACCGGAATCATGGAGGGAATCATATATTACCTTGATACTGAAAGAAGGTGCAGATGTTAATCAAATCAAAAATTATAGACCAATATCGCTCTTGAATGCTGACTACAAAATTTTTATGAGTATCATTGCAGTAAGGACAAAAAGGATTTCAAATGAAATTATACATAGTGATCAGAATGGATTTCTACCACAAAGACAAATAAGAGACAACATTAGAATAGTAATGAACATATTAGAATATTATGAAATGCAACCAGGAAGACAAGTGGGCCTTGTCTTTCTGGACACACAAAAAGTGTTTGATAATTTAAATTGGGAATTTATGGTATGTCAATTTAAGGAAATGAAGTTTGGAGACAGATTTGAAAAATTAATAGAAACAGTTTATTCTTCTCAAAAGGCCAATATAATAATAAATGGAGATATAATAAAGGCATTTAGAGTAACAGAAGGAGTCCGACAGGGATGCCCACTGTCACCTCTTTATTTTGACACTAGAGACACTACTAATAAAAATTAGGAAAAATTCAGAAATACAGGGAACATAAATTAAAAAAGAAGAATATAAACTACAAGCATTCGCAGATGATTTGGTTTTTTTATTGAGGAGCCACTAGAATCAGGCCCAATTTTGATAGAGGAATTAGAAAAATACGGAGAGATTTCAGGATTTAAAATCAACAGAGACAAAACCAAAATGCTAGTGAAAAACATAACAATTAGAAATAAAAAGGAGTTAGAAAAAGTAATGGGACTACAAATCACAAAAAAGTTAAATATTTAGAAATATGGTTAACAGCAAAGTGCTCCACAATAAAAGAAGACAATTATACCAAATTATTCAATCAAATCGTTATTAGGAAGAATAGCAATTATTAAAATGAATGTCCTGCCAAAGATTTTATATTTATTTCAAACAACTCCAACAAAATTAGATAAGAATTTTTTTAAACAACTTAATAGAATAATCACAAAATTTGTATGGGCAGGCAAAAAAGCCCGAATAAAGTTAAAAGATTTACAGGATAGTAAGAGCAGAGGTGCCCTTGGACTTCCAGATTGGGAACTATACCATAAAGCAGCAATACTTGTATGGATACGAGATTGGATCAATCTAAGGAAAAAAAGAATATTAACCATAGAAGGGCATGACATACAAAGAGGATGGAATGCCTTCCTGTGGGACAAAGAAAACAAGCTGTATCTATACTTTTATAGACATAAAAAAAGAAATGTGCTGATACAATCATGGAAACAAATAAAGAATAAACATTATTTGAAAATTCCAAACTGGGTATCTCCCTTGGAAGCAGTAATCCTCCCCAATATAATGGAGGTTAAGAAAACAGCTAGGTATAGGGAAATTCTAGATGACCAAGGGAACTTAAAGAGCAGACAGAAATTGGAAGAGCAGGGAATAAAACTGGATTGGTGGACCTATATGCAAATTCAAACAAGACATAAAAAAGACAGTGAGGAATTTGGAATAGATAATGAAATACAAACACTAGATAAAATCTTGATTGACCCAGACGAGAAATTATTATCAAAGTTATATAAACATTTATTAGAATTTGAAAGAGCGGAAGAAATTGTGAAAGGAACGATGATTGCATGGGGTAGGAACGTTGGACATACTACTGATCTGGAAGAATGGGAAAAAGATGTGGAATGTGAATTATAAAATAACAAAATCAGCGGCATATAAGGAAAACCAACATAAAATGTTCTACCGTTGGCATTTGGCACCTTCAAGACTGGCTAAGATTTACCCAAACTTAAAACCAAATTGTTGGAAGTGTAGACAACAGCAAGGTACCTTCTTTCATTCTTGGTGGACATGACCCAAAGCGAAAAAATACTGGAAAATGATTCAAACGTGGTTAGAAGAGTTAACTAAAAACAAAATTTATTTTGCCCTGGAATTATTCCTCTTAGGAATAATAAAAAAAATTATAGGAAGATAAAATATCTTATATTACATATATTAACAGCAGCAAGAATTTCATATGCTCAATACTGGAAGGAAAATTCTATACCACCTGAAGGCTTAATAATAAAAAAAGTTTAGAGTGTGTGGAAATGGATAAATTAACTATGGAACTAAAAGGGAAAACAGATACAGAATACAACTCAGTATGGGAAACATGGTTTATTTGGATAGATAATAGATATAAACACAGAAATTGTAAATAATGTATATAATAAATAAGAGGCTATGAAAGTATTATGCATTGTAAGTTTTGATAGGACACATAAATGTATATATAATGTCACAGCACTGTTTAATAACTATTGGTAATATGTATAAATGGAAAAAATTCAATAAAGCATTATTAAAAAAAGAAGAGATATCCTTTTACAGATTATTAACTAGTTAAAAATAGAAAGCAAAGACAATTCATTAACTGTGATTGGACCAGTGGACCAGTGCTTTATAACTTGCTCACAAATGTTCTAGACTTGGGAATCATCAGTGAGCACGCCAAATTTGTGGATGATACTAAATTATTCAGCTAGGAAAACCCAAAGGCAGTTGTTAAAAGCTCCCAATTGATTTCTTTCAGCAGGGTGAATGGTCACCCAGGTGGCAAATGCAATTGAGTATGAAATCTTGTATGCTGGGAGAAAAAAACCTTGTAGCTTCAAATATACATTGATTAAGTCTGAGCTCCCTGTAACTCACTGGAAACAGATCTAGAAGTCATTGTCAATAGCTCAATGAAGATGTCAACTCAGTAGTGTTAATTATGAAAAAGGGAAAATGCATGGTAGGAATCATTAAGGAAAGGACTGAACATTAAACATTATTACCTTTGTATCAGTCTATGGTATTTCTGCATCTGTAATACTATGCTCAGTTCTGGTCATCACACTTTAAAATGAATAAACTAGAAGTGGAAAATGTTCAGAAGAGAGCAACCAAATTCCTCAGGAGGATCAGAGACTTTCCATACAAGAAAGGCCTACAGAATGTTTAGGAGTCTTTTAGCTTGGAGAAAAGCAACCGAATGTTGACCTGATGGAGATGCATAAATTTATATTATTGCATGTAGGAAACAGACAGTCAAAAGTTTTTTTTCATCACTCAAAACACTTGGGCCAGGGGTCATCCATTTGAAACTGATTGGGAGGACATGAAGAAGCACTTCTTCACAAAGCCCATAATTAGCCTGCAGAATTCATTGCCACAACACTATAAGGTGACTTTAAAAGGGGACTTGCCAAATTCATGGACAGCAAAATCTATGTAGGCTGTTGGTTCAGGCAGTCCTCAATTTATGACCACAATTGAGCCCAAAATTTCTGTTGCTAAGCGAAACATTTGTGAAATAAATTTTGTCCCATTTTATGACCTTTCTTGCCACAGTTGTTAAGTGAATGACTGTAGTTGTTAAGGGAGTAGCACAGTTGTTAAGTGAATCTGGCATCCGCATTGACGTTGCTTGTAAGAAAGGTTGCCAAAGATGATCACATGACCCCAGGACACTGGAAGTGTCATAAATATGAGTCATTTGCCAAGCATCTGAATTTTGATTACATAATCATGGGGAATGCTGCAACGGTCATGTGAAAAATGGTCAAAACTGTTTTCAGTGCCATTGTAACTTTGAACGGTCACTAAATGGACTGTTGTAAATCAAGGACTACCTGTATTAAAAGTTCAGTGTTGTCTCAAAATCAAAGTTTCATTCTTTTCCACATCAAGCACGAAGTTCAGAAGCAGCCTCTATGTGGATACAAAAGTACTTATATTCTTTACTTTAAGCAAAGTAGTCAATTTTGCCATTTCTGCCAACTCCATCAGCTCCTGCAACCATTCTTCTCCAGTAGGAATCGAGGTGTCTTTCCATTTTTGCACATACAATAATCTTGCTACTGTCAACAGATATAGTAACAAAGTTCCAAACTTTTTCTCCAGTTCTTTTTCCACTAGGCCCAGAAGGAAAAGTTCTGGTTTCATTTTTATCTCCATTTTCAGGATTTTCTGCATTAAGATACGAGACATAGTCCAATTCCCTTTTCCTTATCACATGTCACATTTTGGGTTTTTTTTATAGATTCATAGATCTTTATAGAAATGACTGGTTCCTACTATTATGGTAAAACCAAAAGTTATGGTTGTTGTTAATGCCTTATTCTACTGTAACAGAGAGAGTCAGAAGTCAATGTTTCTTTTTCTTTCCCTATCCTTCCTCACCTTTCTTTCCCCTTTTCCCTTCCCCATCATTGTCCTCTTATTTGCTTTTGTATTTTGTATTTTATAATACCTTAATAAAAATTTAAAAGTTCAATGTTCACTCCAATGTTTGTCCACTTAGAGACAAACAACCTACTCTCTAATAAAACATTTGGTTTCAGAAAAAAAAAACTATTCTGTAATCTGCAACTCTTACACTGCAAAAACATATGGACTACACAACTCAACCAGGGCAAAACAATAAACGCAATCTACATAGACTTCTGTAAAGCCTTTGATTCAGTGGTACATGACAAACTACTATGAAAACTAAAATCTTATGGTATCTCTGGACACCTGCATGGCTGGATAGAAGCATTCCTGTCAAACAGACAACAAATGGTCAAAATTGGAAACGTCCTATCAAATTCTGTACCTGTCAAAAGTGGTGTCCCTCAAGGCAGTGTTCTAGGTCCAACTCTCTTCATACTCTACGTAAATGACCTCTGTGATCATATTAAGAGCAATTGCATTCTCTTCACTGATGTTGTAAAGCTATTCAACACCACAGACAATACTGCTACCCTTCAAAAAGACCTTGACTATACATCAGAATGGTCAAACAAATGGCAACTTCAAATCTCAACAAATAAATGCTCTGTCTTACATATTGGCAAAAAAATATCAGAAAATAAAATACAAGCTGAATAGTCAAGACCTTGTTGATGATCCAAACTCTGTCAAGGACCTTGGTGTACTCATCTCAAATGATCTAAGTGCTAGAGCCCACTGTAACCACATAGCTAAAAAGGCATTAAGAGTTGTTAACCTAATCCTACATAGCTTTTTCTCTGGTAATATCACACTACTAACTAGAGCATACAAAACATTTGCTAGACCAATACTTGAATACAGCTGACCAGTCTGGAACCCACATTATGTATCTGATATTAACACAGTTGAGAAAGTCCAGAAATATTTCACAAGAAGAGTTCTCCACTCCTCTACTCATTGCAGAATACCTTATGCCACCAGACTTGAGGTTCTAGCCCTAGAAAACCTAGAACTATGCTGCTTTCGGTCCGATCTAATATATATAAAATCATACATTGCAATGTCCTACCTGTCAATGAATACTTCAGCTTCAACCATAACAATACAAGAGCACTCAATAGATACAAACTCATGGTTAACTGCACCAAACTTGATTGCAGGAAATACGACTTCAGCAATAGAGTGGTCAATGTCTGGAATACTCTACCTGACTCTGTGGTTTCTTCCCCAAACCCCAAAAACTTTAACCTTAGACTGTCTACTATTGACCTCACCCCTTTCCTAAGAGGTCTGTAGGGGGCGTGCATAAGTGCACCGAAGTGCCTACCGTCCCTGTCCTATTGTTTCTATTTTCTTATATGTATCCATGTATTTATAACTATGTTTATATTTATACCTATTATCTTGTAAGCAATTGATTAATCAAATATATACATATATATATATATAGGTCTTGGTGTATTCGGGTCTTGTCCCGTGTAAGATTGAGAATACCTTGGCAACCTTTCGACAAAATCTCATCCGTCATCTTCAGGCTGGTGTTCTTCTGGGAGAACGAAGAACGAAGAAGAACGAAGCTGAAGACACTAGCCTGAAGATGACGGATGAGATTTCGTCGAAATGTTGCCAAGGTATTCTCAATCTTACACGGACAATACACCAAGACCTACATACATACATACATACATACATACATACATACATACATATATATATATATATGTTGTTTCCAAGATGGGGATAGCTTGCCTTCAAATTCTAGTGGCAGAGAAGCAATTCTTGAAGTAAGACATGTCTATTTCTTTCTCCCTCTCCTATTTGCACCTGCTTCGGAAGCAATCAGTTGATTACCATGAGTAACAAATTTCTGGACTGCAGTAGACTTTGGTCCGTATGTCCTAAGGAGGTTTCAATTGAAATTACTGCACTTGCTTATACAATAATGTAATTGCCCAGATATGGGATTTCAACTGAGCTTAATATTCCCTCAAGGTTTCTGAAAGCTAACCTAGATTTAGAAACAACACAAAAGAGTTAATGGTAATGAAAATCTTTTCTGCATTCAGGCACAGCTCCATTTGTCCTTCATTGCTCTGACTTCTCCCTTGCAATTAACAAATGGGATGAGCATTTAGACCTCTGGACCACACATTCCTTTCTGAGACTTCATCAAAGATTCTTTGTGCTTCTATTGCTCCTTTTCCCTTGGGTTGTTCTTGTCTCTTTTTATCACTATGATCGCTAGTCAGATGTATTAGAATGACAGGTAGAGCCCATAGTTAGATTTAAAGAAGTATTGAGGTATATAATAAAAGATTAATTCTCATCTCAGCTGTTTATAATCTACATTCCCCTCATCTTTTCTTGTTCTCATCACAATGAAAACAGTGAGAACATTATTTCTTCTCTCGTGTGCACACTCTCTTTTCAGTCTTCAGAAAAGATTCCCCAATCTCCTGCACTCCTGTCTGTATGAGGAAAGTCACAAATGTGTGCTTTGAGGCTAGCTGGTACATTTCTCCCCCTTCTTTTGCTACTGGGCATAATAAATCAGAGTTAGGATTTATAAATAGTGCTGTACTGAATTTCCATGGCATTCAGTTTTCTATGAAGAGGAAGAGGAAAAAAAATACCTCCTGTAATTTTGAAGGGTACAAAAAAGTCTGCAATTTCGCCCTATTTTCCCATGCTTCATAAATGTTGTGTTCATAAACATCGTTATCTGACCCGCTGCTGCTTTGAAAACAGTTTTGAAAATACTCATAAGGATTTGTGCTTCTTTTTTTGGCTATATCTGTGAGGAGACATTAAGTCTTAATGGAGATTAACATTAGAGTTGCAGTTTACCTTTAGACATCTTGTGCATTGAGATGTATAAACATCTACCCGTAAAACAACTATTATGGCATAATGTATTTAAACAATGATTGTTATGCCCATTCATTACACAATGTAACCCTGCATATGTTTACCCTCAGTAAAGCTCAAGGGATTCTGTAAGACACCATCCACCCAGCCTTTTTCCCTGACTCAGGACCTTTTGTCTGAAAAAAAAAGATTGGTAGAGTGATCTGCGGTGGGACTTGCCCCTTCTATCTGGTCTCTGGGCTTGGCACCTGTCCTACAGAGATTTGGCTATGAGGGAGGCTAGAACTTTAGCTTCTGCACCAAAGGTACTTTTCCAAAAGGCAGCTGGACTTTTTTTTCTCCTTGAAAACATTTTGTTTCTCATCAAAAATATTCCTCCTCTTTCCTCCTTCTTAAGGAAGCCTCTTGGATGAGAAGGGGGAAAAAACAAAAATGTCCACTTGCTTTTTGGAAAAACACCTTTGTGACAACCATGACCTGGATGATTGACCTAGACATTTAGCTTCTGCATCCTCTTATTTCCTTTTTTTAATAAACGGATCAGTCAGGCCTTGATCTAAATTACTGTTTCTCTCAGTGGTGGGATTCATTTCTTTTTACTACTGGTTCTGTGGGCATGGCTTGATGGGTGTGGAAGGATAATGTAAATTCTTGAGTCAGAGGTGGTATTTACCGGTTCTCTGAACTACTCAAAATTTCTGCTACCGGTTCTCCAGAACTGGTCAGAATCTTTTTTTTTTCTTTTTTTAATTAGATTTATATGCTGCCCTTCTCCGAAGACTCCGGCTGGCTTACAATTTTTGGGATACAACCCAATGTGCTCAGCAATAGCCTTCATTCCATTGTATATGCCTGCTTATTACTAAATGGCATTTTTTACAAAGACAGCTTATTGCCCCCAACAATCTTGGGTCCTCAATTTACCTACCCCGAGAGGATGGAAGGCTGAGTCAACCTTGAGCCTGGTGGGATTCGAGCCTACAATAATTGCAGGCAGCTGGAACTTAAGTGCTAGGCATTTAGCAGCCTGCACCACCAAGGCCCTTGGTGAATGCTGAATACCATCTCTGGTTTCTCTACCTTAGCATCTTTAAGAAGTGTGGACTTCAACTCCCAGAATCCCGAAGCCAAACTGCTCTGCAAAACCCCAGCATTCCATGACAGCTTGACAGGGTACTGGGAGAAACTAAGGGACAAAACAAAGAAACAAAAGAAACAAAACAAATAATCGAACAAAGCCAATGTTCCACTGCTAAAGCTTTGTATCCTAATGGGGTTTTCCTTTTGTTTTTAACCAATAGTTTCTATGGCCTGAAAACAGTCTGAAAGTCTGATCTACAGATTGCAGAGCCTAAACCTTCAGTTGGGAAGCAGAAAAACCCTTTGTCAGTAACAGTTGCTCTCCAAGAACCTCTGACTACACAGTTTTTCTCCTTCTGTGCTATCTTTACCATAGTTTACAACTCCTACATTCCTCCTGCTGCTAACACCAGTTCTCAAACTCAATAACACTCCAGATGTACAAATTCAAACAACCACCAGCTGGTAGGAAACCCACAGAAAAATACCCTCCAAATGTTTGCTGCCACCTACTGATCAAGCTGCCAACCCATATTTATTAGTTTGTTTATATCCTCCCTTTATTACTTATAAGGACTAATTAAGCAGATGGTTTAGGAATAATAAAAAATAAACATTTAGTAAGTTGAAAGTATGACAGAAGAGGGAAAAAATTAAGGGGGAGAGACTAACCAAAGCCTTGTGTGTGGCAACTAGAGGAAGCTTTCCAATCATGTACTTTAAAAAGTTCTGTTTTAAAGTTACATTACAGTACAGCATGGACATATTTGGGGCATGTGGTAAGGACATGTTGTGTGAAGGCAGCAAGATTTTAGAAAGTTGGTTTTCTGCCAGCTCCAACATTGGTTGGAAGAACCGGAAAATAACTGGGTGAATATGACTGACTTTTATTTTATTCATCAGATTTTTATCCTGTCTTACTTTATAATTAACTCAAGACAGGGAACATACATAGACATACTCCTCCTCTGATTTTCCTCAACAGCAACAGCCCTCTGAGTTGAGTTGGGCTGAGATGAGAATACTTGGCCCAAAGTCACCTTGCTGCCTTTCATGCCTAAAGTGGGACTAGGATTCACAATCTCTTGGTTTCTAGGCCAGTACCTTAAACTATTTAATATTTACTTAAACCTGCCAAATTACAAGGTCATTGACATTTAGTTAGTGATATTTTGGCATCAGCTAATAAAATCAGATTTTTTTTAAAAAAATTAAGGTACCATTGTTAAGTGCAAGGCTGACATAGATCAACATCTATCTATGGCCTAAAAGGATTGCCAGTCTTCCAAATTCATTATTTTATGAGAAAAAAATTGAATTTTCCACCTCTTCTCCCTTTCTAAACTATGCTTCCATCATTGGGAAATAATCTATATCTAAATAGATTTCTATGGTAGCTTGGAATGGGGATTCAGAAATCAAATCTTCAGATTTGAGCTTGTGTTTCTGCACTTGGAAGAGGATATCTCAACAGCGTTCACTCTATTCCAATATTGGCTTGCAGATTTTAGGATTGCAGTCTAAGTTTTCTACTAGTAATTTCCAATAGATACATTTTACTCTGATACTATAAATAAAACGGCTAGTCAATCAATGAGAGAGGATGGAATGGCATTATTTATTTAATAATATTGTGGGAAAGAAAGTCACATTTTCCCAAAATGAATAGTCAAGGATATTTTTTATATGCATAATGATATGCAGTCTGGATAGCCAGAGGAGAAAATTTCACAATCTTTATACAACTCTTTAAAAACCAAATAGATTCAGCACATCTGCATCTCAGGAACTTCAAATAGTCCCAAGATAGTGAAAAAGTAATAGGACTCTCAATTAAAGGATAATAAAGATTGGTAACTAAGAGTTGGTTACAGTATTCACACCTTTTATAGACATGTCTGCTATTTTAATTCCAAGAAAAATAATGAGATATAAGCCTACCTATGGTAGATTGGTAGTATATGATGAATTATAATGTGAAATTATAATATTATGTTCATTATATTATTAGAAGTCCACTGAACAGTTCCATGCTAAAGATGTGAACTGTTACAAGGCATAACAACACTCCCAACAACACTCTGTAAGAGAAGGAGTAACTTCTTCTTCAAGTAAGTAACTTTTAACCTTAATGAAGCACAGTTCCTAAATACTTGCATGGAAAGCTTGAAAGTCAAAATGATCTTTAGAAAAGCTACATGTTTGCCAGGCAAATCTGTCCTTTGAATTCCCTCAAGTCAATACATGAAAAATGTGTAATAGAAGAACTAAATACACACACACATATGTATGTGTGTATGTGTGTATGTGTGTATGTGTGTATGTGTGTATGTGTGTATGTGTGTATGTGTGTATGTGTATGTATAAAAATTGCCCAGCCACATACATTGGACAAACCAACAGGAGGATAAATGCACGCATCGCAGAACACAAGAACGCAGTCAGAAAACAAGTAAATACTTCCTCCCTTTTCCAGCACCTTAAAGCCACAGGACATGAAATTGATTTTGAGGGAACCAAATTAATCTCCAATACTGAACACTTCAACAAGAGAATAATTAGGGAAGCCATCGAAATAGAGAAACACCCCCATAACATGAATAAATGGGACAATACCTCCCACCTACCAGACATCTGGAAACTAGCCCTAATCAACAAACGAGTCCCAGCCACGAAAACCAACACCGGACCCAAAACAACACATGACGCCACCACCAATCTCCCTTACCAGACTCAAACCCAAACCCATCCCATAGACAAAAGACAACCACCGTCCAGAAACCAGACCATGGCTGCATCGCCAGCTGCTACACCCTCCGATCCCCAAACTAAGCAAACTGACACATGCCATGAGCACATAGCCAGACCTCAAACTCAGAGCCAAACCAAAGCCCGGAACGTTACATAACAGCCATCCACTCAGGATGTCACATCACGGAACTCAGGAGGTTACACCACAAAACCTCAGGATGTTACAACACAGCCAATGACCCAGGAGATTACAGCACAAGGCCCAGGATGTCACAACAATAGAACTCAGAAGGTCATCACACAGCCCATTATCCAGGTCATTACAACACAAAAGGCTGAGAGACACACAGCCAACCAATCTGCAAACATCAACTCCATCAACCAATCAAAAAGTAACAACACAGCCAACCATCCTGCTTACAACAGAGCCAGCACACCACACCTCCCCAACAGTAGTTATAGAGAGAAGGACTTCCGGGTTGAGCCTTCTCAAGAACGGGCGGTGGTTTGCAATCGTCCGCGACCACAGCCTGGCTCTTGCGTCGGAGAGCCCCGATCCTGCAAGGTTCGGAGATGAGGCTGCCTCGTAGGGGTGGTGGAGAAAGGGAAATCTGCCAGCCAGAGTGAGGGGAGCCATCTCCCCTTTTGGGTCTGGTCTTTTCCCTCCAAAGACGTCAAGAAGTGGTGGTCAAAAATGCCACCTCGAAGAGAAGAGAAGGTCTCAACGGGATTAAGATTGGTGCAGGAGGAAAGAGAGAAGTCGACAGCAAAGGAACCGGGAGTATCGGATGGTAAGATCAAGGCACCCGGGATTAAGATAAAGATGAGTTTTTTAAAAAAAAACAGAAGCGGCACAGTCTCAAGTGAAGGAAAAATAAGTAAAATATTTTTGACAGCTATAAGGGGCTTTGAACCGGGAAAGGAAGAAGCCAGCGTAAGAATTTAAGTTTGGGGCTCGGAAAACTTTGAATATCAAAATAAAAGGAAAGGGTTAAGACTCTGTGCAGAAAGTGCCACTTTGTGGAGAAAAATTGGAAGCTAAAGAAGAAAGAAACTATCTTGTTCCTTTGTGGATTGGAGTTGTTACATTTTAAAGAGATGCTGAAACAAAAAAAGACTCATAGAAAGTGAAAGCTTGAATACACAAAGACGGACTACGGATTAGTTGGTGACATTGATATAGATTCTGGACTTGGGTTAGGATCTTAGAAAATTTAAAGAAGAAGAAGAAAAAGGAAAACAAAATTCTGGTGGCCATCAAAGAACCAAAATGGAGTTTAAAAGTATGAAAGAACTGCTACAGGAAGTGACTGAACTAACTTGCTCGTTGCAGAAAACATGGGCATTGAAATGGTGAATAAAGAACAAGAAGAAGGAACCTTGGAAAGGAGGAGCCAGCACAAGAGAAAGCCATTTTAAAGACAATTAATACAAAGATTAATACAAATAAAAGGGAAAGGAAGGGTGGCTAAAAACGGAACCTAAGAAAGTATCTAAAAAGGGGAACATTTATGAAATTAAGCATGTTAGAAAGGTTCAGAAGGAAAGGAACAGAAAAGAAGAGAGAGGATTCAAACTGGACAGAGAAGGGGGAGCAGGATAAAAGGAGGAGAAGGGAGCCAACAAGCAAAGCCATTTTAAGAAGACAACTAACACAAAGATTAATACAAATAAAAGGAAAGGAGGATGGTCAAAAAACGAAACTTAAGAAGGTAATTAAGAAGGAACATTCATGAAATTAGGCATGTTAGAAAGGTCCAGAAGGATAGGGAGCAGAAAGGTAAAGAGAGAGAGAGGGATTCAAACTGGATAGAGAAGGGGGATAGCGGGATAAAAGGGAGGAGAAGGAACAAGAAACAAGAACAGAAGATAGAGAAACATGGGAATTACATAATGAAGAAAGAAACTTGTTTGCATAGAGACAATGGCTAATGCATTAAGAAGGGGGGTTCTGCATGAAGAAGTGGTAATAAGAATATATTGCAATTATAAGTGTAAAACAATAGGGGTTACTGACAATTTCTACTGGTAAAAGGTCACACTTTTATTTCTTATTTACAAAGAAAGGTAAATGTTGATTAGATAAATTGAATTAATTGAAATGATTTTAGAAAATGTTTAAAAATGAGATTTGTCAATAACCAAGATTAATTATTTTTATTATTATTTTGGAACCATAAATAAACCTTAGGGGGGATATATGTTGCAGAACCCGATTGATTAGAGATATATTGTAAGGTAGCTTTTCTTTTTTCCTTTTCCTTTTCCTTTCTTCTCTATCTTTCGCTTTAAAGGGAATGATCATGATTATGCTACTATATTAACCACTGAGGTGTCACTTTCAAAGTAGTAAAAGGGGGGCAAGTCTAGGTTTTTTTCTCTCATTCTTTTTTGTGTTAAAACCTGTACGGATTTAGAATCATGGAGAGAATATGTGATGAAAGGGCAAATCTGACGGATAAAAGAATTCTGTAAATGATAAAAGAGTATTAACAATGTGAAGATAATTAAAGGATAGATATGGATGAACTTTATCTTTAATATGATGGGCAAACATATTGTTATTTGTAAGATTTATAAATGTGTTTTTAAAATATATATATATATATTTGCAATTAACTCGAAATGAACTGGGGGGTTATACAGATTGAGATTAAGATTTGAGATTAGGATTAATTTCTCTGACCCTTTGTTTGCCAAAATGGAATAGAAGTAAAAATGGGATAAAATAGGAAGTTAAATGTTTAAAATGAATATAGATCTACTGTCATATTTGCATGTAAAAATGATGACCCGGGAACATGCTGTCTACTGAAAAAAGCTGTTTTAAAAAATTCTTAAAAATTGAATAAAATTTGTTATTAAAAAAAAGTAGTTATAGAGAGAAGGTAGCTCCGATCACACTTTGCTCGCACAAGCACGAAGCCGAAAGCACCAGCCTGAAGATGGCGAGTGGGACCTTGTCGAAACGTCACCAAGATACTCTCAATCTTACACAGGAAAAGACCTGAACATGCCAAGACTTGCATACCTGTACCCGTGAAAATCTATGATTTATATATATATATATATATATATATATATATATATATATATATATATATATATAGGTCTTGGTGTATTCGGGTCTTGTCCCGTGTAAGATTGAGAATACCTTGGGACAAGACCCGAATACACCAAGACCTACATACCTTTACCCGTGAAAATCTACGAAAACAAATATATATATATATATATATATATATATATATGCTTACAAAAATGCATTATTTTATTGATGTACTTAGTCATATTAGGAAAACCAATACCAGAATACCTCAGATTTTTTATTTATTTAAAGAACATCATATATCAATACAACCTGGTTCATTGATCTTATATTATTGGATGACAAAGAAAACAGTAATGCAGGAACTATTTTATCAGTGGTGTTTGCATCAGGACCAAAGAATCCAGGCTGACAGATTTTTTAAAATTGTTTCTATTGATTTTTCTTTTTTATAGGCTGACAGATTTTATGTACCATGAAGAGTCCATGACAAAATACTTACCAAACTGAAACAATGTTTCATTTGGTTTTTACCATTTACATTAAGTGATAATACTGATACTGATAATAATTTTAGATGATTATTTAATAATAATAATAATAATAATAATAATAATAATAATAATAATAATAATTTATTCGACTTGTGTGCCGCCCTTCTCCCTAAGGACTTAGGGCGGCGAACATTAAAACACCACAAAATTTACAATAAAAACAGATTAAACATAACAAGTCAGAATATCAGTTAAAAGTAACAGTTAATAACCCCCCCCCTCCCAGGTCATTCCAGGCTGGCCTGTTGAAACAGCCAGGTTTTCAGGTCCCAGCGGAAGGAGCGGAGATCAGGGGCCAAACGGAGATCCACGGGGAGCTGATTCCAAAGGGCGGGATCTCCCACGGAGAAGTCCCTAGCCCTGGGAACCGCCAGCCGACAATGCCTAACCGACGGTACCCCAAGGAGGCCCCTCCTATGGGAGTAAACAGGGCGATCAGAATGTGATGCTGGCAGGAGGCATTCCCGCAAGTACCCTGGACCCAAGCCATTTAGGGCTGTATAAGTTGTTACCAGCACCTTGAAACTAACCCGGAAGGCAACCGGCAACCAATACAGGTCGCACAGGAGGGGTGTAACATGGGAGTATCAGGACACTCCCATCATAGCCCGTACGGCCGCATTCTGCACCAGTTGAAACCTCTGGGTGGTCCGCAAGGGCAGCCCCATGTAAAGAGCGTTGCAGCAGTCAATTCTGGAGGTGACGAGCACATGAGTGACTGTTCGAAGGGTATCTCAGCTCAGGTAAGGGCGGAGCTGGTGAACCAGCAAAACCTGGGCAAAGGCCCCCCTGGACACAGCTCCCACCTGTTCCTCCAAATTGAGCTGTGAATCCAGGAAGACGCCCAGATTCCTCGCCCTATCCATGGGGGACACCACCTCTCCCTCCATGACCAAAGATGGTACATCCAATGAAAGCTGAGATGCCGGTAGGAACAGCCACTCAGTCTTGGTCAGGTTGAGCCGGAGCCTATTACTCCCCATCCAGACCTGTACCGCTTCCAGGCACTGGGACATCATGGAGAGAGCATCACTGATCTGGTCAGGGGTGGAGATGTAAAGCTGGGTATCATCACCCATAGCATAATGGCAACTGCATCAGCCACACAAGTTTTCTTCTCATTTCATTATATATTTTAGTTAGAAAAATGGCACATCTATGGCTAGGTAAATTATGGTTGCCTTGTTTCTTAATAGTTTGACCCTGTCTTTCCTCTGTGGTGCATTACAATATTAAAACAGGGTTTGTTCCCCTGTTTTTAAAAATGGTCCAAGTGCAATAGTGCTGATTCAGACTTAGTTCTGTAAATACATTTTTTTAAATTCACATTTAAATGCCGCCCTTCTACAGAGGCTCAGGGCGGCTTACAATCTTTTGGAGCACAACCCAATGTGCTCAGCAATAGCCTTCATTCCATTGTATATGCCTGCTTATTACTGGGGTTTTGCCCCCAGCAGCATTTTTACAAAGTCAGCTTATTGCCCCCAACAATCTTGGGTCCTCAATTTACCTACCCCAGGAGGATGGAAGGCTGAGTCAATCTTGTTCTTCTTCTTCTTCTTCTTCTTCTTCTTCTTAGTTTTTATGTTCTTGGCCCTCCAGGTTCTTTGACTTATGATAGTCAAAAATGTAAGTGCAATAACAACGACAACAACAACGACAATAATAATAATAATAATAATAATAATAATAATAATAATAATGCAGCAAAATTTCACAAACTGACTACCTAGAATGCCATAACCAAATTGCTGAAATCATTCACTGGAAACTATGCCAAAAGTTTGGATTTGAGTATATTAACAACTACTGGGAACATCAGGTTGAGAAGGTTCTGGTGAATGAAAAAGTCAAGATCTTGTGGGATCTTATGATAGCCAAAAATAAATTTGGGGAATGGTCTGTAAGTGCTTTAATAATAATAATAATAATAATAATAATAATAATAATAATAATAATAATAATAAGTTTTTTTCAATCTGTTTCCTAAAATGATAAGTTTGAAGAAGGAGATAACGATTTTTCCTTCCCTCCCTTCCACCACCACAATTAATAATGTGCTGATCAATTTTGATCCAACCCAGTGAAGTGTTTTGCACTAATAAGGGAAGTGGACCTGCATCAGTGAAACTATTGACAGAGGACTACTCTAACTCAAGTGACTTTTCATTGTTGTTTTTTAAGAGGGTTGAACATGCAATGTACACGTACAGAAGCCTATTTGATGAATTAGATTTATCTTTACCTTACTTTCAGCATTTTGAGGAAATGTTCAGTCATTGTCCTGTCAAAGCAAAGCTCGATGGCCTGCTTAACCTTGTTACTTAAGCCCAAATCCTATGCCATCCAAAAACATTAAGGCATTGACTAAGTCAGCCAAACATGAATTAAAATCGAACAAAATATTAACAGATAACAGATAATCAGAGTTGGAGGGAACCTTGTAGGTCATCTAGTCCAACCCCCTGCCCAAGTGGGAGACCCTGCACCATTTCTGACAGATGGCAGTCCAATCTCTTCTTGAAAGTCTCAAGTGATGACGCTCCCACAACTTCCAGTTGTGGTTGATTGGTTGATTGTTCCCACTGTCAGAAAGCTTCTCCTTATTTCCAAGTTGAATCTCTCCTTGTTCAGTTTCCATCTGTTATTCTTGTATGGCCTACAGGTGCTTTAGAAAATAGCTTGACCCCTTCCTTCCTGTGGTAGCCCCTCAAATATTGGAAGATGGCTATCGTGTCTCTCTGGGTCCTTCTCTTTACTAGACTAGCCAAGCCCAGTTCCTGCAACCGTTCATTGTATGTTTTAGTCTCCAGTCCCCTAATCATCCTGGTTGCTCTTCTCTGCACTTTTTCTAGAGTCTCAACATCTTTTTTATAATGTGGTGAACAAAACTGGATGCAGTACTCTAGGTGTGGTCTTACTAAGGCTTTATAGAATGGGATTAGTACTTCCCTTGACCTTGATTGTATCCCTCTGTTAATACAATTTAGGATTGCATTAGCTTTTTGGGCTGCTGCTGCACACTGCTGGCTCATATTTAGCTGGTTCTCCACTAAGACTCCAAGATCCCTTTCACAGTTACTGCTTTTGAGCCTGGTTTCACCCAGTCTATATGTGTACTTTTGGTTTTTCTTGCCTAAGTGTAGGACTTTACTTTTCTCTACATTGAATTTCATTTTGTTAGATACGGTCCAGTGTTTTAGTCTGTCAAGATCTATCTGGATCTTGAGTCTATCTTCTTGGGTGTTAGCTATTCCTGCCAGCTTAGTATTGTTAAGTTTGCATGAAGAGTCAGACGTGAAGAGCTTCAGTGAAGAGTTTATTAAGTGACTACAGCTTGAATGGACCCAACTTGGCTGGGCTACGGCTGCTTCTTATAGCCAGCAGCCATAGTTGCCAGCCAATCAGAGTGCAGGGTTTTCCCGCACTATTTAAACCAATCCTATTTGACATTTTACAAGAACAATTCAAACTAAACCAATGACATTCAAACCTACATACATAACACCCCTCCCCACTAGGTTCAGTCCATACCAAACCCCAACCTATCTAATGTATTCTTTTAAATAGATGGGGCTCTTGCGTGTACGTTGAGACCTTTACAAGAACAATTCAAATCAAACCAATGACATTCAAACCTACATACATAACAAGTATCATCTGCAAATTTGGTAAGTTCCCTTTCTATTCCCTCATCTAAGATGTTAATGAAGATATTGAAGAGTACTGGGCCTAAGATGGAACCTTGTGGCACCCCACTGCTTACTTCCCTTCGTGTAGACTTAGACCCATTAAGGACTACTTGTTGAGTATGGTTTGCCAGCCAGTTGTGAGTCCATCTAGTGGTGGTGCTATCCATTCCGCTTTTTTCTAGCTTACTAAGAAATAGGTTGTGGTCTACTTTGTCGAATGCCTTGCTGAAATCTAAATATATTATGTCCACAGTATTTTGCTGGTCTACTAATTTAGTCACTGTGTTGAAGAATGAAATAAGATTGGTTTGGCATGATCTGTCCTTAACAAACCCGTGCTGACTGCTAGTTATTACTTTACTTGTTTCTAGATGTTGGAAGATCTGTTTTTTTTATTATCTTTTCCAGTAACTTCCCAGGTATTGATGTTAGGCTGATTGGTCTATTAATAGATACTTGGATTAACTTCAGCAATGACTATTTTTTCCTAATCAGTTAGAGACATGGAATACAATATGGATCCAAGAATGACTCAGGCAGTTAGGTAATAATAAGTTGGATTTAGTACAGGGGTGTCAAACTTGAGGTCCGCAGGCCAGATGCATCATGTCCCGCCGCCACCCAATTTAATGAAAGGAAAAATGTCCTGATACACCATGTGTCGATGCCATGACGATGCAGGTTTGACACCCCTGATTTAGGAGATTAGATAGCAATAACTTGTCCCACCAAGAATCCTATTGGTCTTTTGCATGCATGAATAAGCAAACTTGGTGCAAAAAGCACTAGTTTATATGTGTCTTGTTATCCCCATAGTCATTTTATTTCCATATCTCCTCAATAAATGTTACTGTATTTCATGGAAAGTTCTCCACCATTATTTATTTATCTATCCACATTTGAAGACTGCTCACCTCTTCTTGGCAAGTTACAAATAAAAAAAGAACAATATATAAACATGCAAGTTTATAAAAAGAAATCCTGGATGACTAGAAAAACAATACATCCAGCCACCCATCAAACATAACTAACATCACTTAAGCTGTGATCCTTTTATTGAGTTTCAGTTTAACTTCTAGTTACTATCTTCAAAAATTGTTCCTCACTTTCTCAACTACACATTGTCTTCAGGTTATGAACTTTGATCTCTGGCTCCATCTATAATTGATAAGCATACTTCAAAGTTGGAGATAAAGGTTGGTGTGTTGAAAAAAAGATTCAGCTGTCCTGATATCTGTGATGAAATGGACTGAGAGCTGATAACGAAATAATATGATTAAATTTCTCAAGCTCCATTAACCCCACTGGGTTATCGACAGCTTACTTTAATGACAGATCCTGGGATCCTGAGAGATGGCATGGCGCGACCAAGGGGTTAAATTTTAAATTTGGTTTTAAGGGACATCTTTTAAATTTTTTAATTCGGTGTTTTAATGGGATAGGGAGGAGGCAGGGGGTTCATCTGGTTTATCCAGGCCGGAGAGTGGTCTCGTAGTGGGGGGTGGGGTGAAGGGGCCACAGGGCCTGTGGTGAGCAGGGAGGGATTGATAATCCCTAGGGCGATCGGTTATGGCAGGAGGGGACGAGACAGAGGGCCAAATTATGTGCTGGGAGCGCGCCCCCACTGTTTGCGAGCGGTGTTGCGCTCCGACCCTCAGGTCTCTGCCCGCTCCCCTGGGGGTCTTGAGAGATGTGGTCCCTGGGCTTAAGCTGGTGTATGTAAACACCAGATCCGTGGCTAATAAGGCACCCCTCCTCCGTGAACTTATTGAGGAGGAGGCTGCAGATCTGGCATGTATTACGGAGACCTGGTTGGGACCGGAGGGGGGTGTCCCTCTGTGTGACTTATGTCCCCCAGGTTTCTGGGTGCTGTACTGGTCTCGAGCTCAGGGAAGGGGCAGAAGAGTAGCCATTGTTATTAGGGAAACCTTGTTTCCAAGGGAGGCCACTGTCCTGCAGATAGGCGGGTGTGAGTCCCTCCTCCTCAGGTTGGGCCTGGGGGGTCGGTTGGGTCTGTTGTTGACATACCTGTCACCCAGCTGCATCGTGACGGCCCTTCCCGAGCTGCTGCATGCCCTCTCGGGGGTGGCGGTGGAGTTTCCCAGGCTTATTGTTCTGGGGGACTTCAACTTGCCCTCTCTGGGAGCGTGTTGGGTTTGGCTTGGGAGTTCATGGCATCCATGACAGCCATGGACCTGACCCAGGTGATTCAGGGGTCCACTCATGAGGGGGGGAACACGCTTGACCTGGTTTTTGTCTCGGGACAGTGGTGTAGCGATCTGGGGGGGGATCACCGGTTACCCTACCCCTATCATGGACAGATCACTATCTCCTGAGGCTGGTCTTCCAATTGGCTGCCCCTCACTGCTGGGATGAGGAGCCGATACGATGGTTCCGCCCCAGGTGCCTGATGGACCCGGAGAGGTTTCAGATGGCCCTGGGGTTCTTGCCCACCTCCCTCAACCACAGCCCGGCCAAGACTTTGGTGGCTGCCTGGCAACAGGTGGCCTCGGCAGCGCTTGACCGGGTTGTCCCCTTTGCCGCCTCTTCCTCGCCGCAGACCTCGTTTGGCTCCCTGGTTCACGGAGGAGCTTCGGGGGATGAAGCGGCGGAGAAGATGCCTGGAGAGCAGGTGGAGGACTAGTCGTTCCGAGTCTGACCATGTCCAGCTAAGAGCCTATATTAGGACTTACCTGGAAGCGATTAGAGCAGCGAGATGTGCTTACTTCTCCACTTTGATCGCATCCGCAGATGATCGCCCTGCGGCCCTGTTCAGGGTCATTCGCTCCCTCCTTCATTTGGAGGAGAGGGGACCCTTTGCGGGGCAGAGCAGAGGAATTTGTGGCTGATATTGGCTGACCGTTCAAAGGGCATCTTGGTTCAGATAAGGGTGGAGCTGGCGAACCAGCCGAACCTGGGCAAAAGCCTCCCTGGCCACAGCTCCCACTTCCACATATAGGCTGATATTTGCCCCACCATGCCATCTCCTCATGGATACTTGTAAATATGGAAGCTATTCAAAGCATAGCTTTGGAGAGTAGTCTATCTCTATCACCAACCCACCTCTTTGGAAAATAATTAAAAATGTGTGGAATTAATAAGTAAATTAAATAGTTTGTATAAACTGATTCAGCAAAGTAAACCACCTCCTCTTCCTATGTTCCTCTTACCTCTCTTCCTCTTCCTTAAGATCTGGATCATTGAGAGCTCTGTGTTTGTATCCCTGTGCGCTCAAGTTGTTGTACAAGGAGAACTACAGACCCTGATGATACAGATAAGGGGACCTTAACGACCCGCTAAAAGAATGCAAATGATCAACTGTCTGCAGGGAGTATAAATCTTTCCATTCTCCACCATCCAGTCAAAACTGAAGAAGCTTTAACTGAAGAAGTAAAATGTCTTCAAAGAAAACCCAGAAAATCTGGTTGCTTCTTGAAAAAGCACCTTTGGGACAACCATGACTTGGATGACAAAGAATCTCCATAGACAAACTGTCAGTGTTCCAGAAAACCTCAACTCCAATAAATAACTTAGAGACAGACATGTTCTCAAAGTTTCCTTTTATTATAGTAAACTGGCACATCTGGGAAATCCCAAATCTGAAAGTTCCAGGTTTCCCTCCAATAAGTAAAAAATTACAAACCCACCCCCTGTACCCCTCATTCCATCACATGCCCCAATCACCATCTGTCCCAATTTGAGATAGTCCCTCAACCATTCCTCAACCAGGTGCAGGAATAACATGACCTTGACTTTAAAGAAGAATGCTATTATGTCTAACCACATATGCTCCACGAAATTCCCCCCTCCCATTTTCCCAGGCTCAAGCTGACATAAGCAGAACTGCATTAAACAGGGACCTCAGCATGATTGCTCCAAGTGATCATGAAATAAAAAGAGGATAGGAGGGAAGGTAATATGATGCTATGTATTAAAGTTATTAATTCATTTCTATACTGCTTGTCATCTCAGAAGACTCTAAAACAGTGGTGTCCTGCCTCTCGTTCTAATAGCTGGGTTTATTGTTTGCTTTGTTTGTCAAGCAAAGTTGAGGCTTTTATGATTAGAGGCATTGTGCAGGGTCTTTACAAGAGGAGGCTGATTCTACACATCAGAATGATTACAGAATAGAAATACAGGAGGGATTAAATGGAAGGTGCTCACTACAAAGAGCTGAGATTGTAGGAATGTGCAAACAAGCTATTTGTGCATTGTTTTCATTTTTGTTCTTTTATGCAAATGTATTAATGTTTTCCAACTTAGCATGCATATATGTATATATACTCACAGACAGGTACCCTTCCAAGTTTTAAAGCCTGCTGTAAAACAATAAAATAGTTTCAAAAGCTTTTGTGTTCAAGAGAGAAATGCAAAAAAATAATGCTGAGTGGGATAAGAATAATGAAAGGTTGCTAGGTAGCTGGAATAATAGTGAATCCTAAATCACCTTGAAAAAAGACTGTAGCAGAGTGAATGTTTTGCATGCAAAAAATCCTAGTACAATAGCTGGGTTTCCAGTTAGTTCCGGAGGAGGGGGGAGTTCCTCTTTGATACTTCAGGAACTCCCATTGAAGTACCAGTATCTGGTCAAGCTAATTTCTGCCATGATTATTTTGATTTCTCAAGAACTGTGGTAATGATTTTATTGAGATTTTACTCTCAGCAGAGCAGACTCTTGACAATAAGGTTTCTGACTACCACCTTCTGATGATTTCTCAGCTTTCGGGAGGGAGATATCTTGACTTTTATCAGTTTATATCAGGAAACAACAACTGCTTACAAAACTCTGTTCTTCATCAGATTTCAGTCTAAAGCGCTGCACTTTTAAACTCAATGTGTGTATGTTGACCAAGCAGCCAGAAGCAACAGCCAATTTTGCAGTTCTTCAAGTGGCATAGTTGGTTGAGCCTTTCAATGTAATCATTTCAGTTCAAAAAGACCACCTGCTACTATCTTCTAGATGAAAAAAGGAGAGTCTTAAACTGCAATCCTACGCCTTATATATGTGGAGTAAATGTGCAGTGAGTTTAACTTCCATGTAGACAAAGGCTTAGATCTACCTAATATGCAAGTAGCCTGGGTTTAAATCCCTGAAGGGCATGGCTACCCGATGAGAGCTAAATAGCTTGAAATAAACCTATACTAGTGTCCCTTTATTTATTTCTTGGCAAAATATAAATTTAACCCAAAAATAGTTTTGTCATGAAAGCAACTGCCTGTGGAGGCCTCTGGATTGGGGCTGAAAGGCAAAAACAGAAGCAGTATGCTCTGTCCCATAATTGGGTAGACCAGGTTGCCCTGTCAAAAAAACCCTTAATGTTTCCCCTGGTATAGCCAACAAAGGGAGGAGAGCCTATGGCTTAGAGGTTAATACATCTAGTAATATGCAAGTAGCCTGGGATCAAATCCCAGGAGGCTATGGCTAGCTGATGACAGCTAAACAGCTTGAAATAGACCTATACTAGTCTCCCTTTATTTCCTTGCCAGTAAAACATAAATTTTCCACTTATTTTATTGATGTGTTAGATTTATATCCTATTTTTCTTCTAGGAGCTGAAAATAATACACACAACACCATCTACACCAATTATTCCCACAACAACAATTCTGTGAGGTAGGTTGGGCTGATTATTGAAAGACTGACCGAAAGCCATCCAGTGACTTTCCATGGCAGGGGCAGACCTAATCCTGGGTCCCCTGGTCCTAAGCCAACACGTTCACCACTATACCATATTCTCCATGCCACATATAGTAAGTATGTATATGACCAACATTTTAAACATCTTAATGACCAATTTGCTTAGATGGTTTGCTAAATCTAAATCTTCATTTAGTGATGGAGTTGTTGGTCCCAATTACAGTTGGTAAGTCAGGACTACTTGCAAATAGAATCAGGACAAACATTGTGTTATAAAGTTAAATTAAAGACATATGACTATTCTTTTTTAATACTTCTGCCACATTAACAGTTTGGCAACAACTTTCCAGGATATTTGGGAACCACATGGTGAGCCTATATCTTCAGTTGAGCATCCCTGATGATATTCAAGACAAGGACCAACCAGAGCAGTAGCAGAAACATTTGAGACCCTCTCCTGAGGGATCATCAGAAGGCCAAAACATTATTTTACTTAATTTAATTTAATTTAATTTAATTATGAGATTTATATGCCGCCCTATCTCCCGAAGGACTCAGGGCGGCTTACAATACTAAAAAACATACAATACAAAAGTTAAAAATAAATTAAACCCAGGGAATCTCATAATCATAAACTAAAAACAATTAACCCATTTAAAAACCCACCCCCCATCAGTCCGGGTACTTAAAAAAACTCATTAATTATATCAATGTTTGGCACGAGACAAAGTGATTAATAAACACTGTTTTCAAATGTTACATTTGGCCCAGGTTTGGTCCAGGTTAGTCATCCTTGAACAAAACATTGCACAATTGGCATCAATGTACTAATGTTGCCTTTGTAATGTATGTTTCAGCATTACCTTTATTCTCTTCCAGGCACTGATTTGCCATCTGTAAGAGCCAACCTGGGTCATTTTGTTATTTAGCTATTGGTTACTTTTCATTTTGTTCTTTTTCTAAATATGTAGCTAGATTGGTAGATTTAGTAGATTGATAGATTGATAGACCCTGTCAACTCACACTCCCATCATTATTCAAGTTGTCTTTTCTTATTTCATCTATACCAAATGTTCTTGACTCTCTCCACATTCGGAAAATTAATATTCAGATCACTTAATGTATTTCACATGCAAAATGTTAAAAGCAAAATCCAAATCATTTGAAACTTGGCTAATAGTAATTTCATTAGAAATTCATTTCTTATCTTTGATTCCCTAAGGTTCACTTATCTTTCAAATTAATCCATCCCTAATTCCAAGCAAATCAACCAGAAGCAAACTTTAATGTCTCCTTTCTATTGGAAGGAGTTAGATAGATTGATAGATGATAAATAGATGATAGTAGATATCCTGCCATATTGCAATATATGTGTAATATATGTGGGGGAGATGGGGTTAAATGTGCATGCATGTGGTATATACTTGAAGGAGACACATGTCAAGGAGCAAAATGGAAAATCAGAGAATAGAGAGCTCTTTGAAAAGGTAAACATGAAGGAAGGAATAGCGGGAATGACTGGACTGGAACACTTGTTACTACAATCTAGTGCTGTAGCTTGTAACTTCCAAGGTAAAAGTGAGACAAGTTAGTGAAAAATAAGAAAAAAATGTCTAACACTCTTCTCTACTTTACTGTTCTTATTCAGAAACAGGTACTAAAAGTAGTTTAGCCATAACTGGAGCTTAATTAATTAATTCTGTTTTTCATTAGTCAAACCTGGAAAGTATTCTGAGGCAGCCTTTTAGAAATAATACCAAAAGGACATATAGTGAAATGACATAGCCAATGAACTACAGGTAGCCTTCAGTTTACATCTGGTTGCTTAACAACCATGCAAAATTACAACAGGCCTAGAACGGGTGCTTTATGACCTGTAAAGCAGTAAAATGATGTGCCAAGTACATCCCCTTGGTCACATGTCTACATTTTGGGTACTTGGCAATTGGATTTCTTTTATGATTGGTTGCAGCATCCTGGAATCACTCAATTGCACTGGTTAAACAAGGACTACCTATAAGCCCTTCTTTTAATTTTACTCCCTATATGTAAAATTTAATGGTTCAACCATATTGTTGTCAGCCTGGTGGTAGCAGCAAACCAACTAAGGTTACCATTTTTACTGAAGTTAGAGGATTTTAAAAAGGACAAAAATAAAAGGCAACAAAACACTTACTGGGTAGACAAATGTACTGGCACAGATGCATGACAGCTCATGTGGAGTAAAGCCCTTTTCCCAAACTGCAAATACAAGGAATGTTTATGCCCAGAATGTCATTCTATCATTACTAGTAATGTATAAATGCCATGGAACATGCATTACATTACTAATCGTAAAGCTTAATGTGAATAAATAATGCCCAGGTTTTCTGAGGTGCCTAGTCTATCTATAATCAGGCCCAGAGATAGATTGCATTCTGCAAAGCAAAGTCCACTGAATTCAGGGAGACTTAGTTGCAAATTGTATGTACAGCAGACTTTGTGACTTGTGCTGTGTATGTAACTGTGCATTATCTTCTCAGAAACCACAAAGTTCTGGGTCCCAAGGTCAGCTTAACCAAAAACAGGGCATTAACATAATGAATGCTACATGAATAGATAGATAAGCAGAAGTGATTTATTAATAGATGGGATATAATAGTTTTTCTGAAGGTAAATTTATGTTTTCCCACTCTTTTCCTAAAATCAAGCCTAGATAAATGTAGATGACTGAACTATGGCATCTAATCTCTCCCATGCAAAATTAAAGTAAGGATCAGTCACCAGGGCTCCAGCTGTGTTTTCATGCGGAGCCCAGTAATTAGTAACTACAGTTAATTAGACTTTTTTCTCCTTCTCCCTTCCAATTACTCAGTTCATCACGCATCTCATTAGGGAAAAAAATCTACTATGTAAAACTTCAAGATTCCAAAGTTCTTTTTTCCCATACCCATCATTCAATACTTTTCAGAAGCAGGAATTAACACCAGACCAACAATCAAACAAACACTAAACAACGGCCTAATCAAGGAACTACCCAGGAGAAAACTATCTTCACCAACACTGACAGGACAATCAACTGCATATATGCAAAAAGCACTGGATATGTTACCTAATCAGATAATGAAATGTCTGAAAGCAACTAATCAAGCTCAGAAAGCACCAAAGATTCCACAGTAGCATTTTTCCCTAATAAAGACTGTCTGAGTGAATTATCATTATCATTGAACATGGTAGATATATGGTAACAGTCTTCACTCACATTATGGCCCACTAAAATCCCACAAATTTAGCTGGACTAAATCCATATTTAGTCATGGTTAAAGTAGACAGGCTTGACTGAACAGTCAGTATATCAAAGATAGAATGCTACTAGTTTATATTCAGTCAAATTAGCATCTAATTTCTTTAGTCATTCAATAACTAAGTAATGAGGAAGAAGGAAAAATGACTGTCATAAGGTTTCAGTGAATGACTGTGTAATTTCAGAAAATCGCTGTGTAGAAGGGTAAAGAAACTAAGCCATTTTTTATTATTTTTGCTTGATTTTCCAATTATTTCTAAGTTCAGAATGCAGGGTGTAAAAGATAGGAAAAGATGAAGGAAAAACAAATAAAATTTTGAAGTAAAGTATTTAAAACCAGTCCAAGCCCACACAATGTGAAAAATCATGCAGAAATACCACCTACTTATTTAATTTCAAATTGTCATATAGTTAGGAGGCAGTCACTGCCAGCACCTATGTGATTACAAACTCTTGCAGTTTGTTGCTAAAATCTAAGCCTGTGAAGGAGGGGGGAGAGAGAGACAGAGACAGAGATGAATTAAATGTCTTCATTCTAGAATTTGTATCACCCATATCTTCAAGCTAGACCCAAGAATTAAACCTATACTTACTTCCAATGAATAAAAATCCATATTTTACAGAAATACCCATATGTCCAAATATTGTTGTGGATTTTTCCCCTTTCTTATATTATTTTCTGGATTGCAATAAACTTGATAGATTCACTAATCTCATTACAGGAATACTGACTGTGGTTTGGATAAATTATTTGACAAAGATAAAGAGAGAAAAATCAATTTTGTCATTTTGTAATCCTTCATTATGGCCTCAGTTAAAACAAACTGACAAAAGGGCTTATTCAAAGTAACCAATTTTTGTTTTCAGCAAAATGAGAAAACACACCCACAGATGCATATCCTCTATTCTGCAATACGTTTCCTGAAGTTTTTCTCTAATTTGGTCCAATGCTTTTCTATGAGGGAAATAAATTAACACTATGTTCATTAAATCATGCAGCAAAGTTTCTACTCTGCAAATAATAAAGATTAATGATGGCTCTATTTGCTCTAGGAAAGCAGAACCATTTTTTTAAAAAAAGAAACTTCACAGTAATATGCACATCTAACTCATCTTCCAAACGGAACTGAACTTCACTGAAGGAAAGCTCATCTATATAAACCATGGCTTACTTAAACCTTGTGATTTTTTTGGAGGGGAGGTTTATCCTTAAGCAATACTCAGCTTTGGTCATCCCCTAATTGCATTGTATCTATGCCTTTCTTTTTACAATTCCATTGCTTGCTTAAAATATGCACTACAATACCCAGATGTGTTGGCAATACTACTTTCAAAGTGCCTCAGTGAGCTACTAAATAATTCTTGCTTATATATAATCTCAAGAGCAGCAGGTTAGAAAACAGCCTGTTGATTTGACAAAAAAAAACCCAAGTCTCTCCATCTCTGAATGGGCTCTTAAATCACAAAGCAAACGTTTTCAACCTAAGCTGATTTAGTGCGTCAGAGATAAGTAAAAACCGTATTCCATACCTATGGAAAAATCAAATTGATTTATAATAATTATAGGTTTGGTGATTTCCTTCACCGATTGCACTTTGATTTGGAGCTTTTTACTACAAGGCTGATACCAATAGGGAGGAAGGGCATATTCTATTACCTTCAATTTATATACATTTGGGTTAAATTAAACATAAATCAGTCTAGTTTGAGAAATCTCACACAACTTTCCAAACACAAAGTCAGGCAGATAATGAATTATAGTTAAACACCCCAGCCCGCTTCTACACAAAGTACTGCTCAAAACATCCTCTCTTTTGGGGCCATTGATTGTTTATGTGATTTAATGCTTATGTCTGAAGATGCCAGGTTTTTTGTTTCTGTTATATTTTTTGAGAACTAGTTTTATAGTATAGAAGACCACGAGTGCCAGTCTTCCTTAGACATGAAAACTAACTGAGGATTTTGGGCCAATCTATGTCAGCTGAACTACCTCACAGGGCTGGTTTTGTGGGGAAAATAGAGAGTGGAAGCATTAGGCATGCTGCATGAAGTTGCATAGAGTATAAATCAAGTAAAAACGAAGACTTCAAAGCCACTTTTATCACCATGCTAAAAAAAAAAAGATCTGTAGATATCCTACATGGCTTGGTTATCAGAAATAGGGATATAGAATCATAAAGCTGGAACGTACCTTGGAAATCTTTTAGTCCAACCCCCTGCTCAAAGCAGAAGATTTTATACCAATCTGAACAGGTATCAGCTTAGATCATTTTGATATATGCTTGAGCATAAATAGTTGTCAGTAAAATATCTGCATCTTTCTGCCCTTGCATTATTTACTTACTTTGCATTGAGAACTTCACTGCAAAAATCCAGGAACATATCTAGGTAATACAAAAACTCTCAGATCTAAGTTGGTTTAGTGTGCTTTCTTGTTACAGCGTTTTCAGAGAAGTATCTTAAATCATTCAAATGAACTGTTGTGAAACTATGGTACCAGCCAGGCAAAGAGGAAGGATCAAGCAGGAAGTTAGCCTTGAGCCATTGCAGAACTACAAGAGCCTTAGAGTGACCCCCCCACCCCCACATCCCATGGAATCTTATCTGTTTGTTCCCCCAAAAAGGCAGGAAATATGGGGTAATTCTGTACTACAGGTAGAATGCAGTAAAGTAGCCAACTTCAACCCTTCATGCATAATCTCATTGCTTGTGCCTGATCTGAACTGAAATAATCCCTATTAAATTATCTTTTTGGAACTCTCAAACGCATTAGTATTTGCAAGGTTGGGTAGATTTGTGTTCCAGGTAAATAATGATAGTAATATTACAATCAGAACAAGAATGAAGTCTGAAATATTTTATGGCCTTGAATTCGCTTACAAACTGCATTGCACTTATGACTGCTTTTGGCTGGGAAACATTTTCCCGATAATGTGCATTAAGATGGTTATATGAAAATAAATTACATTATGCTGTATTGCAATGTTTTCAAATCTGACATTAGGTTAGCCTAACACCGTAATTTTCTCCAATACTCTAATGACATTTTGCTACGGTTTCCTCTGTGGCTATTTTGTTCTTTCTGCCTCCACGTTCCATTTGTTCCTGGAAGAAGAAATGCACAAGGTTTCCCAGCACACATAAATAAGATCTGACTGTTCTTCTCTATGGTCACCCAGGCTAGGATTTTCTTTTTTTAAGCTGACTAAATCTAATCAGCATCTTTTGGGATAGCAACTTTTAAGCCTTAATTTCAATATTAAACATGGCAGGGCACTCAGCAAGAAGAAAGGCAGCTGCAGGAAGAAATACAGATACAGACTGCCATCTTCCAGTGATACCTCTCTTAAGTAACCGAGTTGAAGATCTTGACTTCAATTAATAAGAATGCCCTGCAAATAAGCATTTATACAGAAATTGGGATCTTCCAAGCAATTAGATCTCCTGTAGGATATTCTCACCTGCAAATCTGTAATTATTTTGCCTGGCATTTATGATATATTTGAGCATATATTTGGACAAATGCTGTCCTCCTTCATTTTTCTTCCTGATTAGTTGTATATTTCATTGATGGACATCTAAATGACCTTTCAGCATGAATTAATACCTAGCATTCATTTCCACTTTAATTAAATGTTTGATTTTGACTGACTGCCCTTTTCCTCTAAAAACATTGTTTATGATTTATATAAGAACACTTATATAAATTGCATGAATTATTGTTTACCTCAATAGTGTCCATTCACTTAATGTTAAAAAACAGTTATATATGTCAAACACATCAGTGAATCAGATAAATGTTACATAAAACTTGAAATATTTGCTTGGGTGGGAAAAAAGACTGCAAACTTTTGCTTCACTTGCTTGCATTTTACATATAATGTGAAATGGTTTTGTGATTAAGAAATGGCAGAAAGAGTTTGATAATTAAAATAAAAACAAGAATAAGCAATTCTGATATCTAATGCATTCATCCTTCAATAATATATGCACATCCAGACTTTTAAGAAAATTATGCATATACATAATATGCATACCTAAGGGGAAAATATGTACAAAATTGTACATATGCAAGAAGAGCACTGAAGAAAACACATTATTTTAGAGACAATAACTTCTAAACATTTACATGTTATGAAAATAGCATTCCCAAAGGTGTTGAGTAGAAGGAATGTGCACAAACAGATATCTGTTTTTTTTTGTGATGACTTTAAAAACAAAATAAAATTGATGTGGAAAAATAGACTGAAGTCTGATTAAAGCTGACAGATTTGTCCCATAGCTTTAGGGCACATGATCTTTTCCTGCCCACAGTGATAACCTATTTCAGTGGATGTAACAGAAAAAGAGCAGTACACCATTAAGTGCCTTCTCTGGATGAGCGTGCAATAGCATTTCTTGTTTTCACTGTGATCAGTATTCACATTGAGTTTGTTTGTGTACTACCCTGAGTGCATATCATGTTTTTAAAAAAGGAAGAAATAAAACCATTCCTGGCTTTAGACCTAATTAAAGTTGTTAGTAAATTTAGAAGAGTTTTTTTTTCTCTAGTCCTTATTTTTTTCATTCTTGAGTGCTATAATTTTGCTTTCAGTTGATAAGAATTTAGTAATGTGTGTTCATTTCTAGAGTGCAAACTAGTTTTTCCCAGTTATATGGCTGTATGTTGTTAAGAGTATGAAACTGCAATCTTCCATTGGAGTCATATACCTTCTCCAAAACATTTGCTGTTGTTAGAATACTGTGCAGCTCCAAAGAAAGGTTTTAAATTTAATTCCACTGCAGAAGGAACTATGAGATCCTGGAATAAGTGCTTTCTGTGATTTGTCTTATTAATGTCCAATACTACTGCATCTTAAAAGAAACACTAAAGGTCCTGTTTCTATGCTTCCAGAATACATTCATTCCATCTTAAATATTGTTTGAAGGTGTCTATTTCTGGCAGGTTCAAGTTTTGCGTGTTAATATATTATAATAAGTCCTATGGAAAAACAGCTAAATTTTTTTTTTTTTTTTATATAAAAAGTTTTATTTTTCCAAAAACACAAACATAACAAACAAACATACAACACATAAATCCATATCAATTTCAAGTATGTCGGTCGGTCAAAAATCACAGTGCCTACCCCTCATTATTCATGCTCAATATTACAAAAAGGAAAAGCTATAATCCTTATTATTAATCCTTTGTCATATTATAATCTCTATATTATTTCAACAGTTCTATCTATCTTTATATTCCCAAAAATACATTACCAAACTTTTTTGTCTAACCATTGATAAAACATATTCCATATCTTATAAAACTGCTTTTCTTCTTGATCCCTAATTTCAAATGTTAATCTACTCATTTCGGCACAATCCAAAATGGAAAAACAGCTAAATTTTTGAGAGTTCACTTACTGGAACGATTAAGTGTTAATTTTTAAATAGAATAGTGCAAAGTGGCAGTCTTAAATAAAACTTCTGGTAAGCAGTACATCATCTGACACAATTACAATCATCAGTAACTATATGATTACCCTTGGGGAAAGAAATATAGGCAATATAGTCTAAAATGGCTGTAAATTAACTTAAGGGTTGATATTGCCAATAAAATGCCATTTGTGGCCAAGTCTGTAGTGGTATTTTGCAGTACAACAGCTGCATCTGCTGAAGTTGCTTAATTTTAACATTGTCATCCTCTCCTTAAACTCATGCTTAAAGTATATTGTTGATACATGCAGAAATGATGGGCAAATTACATGAAGATATATGTAGAAAGGATAGCAAAGCTACATGGCTTTTACAATCATTGTGGATAATGTTCCTAAATAATAAGATCCACTTATCTTTTTTTAATGAAAGAGTCTTACATAAAAACATTAAACTTTGTAAATTAGCAATGTTAGGAAGAGAGACTACCCTTTAGTTTTGACATTTAGCTTTCAGCATACAAATACATTCCTGTGCATTTTTTAATGTTGGAGAGCACTCAGTCATAGCACTCTTTTTAGCAAGCTTGCATGAAGACAGCCACACCTGCCAGAATCTTTCTTTAATATTATGGCAACATAGGAAGTAAAAAATCTTGTGCATCATCTGTGATAGATGGTAATGTAATTGGGGTGTGTACAATTACAATTGCCTGTGTGTAGAATGCCAATACCATGAGAATATTTCCCTATACCATGCAATTTTTCTAAGCTCTCAGTTACCCACCCCAGTCTAAAACTTCAAGAACTGGTTAGATGAAAATCTGTGCCATTTTAACGATTATCGACAATAATTCTTCAGTAAAAGGACCTCCCACTAAAGTTTTATGATTCATTTTGCTATCTAAACAGTTCCATTTTGGAATCTGTAGGATACACATAAAGAGCTACCCTTCTTCTTTTTAAAAAAATAAATTCTGTTGCTACTTATCAACTGTAGTTCTGTGTTTACTGTATTGATTTTCAAGTGTGAGTGGGTAAATCACTGTTTAGGGGCTGTGTGTATCCCCAAAATCCCATGCCGAACTTTCCAGACCCCTCTAAAAAGGTTCTGGAGGGAACTATAATCTCTTCCCATCACTTTAATGATTTAAAGCCATTAGGTAGCAACCAGCCCAGATTCCAAAAAGCAGTATTCTTAGTGTTAAGTTCGCATGGAGAGGCAGGACGCGGAGTGCTTCAACTCAAAGTTTATTGTGACTTCAGTTCAGAATGGACCCGAAAAGGCTCAGCCATGGTAGCTTTTTATAGCCGGCTACCGCGGCTGACAGCCAATCAGAGTGCAGGGTTTTCCTGCACTTTTAAACCAACGATTTCAAACACTTTACAAGAACAACCAATCATATTCAAACTCTGCATACATAACACCCCTCCCCACTAGGTTTGTTCCATACTCAAACCCCATCTATCTAATATATTCTTGTAGATAGGTGGGGCTCTTACGAATGCGTTGAGACCTGCGTGGTTCAGGTGTTTTGGGAATCTCACTTTGTGAGGAAGGAAATGTATCTGGCAAAATTCCCTTATTAGGACTTCTTGTATTGGTAGAGCCTGCTTGGTTACTACAACCTGGTCTCTCCTCCCAGCCCATCTCCAACCCAATGTCACCCCCTAAATCTGGTAATGATGTGCAATCTTCTATTTGCAAAAATGGTTGTTGGTACCCTGACAGGTTTTGGGATGGTTCCTGTCATGTTAGCTCGTTACACATGGGGTTGATTCTCACTTGCTGATTACCATCATTATCTCCCCCTTCCCCACTAGAAGAGGCTGAGGGTATGGAATCCAGAGAGGAGCAAGGGCGATGCTCCAAAGGCAGTCTGGACTGTAACTGGTCTATGTGCCTACTCCACAAGACACCATTCTCAGTTTGAACCCTGTAAGATCTGGGGCCTGTAACCTTGGTTATCTCAGCAGGAATCCATAGTGGTTCACCCACAAGGTTCTTAGCATAAACAGAATCACCCACAGTGAATGTGCGAGTTTTGCTGGTGGAATCTACAGGTGCGTTGGGTGTGTAAGTGGGGTAAAGGCAGTCTAGGGTAGACCTGAGTTTTCTCCCCATCAAAAGCTCGGCAGGAGTTAAGTTAGTGGATGGACTAGGAGTGATGTGTTGGATACTGAGTAGTTTTTCAACTTTCTCAGTGATGTCCCCTGGACCCAATTGTTGGAGTTTCTCCTTGGTAAAACGTACCATGCGTTCAGCCCGGCCGTTAGACGAAGGATGCCCAGGGGCAGTAAGGGCGTGTCTGATACCCTGCTGTGCTAAGTATGATTCAAAAAGATTAGCAGTAAATTGAGGACCATTGTCAGAAACAAGCACATCAGGTAACCCATGAGTTACAAAAAGTTTTTTAAGTTGTTTGATAACAGCATCTGCAGTGGCGGAACCCATGTGGATAACCTCTAGCCATTTGGAGTATGCATCAACTACAATAAGGAAAGTGTGCTCTCTGGTAGGGCCAGCAAAATCAATGTGAATCCTGGACCATGGACCCCTAGGACATTCCCATTCTTGTTTGGGGGCAAGGGGAGGAGCAGGTCTTACTAACTGACAGTTTAGGCAGGATGCAACCCAGTTTTCAACCATTTTGTCTATACCAGGCCACCATACATAACTCCTGGCCAATCCCTTCATTCTGACAATACCGGATGACCCTCATGTAACATTTCCAAAACCTCTTTCTGCAATTTTGCAGGAATAACCACCCTGTTACCCCACAAAATACATCCCCTCAAGACAGATAATTCAGTTTGTCTGGATTTAAAAGGTTGGGAAGCTTGAGGTAGATCATGTAGTGGCCAATCCTTTTTAATCCAGCCTACAATAGGAGCCAATAAAGTGTCTTTGGCAGTTTCTCTAGCAATTTCAGCAGCATGAACTGGAAGTTTGGCAACAGTTTCTAGAAAGAAGGTGTAAGTTTCTGGAGCAGGGTCCTCAGTTTGCAAAGGAAGTGGGCAGAGACTCAAAGCATCAGCGTGCCCAATGTCTTTTCCTGGTCTGTGAATGAGTTTATATGAATAAGCAGCAAGAAATTCAGTCCATCTCAGCATTCTGGGTGACAGGATGCTGGGCATTCCCTGCCACAATGCCTAAAAGAGGTTTGTGATCTGTAACAATGGTGAACCTTCTCCCATATATGTACTCATGGAACTTCTTGACTACTGCCACGATAGCCAACGCTTCCTTGTCCAGTTGACTGTAGTTTCTCTCTGCTTTGGTCAAAGTGCAAGAGTAAAATGCAATAGGGGCTTCCCTTCCACTGGGAAGCATGTGGCTCAACACCACCCCCACTCCAAAAGGGGATGCATCACAAGTCAATACTACAGGTAAATTCTCAGAAAACTGTATCAGGACACAATCAGAAGTGATTTGTCTCTTAATGTTGTTAAATGCAGCTTCTTCTTTTGTGCCTCAGACCCATGCAGATTTTTTATCCAGTAATCTATGTAAGGGTTCTGCAGTGGTTGCTTTCTGAGGTAGAAACATATGACAGAAATTAATAAGTCCCAGGAATGCTTGCAAATCAGTTTTGCATCTAGGCCTGGGGGCTTCTTTGATTGCCTGAACTTTGGCTTCTGCGGGGTGGATGCCATGTTTATCAATCATATAACCCAAGAATTCTACTTTGTCAGTTCTTAGTGTGCACTTCTCTTTTTTGACTTTTAACCCTGCTTCTTTGAACCTGGTTAGAACTTCTCTGAGTTTCTCGTGTAATTGAGTGTCATTTTCAGCTGAGATTAAAACGTCATCAAAATAAGGCACCACCCCTGGCAACCCTTGTAGCATCCTTTCCATGAGGCTTTGAAAGATGCCTGGCACCACACTTACTCCGAATTGTAACCTCTTGCATTTGAATGCACCCCAATGGGTTACAATGGTTTGGGCTTCTGCAGTTCTACTTGTAACTGCTGGTATGCTTGGGCCAGGTCCAATTTGGCGAAGACTGTGCCCCCGCCCAGAGAATGTAATAAATGATGAACCACTGGAACAGGATATGCGCTCTGCTGTAGCGCATGGTTCAATGTCCCCTTGTAAGCCCCACAGATTCTCGTGGAACCATCAGCCTTGACTGGCGTGACTATGGGTGTTTCCCACCTGGAGTGGTCTGTGTGCTCTAATACCCCTTGGGCTATCAGTTTATCTAATTGTTCATCAATTTTTTCCTTCAATGCAAAGGGTACCCTTCTGGGTTTTAAGCGGATTGGTTGTACCTTGGGATCTAGGTTAAATGCGGTAGGGGTCCCCAAGTACTTGCCTAATCCGTCGCTGAAGACCTCTGGAAACTCAGACTTCAAGGACTCTTCCCACTCAGTGTTGCTTACATGATTGATGCCAGTCACTTCGATGCCCAGTGGGTTGAACCATTCTAGCCCCAGCAAACTTGGGCAATCTTTATCCATGATGGTCAAGGGTAGGCATTTGATGTGACCTTTGAACTTCACATTGAATTCTCTTGTTCCAACTACTGGAATCTTGCTCCCTTGGTAGTCTTTAAGAGTTAATGCCTGCTTCTTGAAGTGAGTCTTCTGAATGTCTGGTATCAGTCTTTGAATAGTGTCCCATGACACCATGGATAAGTATGAACCTGAGTCCACTTCCATTTGGCAAGGCCTTCCTTCAATAAGTACCTTGACATGCATTTTCCTGTTATTTAAAGGGGAAGAATGACTAATAGTTACTGTTTGATGAGTTTCCTTCCTTCCATTTGCTTCTGTGTTGTGCCCCATTTTCTCACTGGTGTTGTTTGGCTTGACTTCTCTGTCTTTGTTGTTTGTAGCAAACTTTCTTCTGTTTGGTGGAGTTCTGGATGATTAGCAGACTCCTGCAAGGTGCCCTCTTTTTTCACACTGGAGGCAAATGGTGTCCAGGAACTTGCATTCAGTGTGGGGGTGGTTTCCCCCACAACCTATGCAGTGGAAATCACACCTCTTCCTTCTCAGGTCATTTCTTTTCCGCTCCATTCTGAGTCTGTTGATTTCTTCTTTTTCTCCACTGTCTTCTGACTCAGATTCAAGTTCATCAAAATGAGTTGTAGTGGTCTTTTCCCCATCTGAATGGCCTGTAGTCTTGTTCATCTTTCTCATGGCTGCTGCTGAGGATTTGGTGGCTTCTGCTGAAGATGCTTCCTCTATGGCTTCTTTCAGCGTGATCTTGGGTTTCATCAGTAATTTGCTCTGCAAAACCTTATCTTTAAGGCCCAATACAAAACGATCGCGCATGCCTCCTCTAAACTGCTGAATTCACACACCCCCCAATGTCTCTTAAACTTGCCATGAAATCATTTATGCTTTCGTCTTTCCCCTGATCGCGGCGATAAAACTCGTGTCTCTTAATGAGGCATGATACTTGGGGTGCGTAGTGTGCCCTTAAAAGCCTCTCTAGATCAGGCCATGCCATTACCTTCACATCTGCTGCGCCCGCTAATGCCTTCGCCATCTTGAAAACTACCGGACCGCAATACGTGAGAAAAACCACCCTCTTCCGCTGCTCAGAAATGGCGGCAAGTTCGCTTCCTTCCAAAAACATCTGAAACCGATCTGCATACGACTCCCAGTCTTCATTCTTCGGGTCGAATGGGGCTGGGGGGGTGTTCAGCGCAGCCATCTCACTCTTCTCTGTTCTGCGTTGCCTTCTCTTCAGGGGAATCCCATCCTCGTCACCAGTGTTATGTTCGCATGGAGAGGAAGGACGCGGAGTGCTTCAACTCAAAGTTTATTGTGACTTCAGCTCAGAACGGACCCGAAAAGGCACAGCTGCGGTAGCTTTTTATAGCCGGCTACTACGGCTGGCAGCCAATCAGAGTGCAGGGTTTTCCCGCACTTTTAAACCAACGATTTCAAACACTTTACAAGAACAACCAATCATATTCAAACTCTGCATACATAACACTTAGTACCTTTTTATATTCTGAATATAGCAATACATTTATAAATTAAGATGATCTCAGTGGGATCCAGGGTTCATAGATGATGCTCTATTTCTGGATCAAGTTTGACTTTTCCAGAAATTCCACTGCCACCATGATTCTACTACATAATTGTCCTTCTTTCTAGAAGGCAAAATTCAAAGTGATTTATTCCAGGGTAGGATCTTATAAATAAACAAGGGATTGTATTCCATACTGTTTTATGATTATTATTTCTTTATCTTCTAACAAATTGGCCTGATTTTGGTTTATGTAGAACTCAATGCCTGAAGCACCCCAGGAAATCAGGGGGCATTTGATCCACGGCACTTAAAAGACTAAATATTAGTAGTGTCTATGGGATAGAGGAGGTTGGGTTGATGTCAAAATCTGCAGGATTATTTAATATATAATAAGTTGTATATGCTTTAGAAAATGCTCAAAAAAGTGTTTTGGATTTGGAAAAAGCACAGATTTTTCTACTATTCATTAAAGAGGTACTCATACCTGTGCAAGGTTGAAGCAGTTCAGTATCATCTCAGAACATAGAAAATGTGATTATTTATAATTTTTCCTTAGCCACTGAAATTTCTTTCCGAACTGCATATTGCATGCAACAATGAAAGTTAAAACTCAGTTTTTTGGTCCCTAACAAGCAGCACCAGTGATTTCAAACTTTCAGTGGAGAAAGAGGGAAGGAAGCAACTATGGTGTTCATTTCTGAAAATAACTTTCCTCCAAAAGAAAAATTATGGGTGGGAGTAAGATGAGAACATTTTTCTTTAATTGCATTTTTTATTGAAACTAACATAAAATCAAAACTAAATCAAAAGAAACAGAATTTACAGCACAGCTTCCTACACCCAGGTCCAGCAGAAATTTTAACTTTATTTCACAAAAGATTAAAAATCTAGCTGTTCCACAGCACATTTGATAATTAAATTATCAACGCTGATGGCAATCATGGTTGATATATGTAAGTATGAAGGGGGGTACTGTTTTTTATTGTTTTGTGGGTGATCACAGTTTTATTACTGTTTATTCACTTGTTTATTTCCTTACCAAATGGTTCAATTTTTTTCCTGCCATCCATAAACTTTTGATGAGATACAATCTCATGGAATTGCATCAAATAGCATTAAAACTTCAATCATGTTCCATTTTCCATTCAACACCAATATCAGAAGCTTATTACTTGCCTATTTAGCAACTATATTCAGCCTAAGCAGATGGGGATGTAAGGAAGTGATGTTTGTGAGAACGTGGCTACAAGCCCCCAGGGTGAAAGGAGCCCAGGCCCCAGAAAGTCATTCACAAAACCAGGTCTCAACAGAGCATCTACAGGGCCTGCAGTGCTTCATAAAACCAGACATTATCAGCTGATTTTAACTGAACTTCTGATCTACTGTCTTCATTTCAATGTTTAGTCTATGAACTTGCCCAGGACTTAAAGTATATACACCTTTTCAGTGCTGCACTACTACTGTTGGTAGGAGAAGACTGAGGACTATCAGATCAGCCTTTTTGAAGATGCAACCTATTGCTATCCATACCAAACACATCACAATCAATGGTGGGGTTCAATTTTTTTACCACCGGTTCTGTGGGCGTGGCTTGGTGGGCGTGGCAAGGGAAGGACACTGCAAAATCTCCAGTCAGAGGTGTTATTTGCCGGTTATAAGAACTACTCAAAATTTCCGCTACTGGTTCTCCAGAATTGGCAGAACCTGCTGAATACCACCTCTGGTCACAATGCTGCCAAAAGATAACCAACTACCACGCCACATACAGGAAGAACATGCTTAAATTCTACTAAGACATATTTGTAGACAATTAAACTACTTTTATTTCTCCATTCTTCCAGAGGTAAAACATAACTAGGTATGTAATTGCAAACAGAAAAAATGAAATATTGATAAAATATTTTTTATTTTCATTCTATGTAGCTTTACACACAGTGAAGCACAGTGAAATATATATAGTATAAATGTAGTGACATGTGAAGCATTATTACTATCAAAAAATCATTTCATTGAATATATTTCAGCAGTTCAGTTTTACAACTATTATAAACATGCCAGTCAGACTTTTTTTGGACAATGTCAGTATATTTAAAAAAAGTATTTTATTCTTGGCAGCTCTATGATGTCTGTAAACATTTTTATCATACAGTAGCTTTTATTAATTCATTGCATTTTTCTAATTAAATTATCCAACATGCAAATACATGTTTTAATGTTCTCTATCTTCTGTTTGGCATCCATAAGTCTGCATACATGAAAAAACCCTCTGCAGTACAAAGTAAAAAATAAAAATAATTTATAAAAATTATAAAAGTGATGATGGAAGCCTAAAATGTATAAAAACAGACCAAAATTAAATATAAGCAATAAATAGATGAGGAGATTCCTAATTTAATCAGCCTCCAAAGAAGTGGCTTTCTTCGCAATAATTTCTGAAAATCTAATGAAGTGAGAGCTGATCAAATTCCAAGGTTTTCCAAAAGGCAAGTGGGGCAACCAGAAAAAGTAAGGCCTACAGGCCTCTGTGTCCCTTATGGAAAATTAGCAGATTCTCCCAGAACATATGTAATCTGGATAAGCGGTGATGAATTTTCAGGCAAGATCCCCATATTCTAGGTTAGGACTGAGCATAGATGCACTTATGAAAATAACTTCCTGGTCATGGTTTCCATCTGTGTTGATTACATCCCAAAGAACATACTTTTTACTCAGTGGTACCACAGAATATTTTTTTTTAGACTTGGTTATTATATTGTGTTGGTGGTGGTTTCTTCAACATTATCTCAACAAATTTAAGCATGAACAATCTGAGATCTCTTACACAATCGTAGACCAAGCATAAATAGGAATTATTGGAATTATAAACAGCATAAATGTGCAATTCCCAACAATTTACTAGATCACCTGAAAACTTGCATTATAATGATTCTTTTTCGAATAACAGTGAATTTATTATCACATTCGTGCCACTGAAGAAAAAAACTGAAAAATTCTTATGAGACTAAATTGGAAATACAAGTTGAAAACTCTTTGGACACAGATGAGCAAATGTCCCACTACTGCTTTTACGGATAGGATGCATAAACCTGTCTGAAGCAACACAAGTAGTCCCAGACATTAAAGATGGGAATGTAGATATTATCTCCCTAAAATACATACATTTTCAATTTTTAAAATTTTGTTCAGATACACAGAGTAAATTAGAAATATCCTAAAGAAGATACTGTACAGAGCCTTTTTAAAAAATCTATCTTTGATACAGATAGTCCTCAACTTACAACCATAAATGGCACCAGAACTTCTGTTTGCTAAGCGAAGCTATTGTTATTTTTATGGCCTTTTCTTTAACCATGCTTGTTAAGCAAATCACTGCAGTTATTAAGGGAATCGGGCAGTCATTGAAGACCTATATACTACTTGAGCCAGAAAGAGGGCTGTGAAAATATCTACAATCATCTCACATCCTGGACATAAACTGTTTCAACTTCTACCCTCAAGACAACACTATAGGGCATGGCACATCAGAACAATTAGACACAAGGACAGGTTTTTTTTCCATACCATCACTCTGCTAAACAACTAATCCCCACAATACTGTCAAACTATCTAGAAAGGCAATATTAGCATCATTATTCTCATCTTCTCTATTACCTATCTCTTTATTGTCTTATGACTATAACTTTGTTGCTTGTATCTTACTATTTATATTGTTTGCTTAGTATCCTAGTATGGTTTATGTTGATTGCTTATTTAGTATCCATGACTATCACTAAGTGTTGTATCTAATGTTTTATGATGAATGTATTTTTTCAATGACTATGATAATAATCTATCACTATTGTTGTATGAATACTGAGAGCTTATGCACCGGACATAAATTCCTTGTGTGTCTAGCCACACTTGGCCAATAAAGAATTCTAATTCTAATTCTAATTCATCAAATCCAACTTCCCTCATTGGCATTGTTAGTTAGAAGCCAGATGAGAAGTTTGCAGGTGGTGATCACATGACTTCAGAATTCTGCAACCATTGTAAATACATGACAGTTTCCAAGCACCTGAATTTTGATCATTGTTCTGACCTAAGCTTCCTTAGAAAGCATAAAACACAATCTCAGTTCCAGCAAAACCTCTTTTATTTCCACAGCTGTGAATTATGTTCATTCACAGCCTACAAGGCTTCACAAATAGTTTTTCAGGGGAATGTTTATAAACACCTACCTTATTGCACTTGGAATGCTGCCAGAGAACTAATTGCCAAATGCAAGGCAAGGCCAAACTTGACACAGAGTCTAACAGAATTTATCAAAGCTTGAATTGTCCAGACAAAGTAATTGCTTCCTGCAAAAGCTCATGTCCCGTTCACTCCTCTTTTATGTCCTATGGGAGGAGCCAAACATCTCCAAATTGTGGCCTTACTCCTAAGTTGACCCTGCTTTCTCAATTGTTCTTATCTTCTGGTAGCCCTGCACATGCACAGGCTGGGAACTGGTTCCAGAAACTCCCCCACCTCACTGCTGTCTGAGTCTGAAGGCAGCTGATGACTGCCGGACTGCCCTGGCCCCATCCCTGCCTCCAATGCAGAGCCCTCATCTGAGCCTTCCTCTGCCTCCAAGACTGGCCCAGGTTTCTTCACAACCTCCTCCCTACTGTCCGACTCTGCTGCCAGCTCCGTCAGCTGCCAGCTGGCCACAAGAATCATATGACTATGGGGATGCTGTGACAGCCATAAGTTTGAAGACTGGTTACAAGTTGTTGTTTTTTCACTGTTGTTGTAACTTCAGATACTAAACCAATTGTTATAAGTCACAGCTAAATTTCTTGCAACAAAAATTACTTCCTCCTTTGACCATGGGCAATATCTAAAAAAGTAATTTTGAAAATAACAATAAAGCTCAAACACTGGATGGCTTTCCTGTGGAATGGTACGAAATCTTTATTTATGTCCTTAATCCTAACCTTTATCACTATACAGTGAGATATCTTAAGAACATAATTATATATTTTTCACTCAATGAAACGTATGTTACAATTATACTAAAACCTGGTGAAGCTCATATTTTGTGTGCTATTTTTTTCTATTAATGTAGATGGTAAACTTTAACTACTGCTTTATTGAATAAACTTCTACAAGTTATCTCTTCAATGGTTAAGAATCATCAATGGGCTTGATCATACATGAAAAAATGTCATAGGAAAGTGGGTATGGATTTATTTTTTTGTAGCACCTTATGGTAAGATAAGAACCAATGAATGGACATTTTATGGAGAAAGTTCCAAAATGGAACTTAAAACAAAATTACTGACTATGAGAGCTGTTATGCAATGAAAAAGTTTGTCTCCTGAGGTGGTGGGTGCCCCATCACTAGAATTTTTCAAGAAAAGATTGGGCAATCACTTATTATAAATTATAAGCACTAACCAGGGGGTTGGATTAGAAAACTTCCAAGGTTCACTTCCAATCCTATGATTCTATGAAACCAGAGCAACACTACATTTAAATATAGTCATTATGTCATTATGCTCTAGTAAAAAGCAAGTGCATGTATTAAGTCCACTTCAAAACGTAGTTTAATATTTTTGGAGGCATACATTCTTTTGAATCAGATGTCTACTACATAGAAATTGACACTGGACAATGGAAGTGGATTATCTGTTATCTTATTATTATTGCTAACAAATTAGTTCTTCCACATTGGAAAAAAATCCCCAATTGCATAATATATAGAAGAACTCATATTACTTGCATCCCATGAAAGAATAGTCTATCGACATATATTATGCATAGACAAATATTATTAAAATATGATTTCTTCTTACTGAAACAGTTATGTATAATGTTTCTTCCAGGTGTGCATGTGTATTGTTTTAAAAGTTTGTCTTTTACATTTGTCTAAAATGTTTATTTTTCTTTTATATTTTTCTTTCTGTAATGTTTTATAAAAAAAGCTAAGAACACTGGAGAGACCTCCAAATAAGTGATTATTTAGTTCATTTTTCCTTCTCAACTACCACATGCCTAGTATTTATCACTGAGGAAGAAGGAACACCACTGCAAAATAGTGCCTCCAGCTGCTTTAATATTTTAATACCATGAACCACCATGAGTAATATGACTCAGCAATATGGATATCCAATCATTAAATTGGATTACTTTTTTAAAAAAGCTATGAATAAAAAAACATAATGTTCACAACAAACACAAACATTTTAAAATTTTCATTTTTTAGCAAGAATTTTAAAAAGGAAAAGAAGACAGTAAAGAAGGAAGGGGTTACAATATATTTAAGCTATACTGCATGCTTATTTGTTATATTTTAAAGAACTGGGTTGGAAAAAAAGAAAACACTAAGTTTCATTTCATGCTTTTCACAGAGGTAATGTATGAATACCTAACTAACCCAAGGGAGAAATGCAAACTGTTTAAACATTCAACATTTCTACCCAGAATGGCATTTATGCACAGTTTTTTTTTAATGTTAATGTAGCTAAGAAATGGTGACCAATGATAAACCTGAGCAATTTTGAGAACAGAACATCTGAACATATAGCTTCTGCCTACGCAGGTTGTAAACTGAAAAAACTTTCAAAAAGTCAGGTTACTTTTTTTTCAGTTAGAATCAAAAAGTGAAAATAACATGCCCACACCAAATATAGAGAAGGAACTTTAGATATCTATTTTGTTCCAAAGAGAGATAACTAATTCTTGCATTCCTTCTTTATAGTTAGCCTGTTGAAATATACTTTGATTCCTCCAAATCCTTGCTATTTCAATTCAGCAAGCAAATTACCTTGGTTAATGACCAGAATTGGGACAGGAATTTCCATCACTAATTGATGGAAACACAAAGCACAATGACAAATGACTGCATCACTTAATGACACGGACTCCTGTTGTCCCTGTTGCCATCATTAAGCAATTATTGCTGATCATTAAGTAAGGATTTTCTTGCAACTTCCTACTGCCTTCTTCCAACAATGAAGAAGCCTGCAGGAGGATATAAGTTCCAGATGGCTAGCAAGCAGAATGGTAGGCAAGTAAGTAGCTGCTGTTGGGTGAAGAATGGTGCTTGAGGGTACACAGAGGGTCAGAAAGTCATGCCATGAGGACAGAAGGGCTACAGGAAGATGCATAAGGATAGGCAGCTGACCAGCGAGGGCTGCAGGAGAATGCATGAAACCCCAGAGCCACAGTGTGGCAAAAAGTTCCAGAGCTATGGTGTGTCCCAGTTCATGGATAGAATGAACCAAGCAGAGAGGAAGTGATTGAGGATGATGAAGGTCAGTTGCAGGAGTAAGGGTGACAGGGACTCAGTCATAAATGTGGGCTCATTTGAATATCACCTGACAGTGGGAGCACTGCAATGTTCATGAGTCCAAGGACAGGTCAGGATTTTTTCATTGCCATCATATTTTAAAGGGTCATTGAGTGAGTGGATGTTAACTGACAACTACTTGTATTTTCAAGTAGGAAAACTTCATTTACAACAGAAAAAGGACCCAGCAATTGAGATGGGAGAAGGATTTGATCTTTCCCTATTGCACACTCCTTTCAGAGCCTTCCCTATACAGTAACAATCCTCTTCTGGCTAGCTTGTTATCTGATAAATTCTTGCAGACATCTTACAGCATGACTCCCTCAGAAAAATATATATACAGCAGCTAGCTGAACCAGTTAGCTGTTTCAGACCACCATGCCCTTTGGTCTAATGAAGCAGATTTGAGTGACAAATAGTAAGATAGCAGGGAGGTCTTGACCCAACCTGCTGCCTATCATAGTCTGCTCTCTGAAGCGTCAACTACATTCTACGTAATGATAGGACCAGCCCTGATTCCAGCATAATGCAGTTATTGGCAAATTATGAATGGGAAAATGAAAATCAAAGCTATAACATTGCTATAAAACCATTGTTATAACAATGTACATATTACAAATATCAGATGCACAATAATTGATTTTCCATCCCTTGCAATTAAGCTATGTGCATATATCAACTCAATGTACCTTATACAAGACGATAACACCCATAATAATTATAATTCGTCTTTCCACCACTCATAAGATAAAAGTCACTGTTTGATGGGGTGAATGTATTTTATTAATGTATTTTAAACATAATTATAGATATAAAATAACTGAGTGTAAATGCTTTGCCCAATAAATAGTTTCCTGATGTGCACTATATGTGTGAAGAATAGCATCTTGACTTCTTTGATATCTTTCTTAACAAAGTAGTTCTGCAAAACAATATGCTCAACCCTTGTGACTTGGAAATATTTAGAGTAACTTGAAATATTTAGAATATAATCTGTTGTGCAGAACTTGTTCTTCAACAAACCATGAACTGTTAATATTTTTATAAAGGATGATGGGACATAGCAGCCACACAAAATTAGTTCAATTATTATTGAACCATTGACTCACTCTGCCACACAGAACATAGGAATCAGTTTTGCACCATACCATGGAGTTATTTAGTCACTATATGGCATGGATTGTTTAAAATTATGCTGCATTTGACTTCAACCATAATAAAGTTGCTCCTTCTATTCTTACACTATATGGCATGATCTCTAGTTTTTCATAGAGAAAAATGAAAATAGCAATAGTGAAGAACTATTTCTCCTGGAAAGCCAATTCAGATTATTATTTCAATAGGCCTAATGGCCTTTTCCTTGTATTCTCTAGTTGAGAGAAGAGCAGATGAGTGCCTATGATATTTCTTCCAGATCATTGTCATCCTGTTAATTCTCCTGTTGTACACCAACAAACTATTTATAGGGTGAAGCATTCATGGATTTGTTTCCCTTCAAATATCATTCAAAATTTATATTTCCTATTCCAGGATTGCCATCATCTCCCCATCATTCTTGATTATGTAATGTTTACTTGGTGAAAGTCCCACAACATTAATACTATTTAAACTGAAAGCATTTACATATACAATATACAGTTCTTTTTTTTTCATTCTATTTTGAAGAAATTTGCTAATTTAGGTAAGTTTTTCAGAAAGAAAGGAACCAAGCAAATTTCTCAGCCTTCTATACAGGTTAAATTCAGAAGATACATTTTTTCCCCAGCATGAGAAAAAAGTCATGTGATATCTTGATATTGTCTATCTGTTGAAGATGATTAATCTATTAGGAGAGAAAAGGTCTGAGTCTAAACTTTAAATCCGGACTGTTTTAAAAGCTAAGCATTCAAAATACTCTGGCTAAATGAATTGATATCCAATTTGTCACTTCTTTTATATTTGTTTTGTTTTGCTTTTTTAAAAAAAACTCTTCCATTTTGCATAATCTAATCTATTTATTAAGATGGTTTGATGACTTTGCAAAATGGTTCAAGTCCTGCAGGTAACCAAATCAAAAAGATTAATCAGTTAATCTCAACAAAACATTGACAATGGTGTTGAATTGCCTCAGCCCAGTGCTGTGAGCAAAAGCTTTTTTCAGCCTTCTCCTCAGTGCTACCTGAAATATTTCTACATTGGGCAACTTTAGAACTGCCATGGCATTACTTGAAGTCACTCAGCATGGATAATTTTTGATGAATGTAGGAGACTTCAGGATAACTGCACCAGTGCAATTTGTCCACATACAAATCATGCTGGAAGACTTTAGTGAACACCACAGAGGAGGTGCTGCTTGTTTCCTCCCAATCAAATTAGTGAGTGGTCAAAAACAGTAAGCACTATTTCATTGCTTGCCAAAGCTTTCAATGAGCAGTCTGAAGACTCCTGTGTGATTGTTCCCATCATTCAACAAAAATGTCTTATGTGTATGATCATTACTGCAAACCACAGACCATCAGAACAACTATCTTTGGCAAAAACTGTAGGCAAATCTCAGAACATTTGCAAAAATTGCCCAGCCTAGAGAGTTAGCACTCCAACAAATAGCTAGCTCTTTTCTTCTCAACTTTTTCCCACAACATGAATTCTGTAGGAGAAGGCTGAGAGATTCTACATATCACCTTGCTTTGCTCCTAGGAAGGAAAAGACCATGTTTACAATGTAGCTTCAACAAGATGCTTTCTTCAAAGTCACGTTGGTGAAATTGTGTATGAAGACATTCTCAAATGTTAGTTAATTATTTTTTTTAAAAAATGAAACAAACAAAATCCTTAGTCATAGAATGAACTAAGTCTCTACTAATCAGCTTTGATTCATTTGAGCATGCTGCTTTACACCATGAAAAATATACTTTTTGCTTCACAATCACCCCTTAGCCTCATCTGCAGTTTTAGAAGTGAGATGGTTGATGATGTGAGAAGGAAGTTCTCACATTTCTATGGAGATTCTCAGTAGTCCAGGTTGTTCCAAAGGTGCTTTTTCATGAGGTAAGTGGACTTTCTGATTTTTCTTTGAAGATGGTCCACTTCTCATTCTGGAGCTGAAGAAGCTTCTTGGATGAGAAGTGAAATGTCTTCAAGGAAAAACTAGAAAGTCCAGTTGTCTTTTGAAAAAGCACCTGAAAAATCACTGATCTAAGCAGGGAGACCATGAAAGTGCATTATCTGAATAAATGTTTGAAAGACAATGTGAAGAGAAAGCAGGCACAACATATAGAGATTCAGAACTTCTTCCAGGATCTCTGTGAATTAGAGTCAACATGGCCTGACCTAGTGAGGACCTCCTACCTTTGCCAAACTGAATAAAAATTAGTGAGAAACCATGATAAATTTACCAAGAGAAAAAACAAGGCCATCAACCTTGTAGTGTTTATATAATTGTGGTTTTTGTCCTCTCCTGGTCACAGACAAGATGACCAAATTATATGTATGCATATACACAAACAAACATGTACACATACTCATCTTAATTTTTAATGTGATACAGTTTTCACTTATTTCATTGATTGTTTCATCCCCAGTCCAGTTTGCTGCTTTTTCTTTTGTGGGGGGCAAACATCATGTACTATATGTATACTATACCAGGGGATTTTAAATGTCAATTTGCTTTTTTGTGCCTGCTATTGAAGTATTTATTTACTTATTGAACTAATTTTTTTGCTTTGAATGCATTCCAGTATTTTTGTCTTTGTAGGGAAAAGATCATTAAAGCAACCTGAACGAAGGCAAAATATAGAAATGTAAATTTGGTATTCAAGTGTCCTTTTTGGATGGGTTAGACATGTCAGGCTCAAGGAACCAAAAAAGACACAAGAAGTTACTTCAGAGTAATTTATTTTATATTGCTTGCCTATAGATAGGAATCTTGTCAGACTAAAGCACTTAGTGTATCTGCATAACTATTAGATATTCCCCATGAAAAGTGTGGGGTGTGTGTGTGTGTGTGTGGTCTATCTTCTCCCTTTTCCAAGATTGTTCTTCTCTTTGCTCCCTGAGACAGAGTCCTTCTCTTCTGCAACTCTGAGCTACATTCCACATAAGACATTCCATTTTAATCTTTTCTATGAGTCATTATATCTGAATAATTCTATTGCTCACATGTATGTGTGCCCTGTCGAGTGTCAAAACAGGACATTTGGTTGGTCCCACTCCCTCCAACCACCATCAAAGTTGGAGGGAATTATAAGCCCAAATATCTCATGAATCCTTGAATACCATCTTTTGGTCTAAAAGAACTTCATCTTGCAGGACTGAGGACTAAAAAGAATGGAGAAAATCTTGTTCAAATCTTTTATTGGATTCTCTCATCATGCTGATCCAAAATCAACTTGAGATTTAGTGTGATGTGGGAAATGAAATGCCCATGACCCATGGCCTTACATAATTCCTTTTTGTATAAAGAGACTCTATTATAGAATCTTTCCTTTCTCTTCCTGGAATTGATTTCCCCCATCTGAAATCAATCCTTTAGGCCAAGGATCTTCAATCTTGGCAAGCTTAAGATTTTTGGACTTCAACTATCAGAATTCCTGAGCTAACATGACTGGAGGATACATTTTGGGAGTTGAAGTCCACAAGTCTTAAAGCGGTCATGTTTGAAGACTCCTGCTTTAGGCAATGCCTACTTGGATGCATCCTTCTTAGCTTACATTGAAAAGCCTGATAAACATTTAATAGACTGACAAAAAAAATCAGTGACAACTTGACAGTTACTTCTGAAACTGAATACTGACAATCACATTTCAGTGATTACTAAACTTGATTGTTGCATATTTGAGATGTTTGGCTATTGGGAGGCAAACATTCAACAAATCCTAAACATTGGATTGGGATTGGATTGGGTCCCCTGATTTTGGAAGACTCTTTGATCCATCATCAGCTCTTTCAGGGAAACAAGGAGGAAGATGATTTGGAACGTCTCCTTTCTTGGTGCAGCCACACATATCATGTCCAATGCTGCTCTGAAGAATATCCCAACTCTTTGGGGCAAATCTGAGGACTGGGCTGAATGGTGAGTGAAATGGAATGAATTGTTTTTTTCTCCATCTTGATGGATCAAACAGCCTTCTATGGAGAGAAAAGTGGGATACATCAGTTCATTCTTTATAAATGCCCAGTAGGAAGAAATATGAGCAGAAATATGAGCAGAAATGCAATGTATCTTAAAAGAATAAGCCCCTTTCATTGTTTAAAGACATATGTATAGACTGAGAGAGAAGACTTGGATATTTTATTTTATTAACTAATCTGGTAATTTTCATATTCTGACTATACAAGAGAAAAGAGATTTGCCACCTTTGTCAACTTTCCTGGATTTCACTGAAAGCAAAATCACACACCTGTAAGTTAATAAATAAAAATGGAAAGAAGAAATATGATGTTGTTTCAGTGCTTAGTAATATGCAGGCCCAGTGTGTACCTAAGGTACATTAGGCAATGTCACTCGTTTTATTATCCCCTCTCTTCCACTGACAGCAAGGTTGGAAAAGAAAATTAATGGAATAATTTTGCTTTTAAAAGTCTTCTGACATTTATTGTTCTGTACTCTGTGGTGGCATATTTGAATATTGGAAAGTTGTAAAAGAAACAGACATGGGAACTGCATTTTTCAAGCCATCTATTTCAGTGAAGCCACACTTAATGCAACAGGTCTGTTCTGAAATTGATTATGTAAAACTGTACATTATGTAAATTAAAGTAATTTATGTATTTAAATTATGTAAATTGCTCCCTGATTAACAGTACATATGAGTGTCTGTGGGGGTGAGTGGACAAGGGAAATAACAACAAATGCATCTCACAAATCTGACAAGTTACTTTCTTGAACAATATATTGGGATGCAAGCAAGTGGGAGTGTGGTACTTGTGTAATCATACCATTGTTTGCAAGTCATATTTTGGAATCATTGTGGTTTGCTCCAGATATTAATGAAGTAATATTTTCTTTGTTTGGGGTGGGTGTGTGCATGTGTGTGTTTGTGTTTGTGTTTGTGTTGACAGAGAAGGAGGTTCCTCAAAAGTAATACTCATTAAGTTCATCCATGAGTTTTTCTGAATTGGTATTATTTCTTTGGCAGTCCTTAGGATTTCAAAATAGTATTCTAAATAATCATTTCCAGAAGATATATGATCATGATATAAATGAATGAAAATGCCAGTTTTATTCATAGTGGGCTTTTCCAACTGAGAATGAGAATGAGAGAATGGAGGCAATGGAAGCTGAATAATAATTATTATTATTATATTCCTCCTGGATTATAATAAGCAGCCAAGGCCAAAAAACACACGGTCATCAGAGTAATTCAGATTAATTGGTTTGATTAATGGCATTTTCTATGAAAAAAATATGCCTAAAATATTTGTATTGCTTTAAAAATGTGTTCTTAATGACTCTTCATACTCTTAGAGTTTTTTATTTATAGACATAATATTTTAAGTGCATACATAGAAAGGTTAAATTTGTCAAGCTGATGTTTGAAAGCTCAGATGTATTCATTAGAGAGCTAAATTAGATTGGGGACAAAGCTCATATTGACTATTTTATTCAGTTTTCTGCTTTTTAAAATATTTTTGGAAATACTTAATGTTTTAAGCAATTTTGTCTTCAGCCCAGAGAATTTTGATTATTGGGTGAATTAAAAGGATAATAAATAAGTAAAACTAAGTATAGAGTTTGCAGGTAGACCATATAACATTTGAAGATGAGGTCTTAGAAGTTAATATAACACTCAGCAAGGTAAATCAATGTCTGTCCGGGTAGTTTTATACAGTAGTTTACATAGCAATTTATTGTTAATGTCTTTATATACTTTAGAATTATTTCCAATGCGATTTTATCCTGACACTTAACACAAACTTTTCAGATAGTATTATTAAAAGATGGTAGCTTTAAACTGACTTAAATAGGATTGTATACAGACTTTTGGAATAAATGGACACTCTTGTTATGATTAATTATCCTGTTGGTCTTAGATTAATTAAATTAAATTTTGGTCTTAGAAATATCTTATAAGTGATCCTAACACTATGAAATAATAGCCAAAGATTTTTAAATTTAGCATCATCTCTAGTACAAAATCCAGTCATGATTCTATGAATATAATAGTTTCATATATGCGATATTGTTTAAGCATTATTAATTTAAATCTCAAGAAAATCAATGTGTCTGTTCTAAATTGAGTCTTCTGAGTTGTATGTTGGTAACGCAAACCAGACTTTTTTTTAGGATTAACTGGAAGATATGTAACATAATTTATTGCTATTACTTTCAGCAATATTATTATTTATTTATTTATTGGACTTGTATGCCACCCCATCTCGAAGACTTGGGGCGGCTCATAACTAAAACCAGACAATCAACAATAAATAATTAAAAGAAAATTAAATAATTTCAAGCCCAATATTTAAACACTAAATTAAAAATAAAATTTAAGAAATCCCCACCCAGGAGGCCAGCACAGCCCAGCCTGTTCAAATAACCAGGTCTTCAAGTCGTGATGGAAGGTGCGAAGGTCAGGGGCCAGACAGAGCCCCAGGGGTAATTGGTTCCACAGGGCAGGCCACAGAGTAGGCTTGTCCCCGGGGCACTGCCAGCCGGCATTGGCTTGCCAACGGTACCCCGAGAAGCCCCTGCCTGTGAGCTCATACCGGGCGGTTGGTACTCGATATCGGCAGGAGACGCTCCCGTAGGTATCCCGGACCCATGTCTTGTAGGACTTTGAATGTTAATACTAAAACCTTGAATCTCACCCGGAGTGCAACCGGCAACCAATGCAGGTCATGCAGGAGGGGTATAACATGGGCAAATTGGGAAATTCCCATCACCACCCGCGCGGCCGCATTCTGCACCAGCTGCAATCTCTGGATGGTATGCAAGGGCAGTCCTAAATAGAGAGTGTTGCAGTAGTCGAGCCGGGAAGTAACAAGAGCATGAGTGACTGTACGCAAGGCATCTCGGTCCAGAAATGGGCACAGCTGGCAAACCAGCCGGACCTGGGCAAAGGCCCCCCTGGCCACAGCCCCCACCTGTTCCTCCAACCGGAGCCGCACGTCCAGGAGGACCCCCAGGTTCTGCACCCTATCCACAGGGGGCAACACCTCTCCCCCTATGGTCAACGATGGACATTCCTGGCTGGACTGAGATGCCGGTATGTACAGCCACTCAGTCTTGGCCAGGTTGAGTCGAAGCATGTTTCCATCCATCCAGATCTGTACCGCATCCAGACAAGGGGTCATCACGGAGAGGGCATCACTGACCTGGTTTGGGGTGGAGATGTATAACTGGGTGTCATCAGCATACTGGTGATACCTCACCCCAAAACCACGGATGATCTCACCCAGCGGTTTCATGTAGATGTTAAACAAGAAGGGCAAGAGGACTGACCCCTGGGGGACCCCACAAGTGAGAGCCCTCAGAGCCGACCTCTGCCCCCCCACCAACACTGATTGTGAACCCCCCACGAGGTCGGAGGAGAACTACCGCAGAACAGTGCCCCCCACTCCCAACCCCCTGAGGTGCTGCAATAGGATACCATGGTCGATGGTATCGAAAGCCGCTGAGAGATCTAACAGGACTAGGGCGGAGGAAAAACCCCTGTCCCGCGCCCTCCAGAGATCATCCATCAGTGCGACCAATGCTGTCTCTGTGCTGAACCCAGGCCGGAAGCCCAATTGGTATGGATCTAGGTAGTCTGCTTCATCCAGGAAAAGCAGAAACTGCTGAGCCACCACACTCTCAACAACCTTCACCAAAAAGCGAAGGTTGGAGACTGGATGAAAGTTGTCTAACACGGTTGGGTCCAGGGCAGGCTTCTTCAGGAGGGGCCTCACCACTGCCTCTTTCAAGGTGGCAGGAAAGACACCCTCCCTTAACAAAGCATTGACCACTGCCCAGAGCCAACCACAGGTGACCTCCCTGGAGGCATATACCAACCAGGAGGGGCATAGGTCCAAAAAACATGTGGTAAAACTCAGCCGCCGCATAATCCTGTCCACTTCATGCTCGGAGACAGGATCGAACTCAACCCAGGTCACATTGGCCAGATTACTTGAACCCTGGTCATCAGACCACCGCAAGTTAGAGCTCAACCTGTCCCGAATCCGAGCAATCTTATCCAACAGATATTGACCAAATTCCTCAGCCCTACCCCGCAGCATGTCCACCACCTCCCCCGAATGTAGGAGAGAGCGGGTGACCCTAAACAGGGTGGCTGGGCAGTTATCTGCAGATGCTATGAGAGCGGAGAGATAAGACCTTCTCGCCACTCTCATAGCTACCAGGTAAGTCCTAATATGGGCTTTTAAGTGGGCTCGATCAGAGTCGGAGCGGGTGGACCTCCACCTGCTCTCTAAGCCCTTCCGATGGCGCTTCATCTCCCAGAGCTCCTCGGTATACCAAGGAGCCATCCGGGATCCACGGCATGTGAGGGGATGCATGGGGACAACTGTCAAGGGCACCCACAGCAGCCCGTTGCCAGGTGGCTGCCAGGTCCTCAACAGAGTTGTGGACAAGGGAAGTGGGAAAAAACCCCAGCTCTGCCTGGAACGTTTCAGGGTCCATCACATGTCTGGGGTGGAACCATCTAAGTGGCTCCTCATCCCAGCCGTGTGGGGCAGCTTGTTGGAAGACCAGCCACAGGGGATAATGATCAGACCATGGAATGGGTAGGGCCGTAAAGTTGGCCTCCCCTCGATCATTACGCCACTGTTCCGAGACAAAAACTAGGTCAAGTGTATTACCCCCTCATGGGTTGGTCCTTGAATCATCTGGGTCAGGCCCATGGCCGCCATGGAGGCCATGAATTCCCGGGCCAAACCCGATGCCTCCCCCAGAGACGGCAAGTTAAAATCACCCAGGACTATAAGCCCTGGGAATTCCACCGCCACCTCTGAGAGGACATCGAGAAACCCAGGCAGGGCCGCTGCCACACAGCTGGGGGAAAGGTATGTAAGCAGCAGACCCACCCGACCACCAGGCCCCCACCTCAGGAGAAGGGTTTCACTCCCGCCTATCTCAGGAACAGTGACCTGCTTTGGAATCAGGGTCTCCCGAATAACAACAGCCACCCCACCACCCCTCCCCTGGGCCTGTGACCCGTGCAAAACCCAATATCTAAGTGTCTATCTTGAAAACTATGGATATATGCTGTAATCTGATTTTAGCTCTTTAAATACTTTGAGCTTTGTTGTGTTCACAATACTGTTGAAGTAATTTTAGCTTTTGAAGCTTGGATTAGAACTAGTAAAAAAAATAGAATGAGGTAAGAATGCATCATTAACCATGTTACATGATTACCAAACCATGACTACTAACAAGTATACTTAAAACTGATAGAAGAAATATCTCTATCACAGGGTTGAACTGGGAAATATCTCTATCTCAGAGTTGTCCTTAGTGCTCTCTGAGCTTGGTGGTTTTGTTGCAGATGTTTCATTACCAGACTAAACAATATAGTTCTCAACTAAAACTTCACAGAAAATGTTAGAATGCTTTCCTGTCTGAATTCCCTGAAAACTAACTGGTTAAATATTATTTGGCATTTCTAAAATATAATAACTACTTAAGACTTTCCCTCAGATATGGACTTCACTATTGCTTATGTTTAGAAACTCTAGTCTTTTATGCAGCACTTAGCCTGGGGAAGGGGGACCAACAAAGGGGGAAAATAAGCATTCAATATATTTCAAGGAAGTTTTAGTTTTCAAAAATCTTCTACTTTGTCAGTTTTCCCCAAGGCCAATGCCTGACTCACTGTCTAAAATTTGCATGTTGTTGCAGGAATCTAAGTAGGATTTGTATCAATTTAAATTCAGATAAAATTCAGAAGTTGGTTAAAGGCCTAGCCTGCTGATTTTACAATCCTGAATGTCATGCAAAGAGAACATTGTGGAGAAAATTTAAAAAAAATGAATGTAAATGGAATAGAGCCATTGTTGCCAGCTTCATAAAATAGAACAAGGTCTTATGAACATCCTTCTGGATGTGTTGAAGCTCTTAGCCTCAGTGAATATTACTGTTTCAGAATATGTATCTTGGTAGCTTTGACTAACTATTTTAGAATATATAACTGAGAGGAGTTGATGCTGTATTGTGTCTCTAGGCTCATATTTCAATGACAGTGACAGCTGCTATTTCTGAAAGCTTTAGTTTTGCAGGCATTTTTCAGCTAGTATTGCTTAATGGTAGTGAGGATGGTTAAAATCAACATGTATTTGCATGGAATATTCAATAAGCAAATAATTTCAGCAGGCTTCAATTACCAATAAGAATTGCGTCTCATGAGTGAAACTAAAAAGAGAGTAAAGAAATGCTACAGATCAGAATGTACAATGTACAGTACAATAACAAATACACAATCTACTATTAATTTAAAGTTATGTATATGCCAGTGCTGACTTTGTAGAAACAACTAGCTTGATACCTTGATTCAAACCCCTCTCCCAATGATCTGGAGTGCTAGGCTGGAAGGATATCTAATTGAAAATGTCACTGAATTACTTTATAAAATCAGCATTGTGCTGGCTGCATCTTGGTGATGACCAACAGAAATCAATATGGAAACAATGTCTGATACTGATCTCAAAGCTGCTTTTTCTTCAAAAGGCACCTGGGCTGGGTTTTTTTTTCCCTTGAGAAAGAAGAAAATGTTTCACTTCTCATCCAAGAAGTTTCATCAATTCTGATGGTGACAGGATGGAAAGATAAGTACAGGTGAAACTCGAAAAATTAGAATATTATGCAAAAGTTCATTTATTTCAGTAATGCAACTTAAAAGGTGAAACTAATATATGAGATAGACTCATTACATGCAAAGCAAGATAGTTCAAGCCGTGATTTGTCATAATTGTGATGATTATGGCTTACAGCTCATGAAAACCTCGAATCCACAATCTCAGAAAATTAGAATATGACATGCAATCAATAAAACAAGGATTGTACATAGAACAATATCGGACCTCTGAAAAGTATAAGCATGTATATGTACCCAGTACTTGGTTTGGGCCCCTTTTGCAGCAATTACTGCCTCAATGCAGCATGGCATGGAAGCTATCAGCTGAGGTGTTATGGAAGACCAGGATGCTTCAATAGCGGCCTTCAGCTCTTCTGCATTGTTCGGTCTCATGTCTGTCATTTTTCTCTTGGCAATGCCCCATAGATTCTCTATGGGGTTCAGGTCAGGCGAGTTTGCTGGCCAATCAAGCACAGTAATCCCACAGTCATTGAACCAGGTTTTAGTGCTTTTGGCAGTGTGGGCAGGTGCCAAGTCCTGCTGGAAAATGAAGTCAGCATCCCCATAAAGCTCGTCTGTGGAAGGAAGCATGAAGTGCTCCAAAATCTCCTGGTAGACAGCAGTGTTGACCCTGGACTTAATGAAGCACAGTGGATCAACACCAGCAGATGACATGGCTCCCCAAATCAACACAGACTGTGGAAACTTCACACTGGACTTCAAGCATCATGTAGTGTGTGCCTCTCCATTCTTCCTCCAGACTCTGTGCCCTTGGTTTCCAAATGAGATGCAAAAGTTGCTCTCATCAGAAAAGAGGACTTTGGACCACTGAGCAACAGACCAGGTCTGTTTTTCTTTAGCCCAGGTAAGATGCTTCTGACATTGTTTGTAGTTCAGGAGTGGCTTGACAAGAGGAATACGACATTTGAAGCCCATGTCCAGGATCTGTCTGTGTGTGGTGGCTCTTGATGCACTGACTCCAACCTCAGTCCACTCCTTGTGAAAGTCCCCAACACTTTTGAATGGCCTTTTCCTGACAATCCTCTCCAGGCTGCAGTCATCCCTGCTGCTTGTGCACCTTTTTCTTCCACCCTTTTCCCTTCCACATAACTTTCTATTAATGTGCTTTGATATAGCACTTTGGGAACATCCAACTTCTTTTGCAATTACCTTTTGAGGCTTTCCCTCCTTATGGAGGGTGTCAATGATGGTTTTCTGCACAACTGTCAAGTCTGCAGACTTTCCCATGATTGTGATTCCTACTGAACCAGACTGAGAGACCATTTAAAGGCTCAGGAACCCTTTGCAGGTGTTATGGCTTAATTAGCTGATTAGAGTGGGACACTTTGAGCCTGGAATATTGCACCTTTTCACCATATTCTAATTTTCTGAGATTGTGGATTCGAGGTTTTCATGAGCTGTAAGCCATAATCATCACAATTATGGCAAATCACGGCTTGAACTATCTTGCTTTGCATGTAATGAGTCTATCTCATATATTAGTTTCACCTTTTAAGTTGCATTACTGAAATAAATGAACTTTTGCACGATATTCTAATTTTTTGTGTTTCACCTGTACTGATGGTAGGGATTTTCCAACCATCAGAACTGATGAAGCTTCTTGGATGAGAAACAAAATGTTTTCTCCTCCTCCTCCTCCTCCTCCTCCCCTCCTCCTCCTCCTCCTCCTCCTCCTTCCTCTTCTTCTTTTCTCCTCCTCCTCCTTCTTGGAAAAACCAGTCCAGTTGACTTCTGAAGAAAAAAAGCACCTTTGAGATAACTATGATCTAGATGAGCAAGATCTCCACAGACATCTGATACTGATGTTCACCAATAATACATGGTACTCTTCAAGAATGCTTGAGAAAGAACCAGGGACTCAAGTCATGTTCAGATTATATAAGAACATGAGATCAGGTCATTATTATTTGATCATTTCAACATTTCTTCTGACAAGACTCTCCCAGCCTCTCAGACTGATGCTCAATACCAGTGTAGAAAATAATAGTGCATTTATTTAGGCATATGGAAATAAAATGTCTGCTTTTGCCCATTATTAACTCTTCTCACACGTGTCTCTCTATGTTATGTTTGAATCTGTACTCACCAAAGATTTTCTCCAGAACTTTCTACCTTTCTGTTCTACTGTTTATTTTGTGTGTGTGCATGAATCCTATTATACTGCAACTAAATAAAGCTGTACAATATCTCTATTTAATAAAATGCTATGGATCTCATCTTATTACATAGTGACTAAATTAGTAGACCAGCAAAATCCTGTGGACATAATATATTTAGATTTCAGCAAGGTATTCAACAAAGTAGACCACAACCTATTTCTTAGTAAGCTGGAAAAAAAAGTAAAAGTGGAATAGATAGCACCACCACTAGATGGACTCGCAACTGCCTGACAAACCATACTCAATGAGTAGTCTTTAATGGGTCTAAGTCTACATGGAGAGAAGTAAGCAGTGGGGTACCACAAGGTTCCATCTTAGGCCTGGTACTCTTCAATATCTTCATTAACAACTTAGATGCGGGAATAGAAGGTGAGCTTACCAAATTTGCAGATGATACTAAGCTGGCAGGAATAGCTAACACCCAAGAAGGCTCAAGATCTAGATGGATCTTGACAGACTAGAACACAGGGCTGTATCTAACAAAATGAAATTCAATGTAGAGAAAAGTAAAGTCCTACACTTAGGCAAGAAAAACCAAAAGTACACATATAGACTGGGTGAAACCAGGCTCAATAGCAGTAACTGTGAGAGGATCTTGGAGTCTTAGTGGACAACCAGCTAAATATGAGCCAGCAGTGTGCAGCAGCAGCCAAAAAAAGCTAATGCAATCCTAAATTGTATTAACAGAGGGATACAATCAAGACTAATACCACTCTATAAAGCCTTAGTAAGACCACACCTAGAGTACTGCATTCAGTTCTGTTCACCACATTACAAAAAAGATGTTGAGATTCTAGAAAAAGTACAGAGAAGAGCAACCAGGATAGGGGACTGGAGACTAAAACATATGAAGAATGGTTACAGGAACTGGGCTTGGATAGTCTAGTGAAGAGAAGGACCAGGGGAGACATGATAGTAGTCTTCCAATATTTGAGGGGCTGCCACAGAGAGGAAAGGGTCCATCTATTTTCTAAAGTGCCTGTAGGCCAGACAAGGAATAATAGATGGAAACTGAACAAGGAGAGATTTAACTTGGAAATAAGGAGAAACTTTTTGACAGTGAGAATAATCAGCCAATGGAACACCTTGCCCTCAGAAGTTGTGGGAATGCCATCACTTGAGACTTTCAAGAAAAGATTGGACTGCCATCTGTCAGAAATAGTGTAGAGTCTCCCACTTGGGCGGGGGATTGGATTAGATGACCTACAAGGTCTCTTCCAACTCTGATTATCTGTTATTATTCATTGCCTTGTCACAAAAAGAGACCAATGAATGAAAATGAGATTTGGGAAGTTGTTGCCAATTGAGGTGACAGAACTAAACTAAATGGGCTGATAAATGGATTCCATTCCAGGCAGCTTCACATGTTCAGTCCAAGATCCAACCAAATATTTATGTAATAATTCCACCTTTTTTTGTTGTTAACTTGAGTTTTGTCTGAATGTTACAATTTGCCTGAAAGTGCACAATAGTGCTTTTATGTTCCGCAGAGTAAGTAAATTATAACTACTTTTCTTTCATACCACCCATTTCCATATTGTTCTTTCTCCTTCGTTTGGAAATAAAAAGACAAATCCACAAAGAAATACCATTTTGCACCCCTGAAGTATTGTTTGCATATGGCTAGCTTAATAAGACATAACATTTAGGTTTCATTATATTGAACTTTGTTAGTTGTTGGTGCCTTAAAACACAATAATACATAATTTTGCATTAAGCTGTCCTCAGTTTTCTTTATTAGTGTGGCAAACGTAAGTTATAAATTAGCACTCATTTTGAAACTTCAGTGAATGCACATATTACATGTACACATCAAAGTTTTTCTCAAAGCTTTTTGAATTAAATGTAGAAATCCTTGCCTTCTATAAGAAAAGAAAGAATCAAAGAGTGTTTTTTTTTCTGTCCCCCAAAATGGCATCAAAAGTGAGCACAAAAGGCAAATGAAGAGGGGAGAAATTGTTCACTCTTCCATATTCTCAACAGCATGTTTTACATATTGGAATTGGGCCTTGTCTTCCAACTGGAATAAAAACATTGAATAATATATTTGAGGAAGGAGCCAAAACTTTATTGGTGGATATCAAGGAGCTGCTGCAAATAATAAACTCTTTTGGTCTTCAAGGTATCATGGGCAATCCTACACAATAGAGATGTGTGCATTATTTGATGTGATGTTTTCATTCGTGGATTAAAAAAAACAATTTTATTGAAAAAATTAATTTTCTCCTTGTCAAGAGAGTGTTGAAGGACTGGTTTATTCACTGATCTTCTATTGACCACAATGGTCATTATCTCTGCTCATTCATGGAGGTGTCTTGAGTCAGCCATGACTCATAGTAGAAGCCTGAAATGTTGATTTATTTTGATGAAGGTTCAAACAAAACACACCCTTGGAACTGCTTTTTTTTAAAAAATTCATATTTATATGTTGCCCTTCTCCGGAGACTCAGGGCGGCTTACAATTTTTTGGAGCACAACCTAATGCACTCAGCAATAGCCTTCATTCCATTGTATATGCCTGCTTATTACTAAGCGGCATTTTTACAAAGTCAGCTTATTGAGGACCCAACAATCTTGGGTCCTCAATTTACCTACCCCAAGAGGATGGAAGGCTGAGTCAACTTTGAGCCTGGTGGGATTCGAGCCTGCACTAATTGCAGGCAGCTGGAACTAAGTGCTAGGCATTTAATAGCCTGCACCACCAAGGCTCTGTTGAAAAACAGGATGGCCATCTTACTTGAAAACCTATACATTGTCAGCTTCTCCTAGGTTCTTTGGAGCCATGCTTTGATAAATGTTGAGTCACTTACACAAGCAAGGTGATCTCATGTCATACTCAGCATGAAAGTTCATCAGGAGACAATAATTTGTCTTATTATTTCTCCTGGAAGATATTTTGGATCCAACATTTGCTCCAGTTTTCCCACTTAATACAAGATGTCAACAACAAGCCTCTCCAATTAGAGAACATGGTTCTCTTGAAGTTACTGTAGTTTAGATAGGCAGAATGAACTCTGACTCAGTAGTCAAGAGTCCATGGAATGATGGGATCATTACCAACTCAGAAAATAGAAAATACAGAAAATAGTTCAAGCTAAAGTCATATACAGTATTTCAACTTTACGTTATACAAAGCAGTATAAGGAATGATCAATGGCAATGTAGATACAAAATCTCACAGACCTAGTGGAACCCAAAACTCCCTAAGAAAACGGTTTGACTCAATTGAAGAGGATAATTGTTTTAGTGAGAAGATAATTTTAATTCAGCACTTAGTTTTAAAGCAACGCCACAAAAGGATGAATAGCTGGCTGCCTTTTCTATCTTTTGAACAGCCATATATATCCCACTTTTGAAATCATTTACATTTGGCCAAGAAAAGTTTGCAACATTTTCTTATTTAAGTTTATTATATTCTACTAAATTCAGATTTATGGATTAGACTGTCTAGCTAATTTTGTTGGCAAGGCTTGGTGTAGTTCTGCCTTCATTAACCTTAAGTTAACCTTCAGTTAACCTTCAGTTGAAAAATAGGGTATACTGTCAATGGGATGCTACAAACTATATGTTGGAATGCTCTCCCACTATGCCCAATTGGCATGGTCTGAACGAAGGATTAGGGGCTAAATTCAAAAGGCAATAACTTCACTTCTGTAATTCAGAATAACTTGCTGTCCTTCCAGGAAACTAGTAGGTTATTTATCCAAGTTAAGTGACTTCTCCTCTCCTCTCCTCTCCCTTCCCACCCTCCCCTCTCTAGCCAAAAAATGACAAGGCTGATTGGGAGGGCAGACTCATTTTATTGTTTATTGCTTACTTTATCTTTCTATTCTATTCTTCATTGCTCAGATGATGGTGGAACACATTTATTTGGACCCCACAAAGTAATAAGTGGATACTTTCTGCATCAAGTCTCTTTAATCTGAACAGGGAACAACCCACTTTTAAAAAGAGAAATCATCTTTACTATATGAAACAACAGTTTTTCCTCTTGAGGAAAGGGTTATTATTTGAGTCCAAAGAAGGTGTCTATTACTTTAGAGTTTAAAAACCCACACATTGTTTCTAGGGGAGAGAAGCAATTACTTTTTACTGCTGTGCTCAGCATGGAAACATCTGAGCAGGGGGAAAAACATGTTTCTTTAATCATGTTTTGATATCTATAGTTAAAAATAGCCTCTGATAACAAATAGAAAATGCATGTAAAATCTGCATGGAGATTGAAAATCTATAATAGGAACAAATAACATTAACAGATTAATAGACAATTAAGGAATTTTCAACACATCTATAATATTTTAAAAGTACTGGTGTATACATATGATTAAAATGTAAGAATTTAAAACTGATAAAATAGTGCTTTTCTACATCTGAGTTTTGAAAAAAATGAGCTATTTTCTGATCCAATTTGATATGGAGAAGCAAATTGTTATGTTGTTGTTCTGGATGTACAGATCCAGGATCTAGAATTGTTTTCATTATTTGGGGCAAAACAATACTTAATTTTGCAAATCAATTGCTTGAAGAAGAGTTTCAATTTATGCTCTGCTTGCCAAGAAGGAAGGAAGGAAGGAAGGAAGGAAGGAAGGAAGGAAGGAAGGAAGGAAGGAAGGAAGGAAGGAAGGAAGGAAGGAAAAATAGACTAGACTAGACTAGACTAGACTAGACTAGACTAGAACAGAACAGAACAGAACAGAACAGAACAGAACAGAATAGAATAGAATAGTTTATTGTCCAAGTGTGATTGGACACACAAGGAATTTGTCTTGGTACAAGCACTCTCAGTATACATAAAGGAAAAGATACATTCATCAAGAGGCAAGAATCATAAAGTACAACACTTAATGATAGTCATAGGGTACGATAAGCAATCAAATCATACTAGGCAACAGTCAATATAAATCCTAAGGATACAAGCAACAAAGTCACCATCATACAATCACAAGAGGGAGGGGATGGGTGATAAGGAGTGATGAGAAGATTAATAGTAATAGTAGTACAGACTTTGTAAATAGTTGAACAGTGTTGAGGGAATTATTTGTTTAGCAGACTGATGGCTTTGGGGGAAAAAACTGTTCTTATGTCTAGTTGTTCTGATGTGCAGTGCTCTATAGCGTCGTTTTGGGGGAAGAATTTATGTCTGTGATGTGAGGGGTCTACAGCCCTCTTTTTGACTCGTGCAGTATACAGGTCCTTTTTTTAAAAAAAAGTTTTTATTTTTAAGACAAACATACAAACAAAACATAAAAACATAAAACCATCTTCCATTTTATATACATACCGTGTGTCAGTTGGTTGCAAATCTTTTGTGCTATCCTTTTTGTCATCATCACTCACAATTTATATAAACTTTCACATTGTCAAGCAAACATATGCTTATATATTTATCAGTTACTATGACTAGACTATTTATTCCATCATTTTATATGAGATATTCCAAATTTTATGTTAAAATTTATATTATACTTTCATCCAATGGTTATATATGTCTATATTATATTTTAAATCAATCTATTAAACTTCTATTACAAAATTATCTACTCTATTACATTACCAATTCTTGTTGTCCAACCATTGATAAAACAAATCCCATATCATATAAATTGTTTATCTTCTTGTTCCCCAATTTCAAATGTCAATTTACTCATTTCAGCATAGTCCATAATTTTTTTAATAACTTCCTCCTGCATAGGTATTTTATCATTTTTCCAATTCTTAGCAAATACAATTCTAGCTGCTGTTAAAATATTTACAATCAAATATTTCAATTCTTTATTGTATATTTCCAGTATAATTCCCAATAAAAAGATCTCTGGTTTATAGTCTATATGTTGTTTTATCATTTTTTCCAACCATGTGTGGATTTTAGTCCAATATTTTTTTGCATCCTAACATTTCTACCACATATGGTAATATGAACCAGGTATCTGTTGACATTTCCAACATTTATCCGATTTATTCTTAAACATTCTCGCAATGCTCGTTGGGGGTAGATGCCACCTGTAAAACATCTTGTACAAATTTTCTTTATATGCAGTTGACATTGTCATTTTATAATTTTGAAACCACAATTTTTGCCACTTCTCTAAATCAATCCCATATCCAAATTTTTTCCCCCAAGCAATCATCATTTCTTTAACTTGTTCTTCTTCCAATTTAAATTCTAATAAATGTCCATAAAGTTTTTAAATTACCTTTTCATCAGTACCCATCAAAATTTTATCTAAGTCAGTCAACTTATCATAAATACCTTCTGTTTTAAAATCTTTATCAAATCTAGATTGTACTTGCAAATATGAAAACCAATTCATTTTTACACCTTGTTCTTCCAACTCTTGCATAGATTTAAGTTCACCCTTTTCATTCAATATCCCACCATATCTAACTGTTTGTTCCTTTTTATATATTCCTGGATAAGAAAAAGCTTCAATAGTAGATATCCATAATGGAATTTTTAAATAATATTGTCTTTTTCTCTTTTCCCAGTTCAAAAACAGTACCTCTCGAATATAATGTCTTCTAAAATACCCCTGTGTTTTAGTTCCCTTATACCAAAGGAAAGCATGCCATCCTAGCAGCACGTCATGTCCTTCTAAAGTCAATAGTCTAGCATTTCTTAATGTTATCCATTCCTTTACCCACATCAAACTTGTCGCCTGGTAATATAGCTCCCAATTTGGCAAGGTAAACCCTCTTCTTATTCTTGCATCTTATAACATCTTAAGTTTTATTCTTGCTTTCTTTCCCTGCCAAATATATTTCAACACAATTCTGTTTAAGTCTTCAAAAAACTCTTTCCCTAGTCGGACTGGAATTGTCTGGGATAAATACAGAATTCTAGGCAATACATTCATCTTACTGTAGATATTCTCCCAATTAATGATATTTGTAAATTTTCCCATTTTGCCAAATCTGTTGCAATCTGCTCTTTGAGTTTAATATAATTAGCCTCCTCCAGTGTGCTATATCTTGGTGTAATGTGTATCCCTAAATACTTAACCTTATTTATGACCTGTATTTCTAAAACTTCTTCCAACTCTTTCTTTCGTCTTGCTAGCATATTCTTTGTTAATATCTTTGTTTTATCTTTATTTATTTTCAAACCTGCTACTTTTCCATATTCTTCTATCTTTTCTATTAATTTAGGTGCTGTTTCCAATGGATCTTCTAATATAAATGCCAGATCATCTACAAAAGCTTGCAATTTATACTCTTCCTTTTTAATTTGCATTCCTTTTATTTCTTTATCTTCTCTAATATTCCTATTCAACACTTCCAATGTTAATACAAACAGCAGAGGCGACGATGGACAACCTTGTCTTGTCCCTTTTTCTTATATCTATGGATTCTGTTAATTCTCCATTTACCATAATCTTTGCAGTTTGTTCATAATATATCATTTCAATGGCTTGAGTAAAATTTTTACCAAAGCCCATTTGTTCCAATTGCAATAACACAAATCGCCAACTCACGTTGTCAAAGGCTTTTTGTGCATCTAGAAACATCAAAGCCATTTGCTTTTCTGGATGTGCCTCATAATATTCCAAAGTGTCCAGAATTATTCTCACATTATCTTTAATTTGTCTCTTTGGCAAAAATCCATTTTGGTCAACATGTATAAAGTTATTTAAGTATCTTTTCAGTCTTTCTGCCAAAACTGAGGCAAAGATTTTATAATCTGAATTTAATAGGGATATAGGTTTATAATTTTTAACTTGTTGCAGGTCTGTATCCACCTTCGGTATAAGTGTAATATATGCTTCTGAACATGTTTTGGATATTCTTTTCTTTAACATAACTTCATTCATAACTTCTAACAAATGGAGATTCAATATTTCCTAGAAAGTCTTGTAAAATTCTGCTGGACCTGGTGCTTTTCCAACATTCTGTTTTTTTAAGGCTTCTGTTAGTTCCATCATTATTATGTTCCCTTCTAGCATTATTTCAATATCTTTAGGTATCTGAGGTAAATTTGCTTTCTGTAAATATTGCTTAACTTTTTCTTCTTGAGTATTTTCTTGAAAATACAGTTTTCCATATTAATCTTGTATAATTTTCTTCTCATTTCCATAGCAAACATGTCCTTCTTCATTTATTAATTGATTAATCCTTCTTGATTCTCTTTCCATTCTCAGTTTATAGGCTAGCCATCTGCCTGGTTTGTTTGCATCTTCAAAGTAATTCTGTTTAGCATTTTTTTATTTTTTGTGCTAATTCCTCTTTTTCCATTATTCCCATTTTATGTTTAATTATATACATTTTATTCTTAATGTCTTTTTTTGCGGGAACTTCTGTAACTCTTTTTCCAGTCTTTTATAGTCATCCTCCAAAGTTTTAAAAGACTTTTTCTGTTTTATATTTCTTTTCCTTGTATAGTCAATTATCAAACCTCTTGTGTAGGCCTTCATCGTGTCCCAGAGATTCTGTAAAGAAGTATCCTCTTTTCTATTTTCTTTAAAAAAGAAAACCAAATCTTTCTCTATTTTCTGTTTGAAGTCTTTTTCCTTTAGTATCGTATTATTTAAAGTCCATCTAGATCTCCTCTTATATCCTTTCCAAATAACTGTCATTGGATTGTGGTCTGCCCAAGTGCTTCTTTCTATTTCAATTTCTCATATGTTAGTAAGTAGTTCTGCTGACATCCATATCATATCAATTCTAGACCATGATGCATGTCTGTTTGAGTAAAAAGTATATTGCTTACTTTCTGCATTTCTCTCTCTCCATGCATCTTTTAAGTTTAATTCTTCTATCATTTGAAAGAAAGATTTTGGTAATATCTTTCTAGCTTTCTTTGTTGACTTCTGTGTTTTACAGGTTTTCTTGGTCTAGAATTTCAAGTCTGGTGGCATAAGGTATTCTGCAGCGAGTAGAGGAGTGGAGAACTCTTCTTGTAAAATATTTCTAGACTTGCACAACTGTGTTAATATCAGATACGTAATGCGGGTTCCAGACTGATGAGCTGTATTCAAGTATTGGTCTATCAAATGTTTTGTATGCTCTAGTTAGTAGTGTGATATTACCAGAGAAAAAGCTACATAGGATTAGGTTAACAACTCTTAATGCCTTTTTGGCTGTGTAGTTACAGTGGGCTCTAGCACTTAGATCATTAGAGATGAGTACTCCAAGGTCCTTGACAGAGTTTGGATCATCAATCATCAATATTTTGGTTGTACATAGTTTTTCCTGGTGTTAAGTTTTGACTGCCAAATAGTAAAGTTAAAAAAAAATAACCATGTTTTAGTTTATACTATCTTCTATAAATCAATGAATTAAAAATCTGAGATAGTCAAATCAGCACCTGAAATATACATATTTTTTGAAAACAGATATAGACAAATACATAAAAAACATAAAACATCTTTTTTTGAGAACAGTGTGCACCCGGGTTGTCACTTCTCTATACAGACATAAATTCAGTTACATATTCATCTTATGTATTCTAATCCATATCTTATATCCATTTTCACAAATTTTTCCATAGCTTTTCCATTTCTCTACTTTCTACAATCTTAATTTTAATTATTCCATTCTTTTCTAATTTCAATTACATTTCTTTTTCTAGTTTTCCATATCTTTCCATTTAATAATGGAAAGCAGCCTTGGTGGCTCAGGCTGTTAATTGCCTGCACTTAAGATCCAGCTGCCTACAACTGCTGTAGGCTCGAATCCCACCAGGCTCAAGGTTGACTCAGCCTTCCATCCTCTCGGGGTAGGTAAATTGAGGACCCAAGATTGTTGGGGGCAATTAGCTGACCTTGTAAAAATGCCGCTTAGTAATAAGCAGGCATATACAATGGAATGAAGGCTATTGCTGAACACACTGGGTTGCATCCCAAAAATTGTAAGCCGCCCTGAGTCTCCGGAGAAGGGCGGCATATAAATGTAATTAAAATAAAAATAAATAAATAAATAATATTTTAACACTTTCATCTGTCCTGTTTACAATTTCATACTCTTTTTCCTTATACATATTTTGGCCTGTAATTGCTAAAGCTAGAGTTATAACACCTTTATATCTTTTAACTATTAGCTATTCAATTATTACTCAACACTTAAAGTACACCTTCACAAATCATTTTCTAACATAACTATCAACCGAATTCTGCTTGATACATTCTCTTACAAATACCCATTGAATTCTTTAACGAGAAACAAAAAAAGGAGATATACATATATATAAAATACATATTTCTATTTCAAATTCAGCTCCACCTTTCATATTAATATCCATCTTATTAACAAATAACATCAATTATCATTCATTTTGATCATCTATATTTCATATTAACTTATTACTATATTTAAAAAACAACATTAAATCCTTCCATGTTTCTTTTAAATTTTTAAATTTTTAAATCATTAAAAACCTTATTCTCTTATCCTCTTTACATCATTTAATTACTAAGAAGAAATATTCCATTACATCTAACATATTTTCTAATAATATAACAATATTATCTCATGTACCCTTGCAGAATTCTCTTTTTAAATTAAACTTCTAACCTTTGTCTCTGTGTCTCTTAAATAAATTAATCCCTTTAATCCATGTACGCTTTCCCTGTCTCTTTCTATCTTGTTCCATTCCTTTATAGCTTCTTTTCTTTTCCATCCCACCCCTCTTCTTTTCCCTCTCTTTTTTGTTCCCTTTTCTGTCCAAATCTCCCTTCTGAGATCCCCCCTTCTGCTTCTTTCTGGCATTATAATTACTTTTCAAATTGCACTTTTTTTTTGGTTGTTGCTTCAGATCCTAACTTTTTAACTCCCTTTCCCTCCTTCCTCTTTTTTACCACACTTAAAACTGCTTGGTCATTAAAAATGGCTTCTTCTTCATCCCGCCCTTCTTGTTCAGCAAATGTTTCTTGTTGGTTTTGATATTTCAGAATGTCCATTTCCATAAATTGAAATGTGGGGCAAAAAGTCTCTCCTTTCATTTGTGCTTCTTTTTTATATTCTTTAAGTATCATTTTCAGTTCTTCAAGAAGTGATGGCATTTTGAAAAGTTTTTTATTTTTTAAACAACCCCCAATTAATTTTAGTCTATTTCACTAGGATCCACTGCCAAAATTCCAGGAATCATACAATAGTCTATAGTTGTTTTTTGCTTCTTTTCTCACTTGCTCTTTCGAGGGGCTTTGTTATCTTGTAACAGGATTGCAGCTAAGATGTATCCTTCTCAAGTCTTTCACTCTCCATACTTTTTAGCTCCAGGTGGTATCCTCCATTTTTCCAGATTCCACCCTCTTTTTGTTTTCTTCCCCTGCTTTCTTTCTCTCTTTTTAAGAGGCTTTTTGACTATTCAAGAATCTTTATCCCTTTGACACTTGATTTTCAGCTAAGAATAGCCCATTGAAGTCAAAGAGGATTAGTGTCAATTCTTATTCAAATCTCTTCTTCTTAACATTTAAGATCTGTTAGAACTGTCAGTTTTAAAGAGGAAGAAAAAACAATTCTTTTTCCTTCACTTTCCTTTCGCTGCTTTAGAAAGTCTTTTTTAGGGATAGTATTATTCTTTGTTGCTCAAATTCCAGGTACCTTAAATGGGTGATTTCTCTGTTCAGCCCGGTCAGTCAAACTTTCTCTTTCCAACTTCCTCCTGCACGATCTTGTCTGGTCGGGTTCTTCTTTGAGGTGGCCATTTCTGACCACCGCTGCAGCCACCTTTGGGAAAGGGAGTAAAAGCCAGCTGGGGAGGAGAGATGCGGCTCTCTTTGACCTTGCTAGTGGTCTCCCCCCTCTTCACCACCTCTACAGGGTGGCTTAGCCCCGAAGCCAGCCAGCTCAGGGTGCTCTGGCAGTGAGCACAGATCGAAACCACGCGCGGATGTGGATTTCAGCCTGTCTCCAAAGAGTCCCAAACCGGAAAAGCTCCTGAAATATTTTGACTGTTTCCAGGAAGAATTGACAGAAATGGGCACACTAGGTAAGATATTTCTTCTTAACTTTGCCAGTAGACAGGATAATATACTTAAATACCTCTTTGCCCCATTAGAATAGAAGATACCCAAATAGTCTGTTATTAACTAAGAATATTTTGAAAACAATCTAACCGTTGAAGTTAGTAAGTTAAATATGTGTATTTAATTAAACTTTAAGTAATCAGAATGCTGAAATATTGATTGAGTTCCACCACATGTTTATTGGACCCGTGTCCCTCCTGGCTGGCTTATGCCGCCAGGGAGGTCACCTGCGGTTGGCTCCGGGCAGTTATCAACGCTTCCTTAAGGGAGGGTGTCTTTCCTGCCGCCTTGAAAGAGGCGGTGGTGAGGCCCCTCCTGAAGAAGCCTGCCCTGGACCCGACTGTGTTAGACAACTTTCGTCCAGTCTCCAACCTTCGTTTTTTGGCGAAGGTTGTTGAGAGTGTGGTGGCTCAGCAGGTTCCGCTTTTCCTGGATGAAGCGGACTACCTAGATCCGTATCAATCGGGCTTCCGACCCGGGTATAGCACGGAGACGGCATTGGTCGCGCTGATGGATGATCTCTGGAGGGCTCGGGACAGGGGTTTTTCCTCTGTCCTGGTCCTATTAGACCTCTCAGCGGCTTTCGATACCATCGACCATGGTATCCTTTGCGTCGCCTTGAGGGGTTGGGAGTGGGGGCACCGTTCTTCGGTGGTTCTCCTCCTACCTCTCGGGGCGGTCGCAATCGGTGTTGGCGGGGGGGTCAGGTCGTCCCCTAGGGTGCTCTCTTGTGGGGTCCCTCAGGGTCGGTCCTTTCCCCCTTTTGTTTAACATCTACATGAAGCCGCTGGGTGAGATCATCCGTGGTTTTGGGGTGAAATTTCATCAGTACGCTGATGATACTCAGCTGTACATTTCCACCCCAGACCAGATCAGTGATGCCCTCTCCCTGATGACTCGGTGTTTGGATGCGGTACGGAGCTGGATGAGCGGAACATGCTTCGACTCAACCCGCCAAGACTGAGTGGCTATGCATACCGGCGTCCCGCCCAGTTTAGATTATCCATCTTTGGCCATAGGGGAGGTGTTACCCCTGTGGATAGGGCGAATCTGGGGGTCCTCCTGGATGTACGGCTCCGCCTGGACGAGCAGGTGGGGCTGTTGCCAGGGGGCCTTTGCCCAGCTCCGCTTGGTTCGACAACTTCGCCCTTTTCTGGACCGACGCCCTGCGCACGGTCACTCATGCCCTTGTTACCTCTAGGCTTGACTACTGCAACGCTCTCTATTTGGGACTGCCCTTGCATACCATCCGAGATTGCAGCTGGTGCAGAATGCGGCGGCGCGGTGGTGATGGGAGTTACCCGGTTCTCCCATACGACCCCCTCCTGCGCGGCCTGCATTGGTTGCCGGTTGCGCTCCGGTGAGATTCAAGGTTTTGTGTTAACATATAAAGTCCTTCATGACATGGGTCCTCAATACTTAAGGGAGCATCTTCTTCCAATATCAAATGCCGGTCGCCCTGTGCGAGCTCATAGGCAAGGACTCCTCGGGTCCCGTCGGCGGTCAGTGCCGCCTGGCGGTTCCCCGACGACGAGCCTTTTCTGTCGCTGACCTCTGGAACCAACTGCCTCTGGGGCTCCGCCTGGCCCCGATCTCCGCACCTTTCGCCGTGAGTTAAAGACCTGGTTGTTTGACCAACCCGGGCTGTGACCCCTTTGGGTGTGGGGTGGTTTTAGGGTTGTATAATGTTTGAACTTATAGTTAATTTAATTGTTTTTTAACTATTTATTGTTCTTGTTTTAGTTGTAAGCCGCCCCGAGTCTTCGGAGATGGGGCGGCATATAAGTTCAAATAATAAATAAATAAATAAATAATTCTGTGCCATCATCATAGCTTACTGTACTAATTACTATCACATTTTTGGGGGGGAGGGCACCTCCAAGTCAGTCAATTCTTGCTAAATATCTGGATATATTCTTGTTGCTTTTCTGGCAAAATTTTTAAGAAGTAGTTTATTCTTGCCTTCTTCCTTAAGGCTGAAAGTTAGTATCTGACTCAGGGTCACCCAGTTGGCTTCGTGTCTAAGGCAACACTAAAACTCACATTCTCCAATTTTCTAACTTGGTGCCTTTAACCACTATGCAGACTGGCTCTTCTAACTTACTTTCGAGTAGATATGTATGGTATAGAGGTGACAAAATACATCACACACAAAACAAACAGCTTAGATATTTCCAGTAACTATGCAGCAGCATTCCAACCAGCTCAGTCAATTTTTATTGGGAAAAAAAATCAAGATCTATCATGCCTTTATTTAGGGCTCTAACAAGAAAATATTATTGGCTTCACTTTGGTTTTAATTTGCTTACATTTTTGGGTTCTTTTCTATTGTATATAGTTTTTAACTTGCTGTATTTTATAAGCTATCCTGGAAGCTTTGACTATTGGTTGATATAAAAAATAACAAGCAAGTAATAAACATGTTTTAAGTATATAACAAACAAATATAAATCAGCGCAGAGCCAAGAATTATGAGTCAAGCTCATCTTCTAGTGATTTTATGTATTTTACTTGGAAACACTACACAAGTATTTGTCATTTCCAGTTTATTGGATTTTTAATTTATTTACTTACCAGCCTTAAACTCCTGAGATTTCATGTTGGTGGACAACCAAGTACTAACCAGGTTTAGCCATAATTTTCTCTTCAAAACTCTCAGTTAGTTAAGGACTGCTTACCATTTGCCATGCAGATCTACCATGATCTGTCTAGACTGCCTTTAAGAATAAAAACTGCATTCAAAAAACTAACTTTAAAAGTAATATAAAAATATTCCTCCAAATATTAAAGTTAATTAACATTAAGGTAAATTAGAGTTCTATCATTTGGGGCAAACCTTGAATTAATAAATAGGTCTTCAAAACTGGCAGAGAGATGATATTGATATTATTGATGTATTTTTGTAGGCTACAGATTCTGTAAGAATTGAGCCCTCTGTTGAACAGATGAAACTTAACAAAACTTGATTTTAGTCCATTAAAGGCTTTAGAATTTTTTTTTAAATTAGGTGTATATAATATTCATTGGAGTTAATATAGCAGTATGAGTGTCTTCCAATAGTTAGACTGTCTTCAAGAATCAGCCCAACACAGTCATCAAACCTAGTCATTTATAGACAATGGCAGCATATAAATAAGTGCAGAAAACAAGGCCAGCTTCTCTGAATTGGTCTGTTGTTGATCTACCATTTGAGATGGAGGTAAAGAGATGGATACAGTCATCTCGAGCTTCTCTACAAGCATAAAACCCAGGGCTCTTTCTTAAACACAGAGAACTTCAGGGGACTTTGCATTTCACAATCTACAACCAATTTACATGACTTGTTTCCCTTCCTACAATAGTAGAAAAAAAATTCCAGAATAAGTTGCAGTTTATTCACCTTCAAATTATCCCTCTATCAAGTCAAAGGAACTGTTAGAACAAAAGGAAAATCAAGGACATAAGAGAAAGGACAAAGATGCTGGATGAGAAAAATCAAAGTGATTTTTGAGGAAAAAAAGAAGATAGGTATATAACTAAAAGGTAAATCAGGAACCAGCAATCATGGATCATGATTGTTGACAACTCAATTCCAGAAACCTGATTCCAGACATGAGTAGAACAATTTTTGCTATAGTTTCTGCACATAATGGATAGTGAAAAGTTTCCTCAACGATTTGACTTTAAAATAGTCAAGAAAGAAAATAAATCTTTTCAAAAGCAGAGCTGATTAGGACTTGAAAGGACCACTCCAGGATTTGTTTAGAGAATCAAATGAGTTGCCAGGGAATTGTTTAAATTAGCAGGACTTAAGCTTGATTTCCAGATATAGATGGTAGCATTTAAAATTAACACTTCATAACACACATCTATCACACTTAATTTTGTTGTGCCCATCCTGGTTATAATCTTTTTTGTCTGCAAAGTTATTGTTTTGGTTTCTTTCTCTTCTCTCTGAGTTTCTGACAGCCACTTTGTTAATATTATTTTGATAATGTGTTTCTTTTAGATTCCAGTAATACTCACACCAGAGCCATATGGATTGGGGGTTAGAGCTCCCCACTGTGTAGCTCGCTACATTGCATCTGTAACTTCAACTAGTTCCAGTGCCTGCTGCCATATGGTGTGCCAACTCAGTGTAAAATGCTTCCCGTTTTCATTCTGGAGGTCATTATTAAAATTACCACTGTCCAATTGTGAATTGTACCTGAATAGCTCAGGGACAGAAGGGAAAGATAGCACCTGTTATTTCCATATCTTTTCATTTGTTATATCTGAATCTTGTCCATAATTATTTTAGTCCATTAGCTTGCTATTTGCATTGAGTCTTGATAAATAGTTGTATTTTTGTCACTGTGATGGTCAGTTATACACTGCATGTTAATCCCTTTTGTGATTTGAAACATGCCTTTTATGTTGATAATCCTCCAACTATCCTGGAGATCTCCATTCAAGCCATGAGAAATTAATTGGTGTAACCTACCCAATAGGATTGTTGAGGAGATAAAATGAAAGGCAATCTCTATGTAGGCGGCTTTCAGTTGCTGGAGGAAAGGTGAGATAAAATAAATATAATAAATTTATAATAAATATATGCATGCACACATTCATATAAACCCATCAATCTGGGGTATATGCAACTTTCTGAAAAATGCAGAAAAGGAATAATAAGAAATGAGCGAACAGAATTAGAGGCATAAGAAAAAAATAAATATAATATTGTTAAATATAGTTTACATACTACACACTATCATTTTATCCTCACAAACATCGGCTCCATATACCATTGCATACATTACCTTTTGTACACTGGTGGGATTCAATTTTTTTTACTACTGGTTCTGTGGGTATGGCTTGGTGGGTGTGGCAGGGGAAGGATACTGTAAAATCTCCAGTCAGAGGGGATATTTGCCAGTTCTCCGAACTACTCAAAATTTCCGCTACCAGTTCTCCAGAACTGATCAGAACCTGCTGAATACCACCTCTGCTTTTGTTCTTTAAATTCGTCATCTTTCTCTGTTTGATGATCTCATCAGCTTCATCCAACCATGACTTTTTTAGTCTTCTGCTCCTTCTTAACTCATTAACCCTTCTTTTTACACACTTCTTAAAAACACCATTCCCATTTCATTCAATTTATTTTTATATTTCTCTTATTTATTTTATTTATTATTTATTATTTGGATTCCTAGGCTGCCCCATCTCCCAAAGGACTCGGGGCAGTGTACAACCATATAAAAACAATACAGTACAAATATCACACAGTTAAAAACTAACTAGAAACCCAATCAAATTTAAAATCATGAAGACAAATTGTTAAAACTCCCATCCCCCCTCAGTCCAGGTTGACAAGTTGGAATAACCATGTCTTCAAGCCACGATGGAAGGAACAGAGGTCAGGGGCTGCCCAAAGCTCAGGGGGCAGTTGGTTCCACAGGGTGGGTGCTCCCACAGAGAAGGCCCTACCCCTGGGGGTCACCAGCCAACATTGTCTGGCTGATGGTACCCCAAGGAGGCCCCATCTGTGAGAGTGCACGGGACATTGGGAGGCCATTGCTGGCAGCAGGTCTCCTGCAAGTACCCCGGTCCTAAGCCATGAAGGGCTTTGTAAGTTAATACCAACACCTTGAATCTCACCTGGAAGGCAACCGGTAGCCAATGCAGCTTGCGCAGAAGGGGTGTAACATGGGAATATCGGGACACTCCCATCTCAACCCACGCCACCACATTCTGGACAAGTTGAAGTGGTCCTCAAGGGCAGCCCCATGTAAAGAGTATTGCAGTAGTCCAGCCAGGAAGTAACAAGCGCATGAGTGACCATACATAAGGCATCTCGATCCAGTTAGGGGTGCAACTGGCACACCAGGCAAACCTGGGCAAATGCTCCCCTGGCCATGGCTCCTACCTGCTCCTCCAAACTGAGTCATGCATCCAGGAGGACACCCAAGTTGTGGGCCCTATCTACGGGGGCTATCCCTCATTTCTATTTAACATAGTGAGCCGAAGCATGTTCATCTACATAACAATTTTTGCTCTTTTCAACAAATATTCCCTCTTCATAGCAGAATACATATATCACCTTTATCTTTTACCAGCATTTGCAGAGCTTATAATGTTCCTAATTTCACTAAATATTTTATTAATATATAAACATTCATCTATCTGCTGTGGTTTTTAGTTATACTCTAATATCAGCACAAACATTCCTTATATATTTATTCCTATACACTTTATACAAAGAGGTAGATATCACAGATCCTTGTCATACCCCATGCTCAACATTTAACCATTCATGTTATATACATTGTTCATCTATATTGTTTCCTGTGCTCTGATAGGATAGCCAACTAAAGTCCTAACTTGTATTTAAAAACCTGGCTATAGTATATATGACATTCAAAAGTGCCTGTGTTACTGAGGCTTGACCAGAAGATGGGAAAAATTGTGGAAGAAGGGAATGGCAAATCATCCCTGCATTAATGCCAAGACAGTTAACATCCATTTTAGATCGCCACCAGGAAACAAATGGCAGAGATAATGAAATATGTTCAGGGTCTGCCTTCCTTAAGAATGATGTTCTTGTGAATTCTCTAATTTAAACAAAGAGAGAAAAGGCCATAAGCAGGGCATTCTTGATGGAACTAAAGCTTCCATGTCCTCATCATGCTTTAATTCTTCTGTCTATTTTTACCTTGCTGCTTCTTCATGAGTTTCAAGGCATCATCCAAAAACCCTGCAGAAGAACCAGAAGAAAATGCTGTGTGTTTGTTGTATGAAGCAACAAATCAATGTGGATGTTATTGTAGGAGATGACCAGGCTCAGCCTGAGGGAGTGAGTCAAACACATCATCAGTCATGAGTCCCTATGTGGACACAAGAGAGCTAAGTCCAGCCCACTTTGAATTCTTTTGATGTTAAGGTAAAGGTAAAGGTTTCCCTTTCACATACGTGTTAGTCATTTCTGGGTCTAGGGGGCGGTGCTCATCTCCACTACAAAGCCGAAGTGCCACGCTGTCCGAAGACGTCTCCATGGTCATGTGCCCAGCATGACTAACACCGAAGGCACATGGAATGCTGTTACCTTCCCACCAAAATGGTCTCTATTTTTCTACTTGCATTTTTACATGCTTTTGAACTGCTAGGTTGGCAGAAGCTGGGACAAATAACAGGAGCTCACTCCATTATATGGTGCTAGGGATTCGAACCACTGAACTGCCAACCTTTCTGATTGATCCACTTATTAACCACTAATTTGCTTTGGTTATTTAAAGCTCAGATTCTTGTAGACAGCTTATGCTTGCAATAAATCTTTGTACCCATTTGAACTTCCTGGATCTTCTGATTTCCCTGGCATTTAATAGTTGTTTTCTTATTGCTGGATATCTATCATTCTCACATGAAACGAAGATCACATCATTTTTGGAAATAGGAAACCCACATCTGTATTCATGATGCACTCTCATTTTTTCTACATACTGTATATCAGTAGACTAGATACGTGTAGCAACAAGAACAAAGCAAGCTCTTCTACAATTAAAAACAGTTGAATTCATTTCAGAGCCATGCTGTCTATAAAGCAGTATTCACACAGTTTTTTCTTTCATGACTTCTTTTTAACCTTCCAATTGGGGTCATGTGACCTACGGCAATTTATGATCCATGAGATGATTCCACCCTTTCCACAAAAAAACCTCTATTTGCAATATTCTTGTCTTAAAAAGAGATGGACTCAGTGTCAGGCCAGGAAATATCTTGTAGAAGATGACCAGGCTGAGCCCAAGGAGGGGGGGGGGTCAAATGTATCATCAGTCATGAGTCCCTGTGCACCCACAGAAGATGTAAGTCCAGCCCACCTTGAATTCCTTTTTATTCTTAACTCCCACTAATTTCCCTTGACTGTTAGTAGTTCAGATTCTTGTAGAGAGCTTAAGCTAATATTTTTATATACATTTGAACTTCCTGGATCTCCTTATTTCCCTGGTGCTTGATAAATCTATAAGAAGGGGACGGAGGGCAGTTTTCTTCTTAACTGAGCAGTGGAAAGCACTCCAAGATCTCGTAGTATTCTGTCCTGGTAAACCAGAATTTTTCTTTGGCTTTAAATTGTCTGAAATGTTAAGAAATGAGCATATGCATGGAGAATGACTTCATGAAAACTAAGCATCAATTAAATATTGTCTTTTATTACATTGCCATTTTTTTCCAGAATGTTGCATGGTTTTCCAAAGTATAGAAATGTTTGTGTACATAAATCTGTCTCATTGCTTCTTTCCCAGCCTCTTAATTTTTGTAGCATGTTGCCTTCCAGGTTTTGCATTAGAATCGCAAATTTCTTTTTTATTACATCCCAGAGCATCTTAGCTAGGCTTCCTGCTGATCCCAGTGTGATCAAATACTTGTTACATTTTAATCACTGCTGAGGATTTTGTTTTAATTACACATACACACATACAGACGCGCGCACACATGCACACACATACACAAATATTTCCAGATTTCTTTAAACAACATTCATTTCACCTCCTTCTCTAAATATAGTACTCAAAGCAAATTATGGGGGAAGTGTCGCAATTTTTTTTTAAAAAAAAGTCTGCTTCCTGGCCTGAACTAAAAAACCAGAGGATGGCACTCCCTATCTTCCCTCCCCCCCGCCACTTTTTCTTATTCAACCTAATAACAATTCTAGTCATGAAACGTGTTATGTATGCAGAGTTTGAAATGATTGGTTGTTGTTGTAAAGTGTTTGAAATCATTGGTTGTAAAAGTGCGGGAAAACCTGCACTCTGATTGGCTGGCAGCCGTGGCAGCCGGCTATAAATAGCTGCCGCGACTGAGCCATTCGGGTCCGTTCTGAGCTGAAATTCACAATAAAAAAGAGCTGAAGCACTCCGCGTCTTGTCTCTCCATGCAAACTTAACACTGGCGACAAAGGTGGGATTTTCCCAAGGAGAAGGCAACGCGGAATGCAGAAGAGCGAGATGGCTGCGCTGAACACCCCTCCAGCCCCGTTCGATCCAAAGAATGAAGACTGGGAGTCGTATGCAGATCGGTTTCAGATGTATTTAGAAGGAAACGATCTGGCCTCCATTTCTGAGCAACGGAAGAGAGCGGTTTTTCTTACTTATTGCGGTCCTGCAGTCTTCAAGATGGCGAAGGCATTGGCTGCTCCAGCAGACGTGAAGGTAATGGCATGGTCTGATCTGGAAAGACTTTTAAGGGCACACTACACGCCCCAAGTATCGTGCCTCATTAGGAGACACGAGTTTTATCACCACGATCAGGGAGAAGACGAAAGCATCAGTGACTTCGTGGCAACTTTAAGGAACATTGGGAATGCGTGCGAATTCAGCATTTTAGAGGAGGCCATGCGCGATCGTTTTGTATTGGGCCTTAAAGACAAGGTCTTGCAGAGCAAATTACTTATGAAACCAAAAATTACACTGAAAGAAGCCATAGATGAAGCAACCTCAGCAGAAGCCATGAGAAAGATGAACAAGACTACGGGCCATTCTGATGGTGAAAAGACCACCACAACTCATTTTCATGAACTTGAATCTGAGTCAGAATACAGTGGAGAAGAAGAAGGAATTAACAGACTCAGAATGGAGCGGAAACACAATGACCTGGGAAGAAAGAGGCGAGATTTCCATTGCATAGGTTGTGGGGGAAACCACCCCCACACTGAATGCAAATTCCTGGATGCCATTTGCCTCCATTGTGAAAAAAGAGGGCACATTGCAAGAGTCTGCAAATCATCCAGAACTCCACCAAACAGAAGGAAGTTTGTTGCAAACAACAAAGACAGAGAAGTCAAACCAAACAGCACCAGCGAGAAAATGGGGCGCAGCACAGAAGCAAATGGAAAAAATGAAACTCATCAAACAGTAACTATTGGTCATTCCTCTTCATTAAATAATAGGAAAGTGCATGTCAAGGTACTTATTGAGGGAAGACCCTGCCAAATGGAAGTGGACTCAGGTTCATACCTATCCATGGTGTCATGGGACACTATTCAAAGACTAATACCAGACATTCAAAAGTCTCATTTCAAAAACAAGCACTAACTCTTAAAGACTACCAAGGGAACAAGATTCCAGTAGTTGGAACAAGAGAATTCAACGTGAAATTCAAAGGCCACATCAAACGCCTACCACTGACCATCGTAGATAAAGATCGCCCAAGTTTGCTGGGACTGGAGTGGTTCAACCCACTGGGCATCAAGTAACTGGCATCAATCACGTGAGCAACACTGATTGGGAAGAATCATTGAAGTCTGAGTTTCCAGAGGTCTTCAGCGACGGATTAGGCAAGTACTTGGGGACCCCTATCACTTTTAACCTAGATCCCAAGGTACAACCAATCCGTTTAAAACCCAGGAGGGTACCATTTGCCTTGAAGGAAAAAATCGATGAACAATTAGATAAACTAATAGCCCAAGGGTACTAGAGCCCACAGACCACTCCAGGTGGGAGACACCCATAGTCACGCCAGTCAAGGCTGACGGTTCTGTGAGAATCTGCGGGATTACAAGGGGACATTGAACCATGCGCTACAACAGAGCATATCCGGTTCCAGTGGTTCATCATTTATTACATTCTCTGGGGGGGCACAGTCTTCGCCAAACTGGACCTGGCCCAAGCATACCAGCAGTTAACAGTAGATGATTTAACTGCAGAAGCTCAAACCATTGTAACCCATCGGGTGCATTCAAATGCAAGAGGTTACAATTGAGTAAGTGTGGCACCAGGCATATTTCAAAGCCTTATGGAGAGGATGCTACAAGGGTTACCTGGGGTGGTGCCTTATTTTGATGACGTTTTAATCTCTGCTGAAAATGACACTCAATTACATGAGAAACTCAGAGAAGTCCTGACCAGGTTCAAAAAGCAGGGTTAAAAGTAAAAAAGAAAAGTGTACACTAAGAACTGACAAAGTAGAATTCTTGGGATATATGATTGATAAACAGGGCATCCACCCCACAGAAGCCAAAGTCCAGGCAATCAAAGAAGCCCCCAGACCAAAATGCAAAACTGACTTGCAAGCATTCCTGGGACTTGTTAATTTCTACCATATGTTTCTACCTCAGAAAGCAACCACTGCAGAACCCTTACATAGATTACTGGATAAAAAATCTGCATGGGTTTGGGGCAGAAAAGAAGAAACTGCATTTAACAATATCAAGAGACTAATCACTTCTGATTGTGTATTGATACAGTTTTCTGAGAATTTACCTGTAGTATTAACTTGTGATGCATCCCCTTTGGAGTGGGGGAGTGCTGAGCCACAGGCTTCCCAGTGGGAGGGAAGCTCCCATTGCTTTTACTCTCGACTTTAACTAAAGCAGAGAGGAACTACAGTCAACTGGACAAAGAAGCTTTGGCAATTGTTGCAGCAGTCAAGAAGTTCCACGAATACGTCTATGGAAGAAGATTCACCATTGTCACAGATCACAAACCACTTTTGGGAATTGTGGCAGGAGATAGACCAACGCCAGTCATCCTGTCACCCAGAATGCTGAGATGGACTGAATTCCTTGCTGCTTATTCATATAAACTTATCCATAGACCTGAAAAGACATTGGGCACGCAGATGCTTTGAGTCGCTGCCCACTTCCTTTATGCACTGAGGACCCTGCTCCTGAAACTTACACCTTTTTCTAGAAACTGTTGCCAAGCTTCCAGTCCATGCTGCTGAAATTGCTAGAGAAACTGCCAAAGACACTTTATTGGCTCCTGTTGTGGGCTGGGTTAAAAAGGTTGGCCACTTCAAGATCTACCTCAGGTTTCCCAACCTTTCAAATCTAGACAAACTGAATTATCTGTCTTAAGGGGATGTATTCTGTGGGGTAACAGAGTGGTTATTCCTGCAAAACTTCAAAAAGAGGTCTTGGAAATGTTACATGAGGGTCACCCGGTATTGTCAGAATGAAGGGATTGGCCAGGAGTTATGTATGGTGGCCAGGTATAGACAAAATGGTAGAAAACTGGGTTGCATCCTGTCCAAACTGTCAAAAAGTCAGGCCTGCACCTCCTCTCGCCCCCAAACAGGAATGGGAATGTCCTAGGGGTCCATGGTCCAGGATTCATATTGATTTTGCTGGCCCTACCAGAGGGCACACTTTCCTTATTGTGGTAGATGCATACTCCAGATGGTTGGAGGTTATTATGGCCTCCACCACAGCAGACGCTGTTATCAAACAGCTTAAGAAACTTTTGTAACTCATGGGTTACCTGATGTTATTGTTTCTGACAATGGTCCTCAATTTACTGCCAACCTTTTGAATCATATCTAGCACAACAGGGTATCAGACACGCCCTTACAGCCCCTGGGCATCCTTCGACTAACGGCCGGGCTGAACGCATGGTACGCTTTTACTAAAGAGAAACTCCAACAATTGGGTCCAGGGACATCACTGAGAAAGTTGAAAAACTACTCAGTATCCAACACATCACTCCTAACCCATCCACTAATTTAACTCCAGCCGAGCTTTTGATGGGTAGAAAACTCAGGTCTACCCTGGACCGCCTTCACCCCACTTACGCACCCAACGCACCATTAGATTCCACTAGCAAAACTCGCCAATTCTCCGTGGGTGATTTTGTTTATGCTAAAACCTTGTAGGTGAACCATTGTGGATTCCTGCAGAGATAACCCAGGTTACAGGCCCCAGGTCTTACAGGGTTCAAACTGAGGATGGTGCCTTGTGGAGTAGGCACATAGACCAGTTACGGTCCAGACTGCCTCTGGAGCATCGCCCTTGCTCCTCTCTGGACTTCATCCCCACAGCCTTTTCTAGGGGAAGGGGAGATAATGGAGGTAATGAGCAAGTAAGAATCAACCCCATGTGTAACGAGCTAACACGACAGGAACCATCCCAAACCCTGTCACAGTCCCAACAACCATTTTTACAAATGGAGGATTGCACATCATTACCAGACTTAGAGGATAACACTGGGTTGGAAATAGATTGGGAGGAGAGACCAGGTTGTAGTAACCGAACAGGTTCTACCAGTACAAGAAATCCTAATAAGGGAATGTTGGCAGATACATTTCCTTCCTCACAAGGTGAGATTCCCAAAACACCTGAACCACGCAGGTCTCAACGCACCAAGAGCCCCACCTATTTACAAGAGTATATTAGATAGATGGGGTTTGAGTATGGACCAAACCTAGGGGGGAGGGGTGTTATGTATGCAGAGTTTGAAATGATTTGTTGTTGCTGTAAAGTGTTTGAAATCATTGGTTGTAAAAGTGTGGGAAAACCCTGCACTCTGATTGGGTGGCAGCCGCAGCCGGCTATAAATAGCTGCTGAGCCATTCGGGTCCGTTCTGAGCTGAAATTCACAATAAAAAAGAGCTGAAGCACTCCGCGTCTTGTCTCTCCATGCAAACTTAACAAAACGTACTGGATTCTAACTGGAAAATAAAAAGCAAGGTAAGTTAAATAAAATAATCACAGGGAACACCCAGCTGGGATGAATCCCTTCTCTATCTGGCAGGCTTGGAGAAAAGCCACATAAAGGACACCATAAGTGAGATGTTTTACATAAACTGGCAATAGGAGATCTTGACAACTGGTGCTTTAAACCAGACTATCTCATCAAGCCAAATTCAAAATAAAATAGCTGTAGCACTGCTTTAGGTGCAGAGGGCGGATAAAGAGATTAGCTACGGCAATGTAATCGCTTCAGAAGAAAAACATCTAATTACTTCTTAATTACACATTCCAATACTTCCAGTAAGCTGAAAGGAGGCCCGGCCTGCAGAGAAAAACCAGATGTCAGCCTGTATTTGGTGGAAAGGAATGATTCTAGGATGATAGTGCATTTGGAGTGAGAATAAACATCTCACAACATAATCAGATGCTACCAGTCTACACTGAGCAGAATAACTCTGCCTGCCAAATGCAGAACCAACCTTTTCCATAATAAGGTATTCCTGGACTGACAATATGATGACTTCAACTTAGAACAGTTATTTTATTTAGATTTGATCTAGTGACTGTTTGAAGTTACAGTGGCACTGAAAAAAAATGACTTAGGACCATTTTTTGCACTTAGGACCATTGCAACATTGCAGGTCATGTGATCAAAATTCAGGCACTTGGCAACTGACTCATATTTATTATGATTGCAGTGTTGCAATTGGGTTTGCAACTCTCTGACAAGCAAAGTCAATGGGGAAGCCGATTCACTTAACAACCATGTTACTAATTTAACAACTGCAGCGATTCATTTAACAACTGTTGCAAGAAAGGTCATAAAATGGAGCAAAATTCACTTAACAACTGTCTTACTGAGCAACAGAAACACAAAAGCCTCAGTTGTGTCGTAAGTCAAGGACTACCCATATGCAGACTGAGTTCTCTCTCTTCCCCCGTGGACTTTGAGATCTTAAGAGGCACAGAGATGTCCTCTAGTATGAGCAAAGTATTCAGTGAGGCACTAAGCACTGCTCCATGTATTTCAGTTCTTGTTATTGGGTAGATTAAAGATAAATGGATTACTTACCTGTTCCAGAAAACAGTCAGGGCCAGCCTTGTCAAAGTGTATATAACTGGCTTTGTACTATCTTTCTATCATGCAGAAGGTAAATGATTTTTACAATGTCTTTGGCTTTCCCGTACTTGATTTTGTCAGGTTGACAGCATGTGGCTCCCTCTGAAGCAAACACATAACAATCTGTGTCTTATTGCATATGTCTCATGGTAAAAGGCAGAGTCAAACCAACTGTGGGACATAAATGGTCAGTGACAAGCAAACATTGGTAAATCTGGTTTTTATCCAGTTTTTTACCCATCTCATACATCAATGATGAGGATAAAAGCTGTTGAGTATTCTGTTAAGCAAGGAGGGTATTAGTGACAAGAACATTTAAAATGGATATGCATCTATTGATCATCCCTGGACTCCACCCTGTTTAGTGTTCTTTCTACAATATAAAGTAGTAAGACTGAAGGAGTATAAATATGCATTATATTGAATCCTTGAGATCCGCTTATTTGGAATTATTGGTAAAACACTGACCTGAAATATTGTCATCAAACAGAGGTTTGGTAACATTGTGTTCCAGCAACATTGAAAAATGAAGCACAGGATTCAGGTTTGCAACTATTTTCCTCACTGTCAATGTGCTAAATAATGAGAGCTCAGCTGATGACCGCTGAGAATGTTGGCTTTATGAATGCAAGACATCAAAACCATCTGAAAGGTATCCATGAGGTATACTTGAGGTTCTTGCTATTTCTTCGTTACTGATTTTATGCAATTTTTTCTAGCATTGATTCTTAAACAGCTTGAAGGTGTGTGCTAAGGTGGCTTCAGACATACATTTCTCTTTCCACTGATTGACTTCCTAGGTTTTTAAAATACACACAGAGCCATCAGAGTGACATTTTCAAAAACTTAGTTTTTTTAGTGACTTCCATCTTGCCATACCTCCAAATAAATCAGAACAAATTACATATCATCTAAAGAATTCTCCTTTTGCTGATTCAATCTTCTCTCTTCCTCTCCTCCTTCCCTCCCCTCTCCCCTCCCCTCCCCTCCCCTCTCCTCTCCTCTCATCTATTTAAAGATTTTTAAAAAAAAAATCTAAATAAGTACTTTTGAAAGGAAAAGGGAGCAAAGATTTTTCTTCCAACAGTACCAACTGGTTTGACGGAAGAAAAACACTGATTTTTTTTCCCCTTGGAAATAAGCCATCAAATATTATGTCAGTTCAAGAATAGTAGGAACAACAGCAATTTTCACTTGGAATTTTATCGTAGTATCAAGATAGCCAGGGACTTAATTTATAGTACCATTTTACTTTACCATTGTTCTCTTATCCATATAAAACATGTCTTCTGAATCATAAAGACATTTCAACCATATTAATTGAAGACAACAATTGGCAAATTAAAACTTTAAAAAAAATCCTAACAATAAAGAGACACTTAGAGAACTAGATCTGGTTTCTGAATTTCTTCTCTGCTGATGTATTAGCCCCAAAATTTACTTTTTTTTATTTTTGGAACTTCATGCTTGAATATTTGCTTGCCTTAATTTCTATTTCAGGTGAACAAAAACATTCTTCTACTAAAGCACTCAGAAGTGTTGTAGCTCTTGGGATTTCAGACTTCTTTGCTATGCTTATTTTTTAAAATAAAATATTATTTTAATGTTTAACATTTACTGTAGCAAATAACAATCATTAAATTGGCATCTGTTAATGTAAAACAAATTACAATAAAATGGGCTGAGATTTTCCACTTTGCACAAACTTTAAAGAAAAAAAGAAATATTCAACATAAGGAGATTGAAAATGAAAACAAGAAATGTGTGAGAGATAAAACAATAGATAAATTGCCTCTTGGAGTCATGGATACCCAATCATTGGAAGCTTTCAAACAAAAGTTAGACAGGTGGTTTTCTTCCCTGAGTAGGTTGGACAAAAGGATTTCCAAGACCATTTCCAACTCTATGATTGGAGAATTCTTCAATTTTACAATTGTTCATGATGCCTATTCCAATTATACTATCATGTGAGCATCAGGGGATTCCCATAAAAATAGCAGTTGTACACCATTTCATAGTGCTTTATAGCACTTTTTGAATGGTTTAAAATGTTAGCATATTGCCCCCAACAATCTGGGTTCTCATTTTACCAATCTTGGAAGGATGGAAGACTGAGTCAATTTTGAGCTCCGTCAGGATGAAACTCCAGGCTGTGGGCAGAGTTGGCTTGCAATACTGTATTCTAACCAATGTGCCCCCAGGGCTCCTTCCCATCGAACACAGGTATGGATTTGTTTAATGGCACTAAGATTTCCCTTTAGAATTCATATTATTACATTGGTATTTGTAGTAATTTGATTGAGTAAACCAATGGGGCATACCAAAGTTGCTATGTATTTCTGGCTATGCCCATTTCTCTTTTGTGAGGTGCTTCAAAAGTCCATTTCAATCAATCTTTTGTCAAAGCTTTGTTTAGATGTACTTGATTGTGTAGCTGAAGTGGCGAATCTCTGGTTCTATAGATGCTCTATTGCTCCCAGCATCCTTCATTATTGAACTTGCTGACTGTGACTGCTGGGAATTGTAGCTCAAAAAGATGTGTAAGGCCACAGGTCTCCGTCTCCACAAAGTATAAAGCTTTACTGTCAATTTACTACTCAGACAAATTTTCATGGACCTTAGCAATGCTTTTTCAGAGCAAATACATTTTATGATAAGCACATATAGAAAGTAGATGGATTAAATTGGAACTTTTTTCAACTCTCCCATGTTATTTTTCTATTATTATTTTCTTGAACTCTCTTTCCAATACTTTAAATGATATGCCAATTCTAAAGCTTCATGCTTATGATTACATACAGAGCAAATTTTGTCAAAAGGAATGGGATATTCTTATTATGATTGTAACAACACTGAATTATGGAAGGGAGGGAGGGAGGGAGGGAGGGAGGAGAGAGAGAAACGGAAAGAAAGAAACAAGAAAGAAAGAAACAAGAAAGAAAGAAAAAAGAAAGAAAGAAAGAAAGAAAGAAAGAAAGAAAGAAAAGGGAGACCAATATATAAGTGATACTTTTATAGATTGTCCTCAACTTACAATAGTTAATTTGGTGACTATTCAAAGTTACAACATCACAAACAAAAGTGTGAAAAATGACAAATTTTCACACTTAACAACTGTTACAGCATTCCTATGGCCATGTGATCAAAATTCAGGCAGTTGGTAACTGACTCATATTTATGACAGTTACAGTGTCCCAGGATCATGTTGTCACCTTTTGAAAACTTCTGACAAGCAAAGTCAATGGGAAAGCCAGATTCATTTAACAACCATTTTACTAACTTAACAGCTGCAACGATTCATTTAACTACTGTGGCAAGAAAGTTTGTAAAATAGGGCAAAACTCATTTAACAAATGTCTCACTTAGCAACATAAATTTGGGGCTCAACTGTGGTCATAAATCAAGGATTACCTACTGTATATTCTATTGTGATATTTATGGTGATAAGTTATGCTGGTCTCTTGAAAAGAGCTATGAATCAAATCATTGGGTTAATGCAACTGTACAATCAACATATACAGACATCAACCTTATATAATATCCCATCTTGGAATTTTACAGAGAGTAAAGCATTTGCTCTTACAAGAAACATGCTGCTACTGCATAACTTCAAATGCTAACAGACACTATGCTGACATATGTATATATGACTTCTGCATTGCCATGTTTTTCCATATCCTCTCTGGAAAGGCTGAGATTTTGTCCTTTTGCGTGCAGCTTAGTTATGGAAGTGGAATGGAGGCTGATCTGAACAAAGTGTACTTGATAAAAGTTAGGAAATGGTGTGTGTGAGAGACAATGCTCTTTATATTGATGGTCCTGATGCTGCGTTCATTTGTGAACATTGACAAACCTGTGCAATCATTCCAGAGAATGCAGAGTGCTTCCTTCAGACAGGAAGGGAGGTAATTACATACTGCTTGACATGCAATTTTCCTTCAGTGTCAGAATACAGATCTATTTACTTTCTTATCTACAATTCTCCTCTCTATTTTTATGCATTTTTGTGGGGCCAGAGAAGAAAGGAGCCAATGTCTTTCTCTTTAGAGAGGGCTGCACTTAAAGACAAAAGTAGCTGCCAACCCAGATTCTTCTGTCATTCTGTTCCTAGCCATTTTATTGCTTGTGTCATGTCAGCATTTACCCACAGGTCATATTACTGTGGCTACAAACTCACCCTATCTCTCTGTGAATCTCTGGTAGCTAAATGCAGTTCTTAGCCCAGCACAGTGATCTCAAAATGATCTGTCCAAATGACACAATTTGCCTTTGATATGTTTGCTCCCCAAAGACCTGAAAATAAAATCTTGAGCCCAGTCAACTCAGAGAGCAACGTAGACATGGCGGTCACTGCTAAAAATCCTAGAGATAGGGAATTGATGGGGTAACAAAACAGTCCTGCTGAGCAGTCCTTTGAAAAAATTTTCTATTGAACATAATGCTTCAAAGCATTTCGCTTTGGCTATCATACAACCCAGATGAGAGGGCTTTCATTTTTGCTCCTGGAATTAATCTTCCAGCTTCTCCTTTCATCAGAAGGTGAATTCAGAATAGTGAGAGCAGAAAGAGTATTCGATAAAACTCTTTTCAGTGGTGGTATCCATGCTTTGGAAAGTTCTGTGTTTATTTGTTTTCTTAAAAAAAATAGTTGTTCCATCTATTCTCACTGGCCACCAGCACAGTCTCTGCTTTATATAGTTTTCGTCACCATCTGGGAATGGGGGAATAGAAAAGACAAATTGTCAAAAATAGAGTCAGTGTTGCCAATCACTAGCTGAGTCCCCTCCCAACAAAATTAAATGTCCAGTATTTGCAGTCAGGCTGATTATTGTCGATCAGATGCAAAATTTTCATCTGAACACTGAGCTAAATTTGAACGTCCTATGAAGCTGAAATTTCTCACAAACATTAAGACAGGCATATGATAGGTCAATGATAGGCATAATTTAGTATTCTTCAATAGGCACCCTAATATTAAGTTTTGGGAAGGTCTCCTATCTCAGTAACAGATTACTTGCAAACGTGCTTTGTTTAATCAAGACTCAATATATTTCTTGTAGCTTGCCAAAGTTCACCCGCCATATTTAAAGCTAAATACTAAAACAGGTTTTTTTAAAAAAAAAGCTTTCTGTTCTTAAATCAGGAGAAATAAGTTTTATGTTTGTTCTGTGGCTCTTAAAGGTGACTTTGAAGGAAAAGGAAAATGTTTTGCTTCAAATGAGGCCCTGTTTATCCACTGAGCAAAGTAGGGTGTGGAAGTATTTAGGAATTGCTATTGATTTTTAAGCATCATTTTGGCCAGAGAACAGACTGCAAGTGACCTTCCGCTGTGATAACAGTATCTGTAATCTGTTTGTGGTATGAGTGTGTAGAAAGCAGATTTTTTTTATAGAGAAGATATGGTCACAGGGTATGAAAATAAATAGGAATTTGAGATTATTTTTCAGTTTAAAATATTTGTTCTGGACAATATTTTCAGCTCTCAAGTCAAGAGGACTCAGTATTTCATGATCAGTCATGTTTGTTTTATATAGTAACAGCTGTTTTTCAGTGTCACTTAACTCATATAACAGTTTCATGATGAGAGTTCTAATATCAAATCTTTTCAATCTTGTATTTCAATGAATTTCTTCAAAATTACTTGCATATTTTTCAAAATACATTTTTCTCTCAATATATATTTTTAAATAAGCAGTTCTAATCTTGGAACATCTTGGAATATTTTATTGCCTCCATGATAAACTTACATTCAAGTCAGAAGTTACATCCTGTTTACAACAGAGTGAAATAAACAGGCAAAGAAGTTTGGTAGGGCTGTGTCATCTACCCTTATTTATTCAGTTGATATGTTTAATATATATTAAGGGAAACTGGATTGGAAGAAGATGGTTTAAAACTGAAGGAAGAAGCAACAATGACATGCATTATGCTGATGACAATATCTTGATAGTTGAAAATACAAAGGACCTAAAAAGTCTGCTAATAAAAGTCATGTAAGCCAATGGAAAAAATGGACTGAAATTAAATATAAACAAAAGCGAACTAATGACAAGAGTAAAACAGAACTGGAAAGAATGGAAGATTGATAGCTTCTTCCTTTTATGATCAACTAACAACATCCTTATCACCCATCCCTTCCCACTTGTGACTGAATGACTGTAACTTTGTCACTTCTATCCTTATGATTTATATTGACTGTTTCCTAGTATAATTTGATTGCTTATTGTACCCTATGACTATCATTAAGTGTTGTAAATTATGATTCTTGACTCTTGATGAATGTATCTTTTCTTTTATGTATACTGAGAGTATTTGCTCCAAGACAAATTCCTTGTCTGTCCAATCACACTTGGCCAATAAAGAATTCTATATCTATATCTATTCTATATCTATATCTATCTAACGGTAAAGAAACAGGTAGTCAGAATAGCACTTGGAACAGCTACAGTATGAAGGCCTTTGAAAAGATACTCACATACCATCAGTGGTGGGCTGCAACCAGTTTAACAACTCTTTGAGCATGTGCCTAATGTGGGCTTTGCACACGTGCACAGTGGTCAAAAAACACTAATTTGAACTTCTGCAGCTTAACTTCTAGGGTAGCCTCGGCAAGTAGAACAGCTGAGGCGCAAAAATATACTGTGCCATGTGAATCAGCTGAGCTGAAAAAGATGGAAATATAGGACAGGATAGGGTGGGGTGGGTGGGCTGGGCCAGCTGATAGTTGGAACCACCAGTTTGCTAGAAACAGTCCAAACAGCCCACCACTGCATGCCATGATGGGTCTATTCCTACAAAGATCACAATTGTGTAAGTCATGGTATTCCCTGTCACACTCTCTAGTATAGAAACAAAAGTTGGAATTTGAAGATGCATGTTAGAAGTATTGATCATTCACTATGGTATTGGAGAAGATTCCTATGTGAAGTGAAGAAAACAAACAAACATCATCAAAGAAATAACCCCAGAATTCTTACCTAAAGTAAAAATGCCCTGGCTCAAATTATCTTACTTCTGACAATGACTTGGCTCTTTGGAGAAAGCTCTGATGCTGGGAAAGATGGAAGGAAAGAGAAGAAAGGGGCAAGTAGCAGTAAGATTATCAGAGTCAGTTACAGTGATAAGGGATGTGCCATTGGAAGACCTAAGATCAGATAGGGATAGATATTATATGATCACTCAGAATCAGCATGTGATTGTGGCACATAATAAGTCAATCAATCTTGGAATATAGATTTTTTAGATTTGGAAGGGCCATTTTGACACAGTTCAATCCATACTCACTCCAGGAATCAAATTAGAAGCATTCAGACAGTTAGCAGTTTAGTCTCTGCATACATCTGGTGAAAGGGGATTGGAATCACTTCTAATCCAATAGGTCTTACTGTTCATAGGGATCAGGTTTCCTATAACTTAAATCCATTATTGTGGATTTGGTGATATCCTTTCAAGGATTCAAAGAGTGATATTTATTCTGCTCCCCAACTTCTGTAAATTCTTGTTAGTGATATGTCCAGAATGAGACACAATGCTAGAATGAGGTTGGGGTTTTCCTATGCATAAGAAAAAGAAAACATTATTTTATTTGAATGGGAATACTGTACTTCTTCTGACAAAGCCAACAAATGCATTTGCCTTTTTGCATTCACCTCTCATGACCAAACTATGTTCAGTTTGCAGTCAATTACTATTCCAAGGTGTTTTTGTTAGTACTATTGCCAGCCAAAACACAGTTCCATTCCATGCTTTCATATCTGATAACATATTTTGTAATCTATTAAAATTATTTTGAATATTATTTTTGTTTTCTAAAGTATTAGCTATTCCACCCCACTTGGAGTGATCTGCAATTTTGATAAGCATTCTATTCACTTCACCTCTTCAAGTCATTAATAAAAACGCAGCAGACATCATTTGCAAAATAGAGAGTGAAACAGAGAGAAGTGTTTCTTTTAGAAGATTTCAAATTATTATATACCTTGGAGAAAAATGTTTTTCTATTACTTCAGACTTCAATTAAGCTTAGGCATGTAATGATGAGTTTAAATGGGTTCTACTTTTAACTCAAATGTGCACCTTCCTAACTTATCTGACATTTAATTCCAACCTTATGAATTTATATATTCCATAGCAAACAGGGTGATATTAAAAAGAGATGATGATGATGATGATGATGATGATGATGATGATGATGATGATTAACATGTATTATTTTGTTGGGTTACTTACCCTAGCAAATAGATGGTGCCACATAATAGGTACCAACAAACCTATCCCATGATTACCTGAAATTCCCTACATCTTTGTTTTGCTGCCCTTACTGAAATTTTTCCAATAAACTCCAACATATGGCAAAGCATTCTCCCACCATTTTGTAGTAGCTGGCTAGGGAATTGTGGGAGTTGAAGGCAACACATCTTAAAGTCACTGAGGCTTGGAAACACTAGTGTATACAATAACAGACAGAACTTATAGGGCAGCTTCACATACCACATTTATTATTATTATTTATTATTTATTTTGACTTGTATGCCGCCACTCTCCAAAAAGGACTCGGGGTGGCTCACAGATAAAAACAGATAACAAAATTATTTAAAAAGAAATTAAACTAGACAAGCCAAAATACAACTATAAAACCGAATTAAAATTGAATTTAAAACCCACAGAAACCCAGCATTAGTTTTCTCTCATTATTTGACAATATTGGCATTTAGCAACTTAGCTGGTTTATTTCGGACTCAGCTGTTGTTTTGATCCAAATATTGGAAAGGCAGTTTTCAAGTTGACCTTATGAATTGTTATAGAGTTTGGGGTGGGTTCGCTCATTACTAAGAAATGTTCTCTTCTGGTTGTCACCATAGGAACTCAACCACAGTGTTAGCAAGCACCAGTAATCAAATATAGTGTTGAAAGGAGATGAGGTACTGGTTGGGTACCATTTTTACACTGTTCCCTTTGATCATCTGGAAGACCAATGGCTGTTTGTCAGGATTTTGTAGTCCTAGGGAGTCAGTCTAAATGTTTCTGATGGTTTGGAGAAAGAAACCTGAGATGTTATAGAACCACCAGTGGTTGTTCTACGTGGTTCAAACTTCTGAAAAAAAAACACCATCTTTTTTATTCCAAATAACCTATAACTTTAGTGAAATCTCTAAATTAATAAATAATGAAATGATTCCCTAGCATAATCCAATGTAATAGATCAAGGTAATCTATCAAAAGGGCAAATCTTATCTCATCTGAATTAAGATCCAGAAATCAGATTGATGCTGAAAGACACCAATCTCACCATCCCATCAAACAGATCACTCACTAAGACAAAACGTTGTGACTGACCTACAATGCTAATTTTTTAGACAGTTATTTCAGTAGTCTTTGATTTAGGGACCCATTCCTCTTCATGTCAAGGCCACTCTCTCCAACTCTGCACAATTCCTACGAACATCATTTTCTATGGCAGACAATGAAGCTGGTGGGAGTGTTTTGCACAGGGTAGAACAGGAACCTGCTATGGTAGCTGCGGGACTTCCTCTTTACCTTCTGCCACTTTCCGCATAGGTGCTCCCTATTGTCTCATGGAAGAAAAGAATACATCTGCCCCTTTATGCATAACTATAATGCACCAGACATAACAATGGTTATACTGTAATAGTAGTAAATATGAGCCAGCCATGTGCTGCAGCTGCCAAAAAAGTCAGTACAGTTCTAGGTTGCATTAACAGAGGGATAGAATCAAGATCATGTGAAGTGTTAATACCACTTTATAATACCTTGGTAAGACCACACTTGGAATACTATATCCAGTTTTGGTCGCCCAGATGTAAAAAAAAGATGTTGAGACTCCAGAAAGAGTGCAGAGAAAAGCAACAAAAACTATTAGGGGTCTGGAGGCTAAAACATATAGAGAACAGTTGCTGGAATTGGGTATGTTTAGTTTGATGAAAAGGACTAGGGGTGACATGATAACAGAGTTCCAATATCTCAGGGATTGCCACAAAGAAGAGGGAGTCAAGCTACTCTCCAAAGCACCAGAGGGCAGGACAAGAAGCAATGCCTGCTGACCTATGAATTTCTGATCTAATTCATACTTCCTGGACTAATAAACAAAGTGGAATGCAGTTATTCTTTATTATCATCACTTTTCTTTTAATACACATTAAAAGAAATTGTGTATACAATGCATACAGTACACAGTTTCATATGCATATTAAAGGAATATCTTATATTAGATGCTTTCAAAAATATGTATACTAAATAAAAAATATAGAAGATAATATAGAAGAAATGCAGATAAAATAATGTATTTTTAAATTTGAAATTAAACAGATGCAGGAACACAATAGTAAAAAATCACTAGCTAAAAAGCAAAAACTGACATAGAGAGAAATAGATTCCTCTATTGTAAACTGGATCTTTGAAACAAATGAAACCAAATAAATAGTTTCCCTTTTTGTTATATTCCCCAGCATCTGCTACTTTAATGTCTGTATCTTTTTCCCAAATATTTAAACAATAATCACATTGGAAATATGCAATGCTCTGTAAAATAAATAGGTAGTTTGCTTTTTCTTGTTTTTGCTATAATGTATAACAGAAATGGTCTGCAACACTTTCTTCCACGATTTAAAAAAAAAATCCAAATCTAGTTTACAATTTTTGGATTTCCTAGTGGTATCATGTCCAAGTACCAAACAGGCTCAACTTACTCAGAGTTTTTAAATTCAGCCAAGGCCAGCTTGATCCTGCCAATCAATACAGACCACAGTTAATTTTTAAAGTATCCTCTCTCTCTCTCTCTCTCTTGTACAAAAGCATTAATATTCAATGTGGTGTTTCATAAAAATATCTATCATCTCCTTTAGGCAACTTTTTTTCTCTTCTTCCCCTCGAATGTAGGCCAGTGTCCCACGTCTTGTTGCTATGCAATTTATCCCTAGCAACCAGCACGCACAAAAAGCTGTGGTAGTGCAATTTCTCTTTCTCCCTTCGAGGCAGGTTTACCTGGCCAAAAGAGACATGCTAGAGATAGTGCTGTCAAACCAGGTGCAGGATTTCCTCTGAGAGAGATGTCAAACATCTCACTTTTCAAAAGATTACATTGTGCAAAAATGCTAAGCAAGGAGGTGGAGAGGTTGTGCCTCAGCTATCCATGGAGCCTGTTTTTTGTTGTTTTTGATGAAGTACACTGTGTGCAAAAGAGAGACTCAAGGATTTTATGGTAGATGCTTATGGTAGAAGAAACATTTAAAAGGAAAGCTAAAAAAATCAGTTTCTTCTTAAGGCCTTTTATTGTAAAGGCTTGTCAAAGATATTTAATTTAATTTAGGCATTTGATGATGCAGGATAGTTGAGCTGTTAGGGAAACACAGATCTATTTCCATTCTGCTCGGACGGAATAACATGTGATTGACCATGTTCCTTCATGTCATTCTGCTATTTTATATCAGCATTAATAATAAACTGGGAATTCATGCATCAAAGGAACACTATCCTAGAGCTTGCCTATAGCAGTAGTAGCAGGCTGATTCCCAAAAGCTAAGAACCATTGGACTGAGTTAACAATTGGGTAGGAAGAAAAACCAGGAAATCATAGAGCTGTAAGCTAGACTCAGAAGTTTAAAACAAAATCCCAGAAGAAGACAACTATAAACTATTTCCATTCTTCTGCCAAGAAAACTATACAGAGGTTTTTTTGTAATCAACAGGTGTTGAGCTTGAGCAGCACAGCTCTCTACCTTGACAATTTGCAACCACTTCATTTGATGCAAGATTGACCAAATAAAACTTTACATCTTGCCACAATCCTAGCTTTCTATCAAAATTCAGGACAAGCTGAGCCACCCTGACTTTTGTGGGGAGACAAGGCTGTGAGAATTCATATAGCATGAATTGTCATTATAGTAAACATCCAAGATTAAGCAGGTCAGAGATTGATACTCAGAGGTGGTATTCAACAGGTTCTGGCCAGTTCTGGAGAACAGGTAGAGGAAATTTTGAGTAATTTGGAGAACTGGCAAATACCACCTCTGACTGGCACCACCCCATCTCTTCTCTGCCTCCCAAGTCCCAGCTGATCAGCTGGGTCTTCTTTTGTTGCCCTACACAGGAGAACGGAGCTGGAAAGCAGGTTAGTGGGGTGGGGAGGGAATGGGATTTTGCAGTAACCTTCCCTCAGGAGTGGGGAGGGAATGGAGATTTTACAGTGTTCTTCTGCTGCCATGCCCACCAAGCCACTCCATGCCCACTAAGTCATGCCCACAGAACTGGTACTAAAAAATTGAATCCCACCATTGTGCTGAAGGTTTTGTTGGATACGTTTTTAATCAGGACCCATGAAAGCCAATTCCTCCTTCTGCCCAAATAGATGGAAAGAAATGGAGTTTTCAAAAATGGAACAAGAAAATGCCTCTGCATCTGTCCATCACCAGAAAACCTTTAACCTATTTTAATGGAAGATGCATTCAGATGCTTCACCTCAAAATCTGATTCAAAGACTCACCAAAATATGGCATTTCAAAATGGAAGAAAGTATTTCTGAGTCCTCGGAATCAAATTAAGGGTGAGGGGATGGAAGAAGCAGGGAAGAGACCTTTGATGAGATGGAGTATGAGTGGTTATGCTAGTTGGTAACTATAAGTGACATGCAGTGGCTAAGGGGACATGGTGGCTCAGTGGCTAAGACACTGAGCTTGTTGATCAGAAAGGTTGGCAGTTCAGCGGTTCAAATCCCTAGCACCACATGATGGAGTGAGCTCCTGTTACTTGTCCCAGCTTCTGCTAACCTAGCAGTTTGAAAGCATGTAAAAATGCAAGCAGAAACATAGGGATAACTTTGGTGGGAAGGGGTGCCATGCGCCTTCAGCATTTAGTCATGCTGGCCACATGACCATGGTCTTCAGATAGCACTGGCTCTTTGGCTTTGTAGTGGAGATGAGAAACCTCTAGAGCCAGAAGTGACTAGTACATATGTGCAAGGGGAACCTTTACTTTACCTAAAAAAATCTTGTCCTGAAGTTGTTTAAGTTTTTAATATTTCTTATGCCACTATAGCATCAAATCAGAGATACTTGAATTAGAGTACTAGGCAAGGTTGCAGAAAGTAAATCTGCTAGATTGAATAATAATGTGTCACTCTCCACTTTCATGTATCAACATTTAGTATTATGTTTCTTGCTTCTTCCTGATATGTCTGTCCATCTAAATTGTTTCCTATAATTTTTCTCTTGCTGTAAACCCATCCTAATGACTTCTCCATATATTTACTGCACCTTTAGGACTTATGATATAAAGGCAAATTGCAAGCGAACAGACATCCTGATTTGCCTTCCAGTTGAACAGATAGGGGTTAAAGATGGACACCTGGTAGTCAGGTTCACTTGAGGCAGGCGATGGCAGGAAGATTCCATTTTGTACTCCATGTTTTCAAAGAAGGATACTTTTGAACCATCTCAATGTCAAAATGTGAAAGGGAAGAATTCTGAAATATTAATAGCCTTTAGTCTCACTCCAGAACACCAAAAATATAGGACAAGAGGAATTTTGTTGGAATGGGGAAAAAAAACATTCTGATACAGAAATTGTAACTGACTTACTGCAGAAATCAAGCTGATTCAAATTATAAGGAAATAAACAAGATACACATGGTACACTCTGCTGATCGTATTCTCCAGCATCTCCTACTGAGACATTTACTTCTATCATTTATAGAGATAAAATATAGCCATCAGAACTAACTCTTATTAATAGCCTTCCTTAAAGGTCCACCAGGTTGGTGACCATCATTATGATTTGTAATCAGGGGTGGGATCCAACTGGTATAACTACCGGTTCAGTGATTTATGTTTTGCGCACGCATGCGTGCTTTGCATGCTGTGCGTGCATGTGAAACATCATCGGCTTGCTATCTGGATAGCTGAGCAGCGCTGCACGTGGGTGCGCAGCATTTGAAAAAGCACTTTTTTGCTGCTTTTTCAACTGCAGCTGTGCCTGCGCAAAGCAGCTGAGGTTGAAAAAGCAGGAAATAAAGGACAGGTAAGAGCCCGGACAGGTGGGTGGGCCAAAACAGCAGCAGACATAGAACCGATTCTATGTCTGCTGCTCTTCAGAGCTACAGGTTCTACAGAGCCAGACAGAACTGGTAGAATCCCACTCCTGTTTGTAATCACAACTTCTATCCATTAATTATACATTCCTTAATTTACTACTTCCTGGTATCTGTCTGGAATCTTCCACCATTTATTTCAGTTGAATGATCTTTGAGGGGAAAACAGAATTGTGGCTTCTTTTAGCTGTACCTTACTGCAACTAGCAACATACACCCACAAACATTTGGCAGAAAAGATTGTCTTTCAGTTTCAGCCTCAGATGGGTAGCCCATGAAGCAATGGTCTCATATATCACAATTCAGTTTTCCAAACTTGTGACCAAACAAACCAAACAGATTCAAAAGTTTTAAAAAAATGCAAGGAAAGAATGAAAAAAAAATCAGTAGAAAATGCCTAAATAGTCTGTGCACTATTAAAGGTAGCATAAATAACCTAGCCATCAGTGACAGTGTTTGCTTTTCACACTGTGAAACTGTATGCAAATACAAGGGAGAGTAAATGAATGTCAGCTCCTGGTTTGCAAATTAAGACAGACCAGAAGGGCTAATAACAGTATACGTTATACAATAGTTCACCTACAATGCTTCACAGGGTGAGCTGATAGTCAGCAAGGATCTGCAGTCATCTAATCCTTTCTTTTTGGCTTTCCAATGACTGGAATGAGGGAGTGGGTTGGAATTGAATAAACAAGTGCAATAAAGGGTGGGTAGCTATAAGAAGCTGGCATATATTCCTTTGCTGCAAGAACTCATCTTCTGAGAAAATTAACTTGGTGACACTCTACAATGTGTGCCATTAACAAGAGCATTCAAATCATTTCTGGTCTTAAGTACTGTTTTAAGCTGCTTATCTGATTTTCATTTCTGAATCCATTCAGTTGTCAGGCTTACATCTTGGTTCTTTATTGAGGCTCACCCGGGAATCCAAACCTTCTAATTTTCTATACTGATTCATTTCAGAATCAATTAGAGCTGGTGGCAGCTCAGTCCCTCTATGCTAAGGGGATTAACTGGCCACTCACCCTGTTAAAGTTACCTTTGAGTTGTACATTCAACCTTCCATCATGAAGGAGATTTCTTTCTGCGCAGGCCTCAGAGGCAACAGAATAACTGCAGCCAACAGATGGCATGTAATTGTTGGAACAGCCTATAGATTTGTCAGAGAAGTAAAATGGGTATTTCTGTCTTTCTCAGAGGTTTACAGGATTTAGCATTATCTGTCTTGACACTTACTCCATAAACAAATAGAGAATTGAAGCTTTCTCTTGTCAGAGAAGCAACCAGGGAAAAATGAATGTTCTCAGTCAAGGCAGTGTAGAACTTCAAAGAATTTCTCCTTCATCTGAGCTTTTTGTATGTCTTTTTTTAAGCAGGAAGGAGTCTCTCACAAATCTTTCCCAAATGTGAATTATCCCGTGATTTGTTAATTCCCATGGACAATTGGCTGCTACGATACTTGTAGCATATTTGTTCTCTATCAAATGCCTCCGTGAAAGAAGCCATCTTAAGCCACCATCCAAAATAGTTTTCTTGATATCTACAGCTTCAGAGAAGTAAAAAAAAATCCCACTATTATTTTATACATAAAAGGGTAACAAATAATCAAGAAAATAAATTAAAAAAGTAAAGTCTTGGATTGGGTATGCTGTAAAATGAAAAGGCTGCAAATAGGCCCTGGACAAATTGTGAACTACAAAGACTGTTACATTCAATCAAACCATGAATTCTCTTCTGCCAAGGTTTGACAACTTCTGTGTATTTGTCATTTCAGGAAAGCAGCAAAAATCAGGACTACTAAGCTCTAGGCAACCAGAATGTAAGGTTAGTTAGTGTTAATGAAAACTTCCAATTAGATGAATATTGTGCTCTACCAGATTTTTATCCATAAGGGAAAGTCTTCTGATATGTTACCATTCTACCTCCTTATGATTACTATATTCACAGAATAGGGAGTTAAAAAGTTATTTTCCCCCTCAGATAAATTATTTCTGAATTGGGTGATGAGTGTGTGTGTTATCTTATAGTTACCAGAAGAAAGAAGGTTCCACTGAAAACAAATACACCAGTAAGAAGTGCAAGTGACAATAGATATCTATGGATGCCTTTGAATTTTGAATGTCACGTGACTGGTGCTGGCTCAATTAATTTTTTAGAACCCCTCCCAGGACTTTTTTTTCTCCCTCATCTCCATTTTGCTCATTTTTTCTCTTACATACACACACACACACACATTTCCAATGGAAATGGGTTAGTATAACATATGAGGATACATTTGTTTTACACATTTTGTTATTAGAGTTAGACTCAGGCTGTGAAGCAGAAACAGCTTCAGATGGCTTTCTTGAAGATGTATTTTTATCTTTATCCCTACCTTAGAAACCCCGAGAGGTAAGTCAGGCTAAGAAAGAACACTGTTGCAAAATCACCCAGTGCATTTCCATGGCTGAGAATGGCTTTGCCTTTCACAGCATGACCACTTCCTTCATTATGTTAAAATAAAGGACGTACAGTTTAGTGATCTTGGTTTACAGTCCAACCAGATGGCCTAAAATGTCACCTTTGGGACCCTGTTCCTCTCATCTGCCATCCATATGCACGTGCTAATATTAGAAAAGACATAAAAAGATACTGGAAATAGGCAACTTATTTTCCACTGAAAAAGCTGTGTTTTTTTCTGGAATAATCTATAAGAAAGACAGAAGTGGTGAGTGAGTAAGCCTTAAGAAAAAGTGTGAAGAGCTTGGCAACTTAGCTTCCCTCCTTCTGACTTCCCCTATTTCTCTTCTTTTTCTTTTTCTTCTCTACCTTTCTTCAAACTGCAGGGTAGAACAGTGGTTGTATGAAAAACAGACACTAACAACAAATGCATAAACTAATTCTTCTCCTTCTTCTCCTCCTCCTCCTCCTCCTTGGTGGAAAGCCAGTTTCATAGCTAAAAGAGGTATTGCCATTCACTATCCGACCTATGTTAATTGACATAATGCAAAATTTTAAAAAAAATCAGCATTCACTCAGCATTCATTTAAATTTGATGAGATGTAAATCCTCATAGCTACCTTCCCTTCAAAAGCTTAAGTAATTAGCCATGCTCTGTCCTACCATTAAGCGGAATGGATCGACCATCTTTAGTAGCAGATGCTAGCAGGAAACAACAGCAGCTGTCCTGGCTATTTCTCCTGAGTCCATCTATTTTCCTCTGTTGAAGAACAGAATTAGATGTTCTCTTAAATCAGCCTCACAGTTTCTAAGCTGACTCATTGACCTCTACTTTAACAGAAAATATTTAACACATATTTATTTATTTTTATTTGTTTTGACTTGTATGCCGCCACTCTCCAAAAAGGACTCAAGCTCACAGATAAAAACACAGAACAATAAATTTGTTAAAAAGAAATTAAACTAAACAAGCCAAAATACAAGTATAAAACCGAATTAAAATCGAATTTAAAACCCACCCTCTCCCCTAGGAGATCAGTCCAGCCCAGCCTGTAAAAACAACCAGGTTTTTAGATCGCGCCGGAAAGAGGAGAGATCGGGAGCCAGCCGGAGCTCAATGGGTAGCTGGTTCCATAAGGCGGGGCCGATGCAGAATAGGCCCTTCCCCGGTCACCGCAAGCTGACATTGTCATGGACGGCAACCCGAGGAGTCCCAACCTATGTGCTCACACAGGGCGACCGGTATTTGATATAGGCAGGAGACGTTCCCGCAAGTACCCCGGACCCATGCCATGAAGGACTTTGAATGTTAATGTCAAAACCTTGAATCGCACCCGGAGGGCAACCGGTAACCAATGCAGCTCGCGCAGGAGGGGCGTAACATGGAAGTATCGGGAGACTCCCATCACAACCTCGCGCCGCATTCTGCACCAGCTGGAGCCTCCGGATGGTATGCAAGGGCAGTCCTACATAGAGAGCGTTGCAGTAGTCGAGTTGGGACATAACAAGTGCATGAATGACCGACGGGGAAGTGCATGGTAAGGGTGGAGCCGCGAACCATCTCGATCCAGGTAAGGGTGGAGCTGGCGAACCAGCCGAACCTGGGCAAAGGCCCCCCTGACCATGGCTCCCACCTTCTCCTCCAAACTGAGCCGTGAGTCCAGGAGAACCCCCAGGTTCCACGCCCTATCCACAGGGGGTAACACCTCTCCCCCTATGGCCAAAAGTGGAATATACTCACTGGAGCGAGATGCCTGTACGCACAGCCACTCAGTCTTGGCTGGATTGAGCTGTAGTCTGTTCCTGCCCATCCAGATCTGTACCGCATCCAAACAATGGGACAACACAGAGAGGGCATCACTGATCCTAGTATCCTATTTTAATATTGGATAATATTGATATCCAATATTAAAATAGGATACTAGTCAATTTGGGTACACATTGTCTCTTTTTTCCATTCTATTGTTTCTTGTTCTAATCTTGATGTAGCCAGAAGAGAATTAAATTCAAATGAATGTGCTTCTGGGAAATTAATATTGTAAAACATCACACACATACATATACACGCACGCAATTCTTAATTTTCTTCTGCTCTCCAACTTGGCATTTCTCTGTTAAATGTGGTGAAGTTTTAGTCACAAAATGTTGGGGGATCTTGCAGTCCTCACACAGTTGGAACAATGCTGACCAGGAAAAATTGCCCCTCAAGCATTTATTTTTTGAATTTCTATCTAATGATTCATTATAAACAATGTAATCTGGGTGTATTTTAATACTTACCAAACTACTAAGATCTATCTAATACAGGGGTGTCAAACTTGCAGAGTCACGGCAGCATCACATGACATATCAAGACTTTTTTTCCTCTTTGCTAAATCAGGTGGTGGTGGGGCCAGCACATGATGCAGCCGGCCCGTGGGCCATGACTTTGACACCCCTGATCTAATGTATTAGACCAGGGGTATCAAACTCAAATGTATGTTTAGTGGGCTGGATCCGGCCCATGAAGTGCTTAGATCTGGCCTGCTGGGCTGCCCTGGAAACAGCAAAGGACTGGCCCATGGTGTCTCTGCCAGCAAAAATGGAGTTCGGAAAGCAGCCTCCTCAAACTCCATTTTCATTGGTAGAGGGATGCTGGAGACCATCATGGCCGAAAACAGAGCCTGGCCATACCCACCTTGGTCATGTCCACCCTGGCCATGCCCACCTCAGCCACACTGCCCCTCCATGACCCCCTGAGCTCTAACACAACCCTGATGCAGCTCTCAATGAAATTGAGTTTGACATCCCTGTATTAGACTTTATGAAGAACCTACCCTATGGGGAATAAGTGTGATATATTTCCCGCATTTTTGGCTATCAAAAAAGAAAATTGGATCAAGGCTAGTAGATTTTAGATTTTTATTTCTTAGCCTGTGCAATACTGCAAAGAAACACATCATCTTGACTTTCCTGACAGACCCTCCCATAATATCCTCATCCTTCCTCATATCCACAAAAAGGTCAGTAGGTTTGTTGATGATCCTGAAGAACCTCGAAGAAGAGAGATGCTACTTGTCAGTCTGCAGATTTAATGGATGACTGCAGCGAAAAATCAGCTTAAGTCACTGCTTTGTTGTGGCATCTATTTCTGAGGACAATGACACCAAGAGGGACTTATACTCTAGTAGGTAATACAGTTTGTGCTCTTGTTAAATTCCCAGCTGGAATTCAGAAGTGTTCCTACTGTTAAGATTGTAATACTTTGTTCATTAAAGTTAAAAATGCACAACCTAATCTAAAAAAATGTGTTAAGAAATTCATCCAAAAGGGATTAAACACAAAACTCTTCATCTGTATTTCAGGCGAAATAGAAAAGAGTACAAGTTTTGTAGTTTTGATCTGATCCGAGATATTTCTATGAATGGATAAGTTTGGATCGAAAAAATTCCTGTGATGATCTTATTTGGCATGTTGGTGTGTGTTATTTATGTATTGTATAATCTATATCATTAACATATTTCCTTGTTGTATTAATGTAGTCACTATTGTAGATCATACTACATATTTACTATGGTAGTTCATACTACGCAATCATTTATATAATTGTATATAATTTATGTTGTGGGAATCGTAAGTTTTTATAATTCAAGAATGTAATAATGCATTGCTTTTATTCAATTATTTCTTTCCTACCTCCTTTCTAGGAGGTCAATTCAGTATACAAAACTTCCTTTCATGCAGTCTACCATATATAAAATGCTGATATCACTCCATGAGTTTCCTTTGCAGAGATGAAGTTGAATCTTAATCTCCTTAGTCCTGTTCCAACATCCTATCCATTATTTCATACTGGTTCTCAATGTATTAAGATTCTTAACATCAATGTGTAAGTGTATGTTTAGTAGTAACACAACACACAGTACCATCTAGAAGTATACCAGCTGTGCACTTTCAGAGGCAGGTGAAATTTAGGCAGATCACAAGTTTAGCAATGTTACATTAATTATGTTCAAGAGCCACAATTTGCTCTCACACTATAAGAACAAAACAATATAAATACAGTATTATTCACAACCAATCTAAAGTCTGTACTATTAATGTATTAAAAAGTTGCAGTGGATATTTTGAAACGTGTCAATCATGTCTTCCTTCCTTCCTTCCTTCCTTCCTTCCTTCCTTCCTTCCTCCCTCCCTCCCTCCCTCCCTCCATCTTTCTTTCTTCCTTTTCTCCTTTCTTTCTTTCTTTCTTTCTCCTGACTTCCCTACAATTATTATAACCATTCTGTTAACAAAGATTTGAAATGGTTGAAATAATGATTGCTAAAGTAAAAATATAGAATTGTTTTCTTTGTATCTTATAACTGCACTTTCTTTTTTACCTATCATAGAGGAACAAATGACATTCTTAACATTGTATTCTGCATTTCAATGAAAAAGTAAAATCCATTGGCCCACCCATCGTCTTCATAATGAGGCACTGAAACATCTTGACAAAGATGTAGGTTGTGAGATAAAGTCTGCTGTCAATCTGAATTCCTATTTACTGAACATAACTATATAATGCTTGAAAGAGGCTAGTTAGAATGAAGACCATAATGTATGGTATTCATATTTCCTGGAATCTTTCTTTTCTTATTTTCTGTTTCATTCTCATTTAGCTCCTTCTCTTCACTCCAAAGCTGTTTTAGAATTTATTTCAAAATTGGTGGTATATTTTGATTTATTTTTCTGTCCATTCAAAAAAGTGTCTCTTTTCTTCTTCTCTTCTTTTTTCTTCTCTTTTCTCTTTTTCTTTTCTTTTTTTTTTGGGGTGTGTGTGTGTGTGTGCATCTATGTTCTTCAGTGTCCTCAGGAGTTCTATGATTTTTTCCATTGGTATGGGAAGATAAGGAATCTTCAAATCACTGGAGATGCAATGGGTGTCAACTCATAAAATATTTCTAAGGTTGTTTTAGAGTTGCCAACAGAAAGAGAGGGGGGAAATTAGATGTCTCAGAGTTGGCTACACCCAGACAGTGCTGGACATGTAACTTCCAATAAATTCTTTGAAGTTTTGGAAGTTTGGCTTGAGACTCATGATTTAATTGGGGTAACTGCCAGAATCCTGACAATGGGCACATACACACATTTCTTAGCAACTTCATAAGTAATATTAATTGCAAAGATGCAATTAATATGTGAGAAACCAAAGGTGTTAATTTTTCATCAGATTAAATGACAATGATCAAAACAACACAGGCGGGGACTTATCCATCAGGACCCCTAGACTGATATAAAGAATCTGTTCTGCTCTACTTACCCTAGTACTAATTGCAGTTGGAAGCTAAATAGAAATTATTTAGATTTACGTATATAACATCTATATCACACTCCCATCAAAGCAGCCTCAGAGTGGCTTACAATGTAACACAGTAAACTATAGATCAACACTTCAAACTTAGCTATTTTTGTCTTAGCAACAGAAGATGTTTGTTGCCTCAGCCTGAGCCCAACTAAAGAGAAATGCATAGTATTTCTTAAGTATAGTGCAACAATGTGGATATGGCAGGGGAAAAAGACAATCTTATACACTTCTAATAGTTCCCATTCAATTTGACCCAAGAGAAGACGGATATTATTTCAAAGTCGAAGACAATTTCAGAAAATTTTCATGGATGATGTGTTGTTGCAGCAGGTGTATAGGTGCTATACACCTATACACCAAGGTGACTAGGTGCTATGTTTATATCCTATACTTCACTAGACCATTGCCTCTCTCTAACAGTCTGCAGGTTCCTGGTTTCCCTCATTCTGGTAAAGGTATAAAGAAAACACTATACAGGGACCTCAAAGGTGTTTTTTCTTCAAAAGGCAACTGGACTGTTCGGTTTTTTTTCCCTTGAGACAGAAGAATTTCACTTCTCATTCAAGAAGCTTCATCAGTTGTGATGATGGAAGGATAGGTTTTGATGGGATGGAGGGGATGGAAGGATTGTATTTATTTGCAATAATCAAAGAACTGCAAAAAACGGACTGCAAAGAAATACAATCCACCACTCTCCATCCTGACAGAATCTATCCTTCCATTCCCTCATCATCCAACCTGTACCTATCCATCCATTCTCCCCACTGCTATCAGAACTGATGAAACTTCTTGGATGGGAAGTGAAACATTTTCTTCTTCCCCAAGGGGAAAAAAACAATCCAGTTGCCTTTTGAAGGAAAAAAAAACACCTTTGAGACAACTATGATCTGGTTGATTGAAAATCTCCACAGACACTACATAGGAATTCTTCCCACTAATTTCTTTTTTAGGCTGAAAAGTCTGGATAGTCAAGATGTCTTAAATGATGGACCAAGTTATAACAGAAAAGTGTCCAATGGTATTACTCTCTGCCACCTTCAATAATTCAGAACAAAACACCAAGAAATATTTTTAAACATCTGGCTGATATAGAAGGGAAAAAGAAGTCCCTCTTGTAGGGGAGGAAACTTGGACAAGTTGCCAGAAAAAATTCAGCTCAGTGCTAGTGGAACAGCAGTTTTCAAATGCCAATAGTAGGGGACAATGTTTTATCAAGGTTGAAGAAGCTGCATGGTTCAATATCAGCTGTTTTTCCCTGAAACAGATGCATTGGAGTAATAGAAGGAGATAACAAAGTAAACAGTTTCACTTTAGGAATTGTGCTGACAGTGGATTATGGTGTACAGTGTACATGAACGAGATCTGAGAAAGAACACAAAAACTAGAAATTAGCAAGATGGGCAGAAAAAGAATGAAATTCAGCCGAGATAAAATGCAAGCTGGTATATCTTTGAAAGAAAGAAGAAGCCGAAGCATTCCCATGCATGCAGAAACAAAGACACATGCACAGCAGGAAGGATCCCTTAAGAACCAAAATCATAATTCTGTTAATGGTTGCTGGTCAATTATATATCAGTCTGAAGTTTGATACTAGTATTGAAAGGATGAGGTGGGGAGGGTGGAATGCCACCTTAATTTTAGACTTCATAGGTAGAATTATGTTATGAAGCAGAGAGAAATAATTGCTTCTTTCTTTTCCCACCTGGATCAGATGATGATTTTACCTTAAATATTGCATTTAGCTTTTGGCATTTCATTTTTGTACAAATAGAGACACATTTGGGCAGGATGAGTTTACCAGAACAGGGAAAAACAAATTATTCAGAGTGAAGGAACTTTTACTGAAGTCCAGGTTTTTAAGTGGCTGATAAATGCCACTGGGTAGCATTCCTAAATTAAAAATCAAAGCACACAAGTAGTGAAATACATTAATATCACGTTACTGCATGTTATTTTAAAGATAAAATAGGAAGTAACAGACTGAAGCTGGAGGAGGAAGGTGTTGGATAATTATTCAAAATAGGCTTTGTTACAAAATCCTTATGTGTAGCTTTTAAAGACTAAGGCCAAACAAATATTTGGGATGGGGGAAAGAGTTAGTGTTTCTGTCATTCCCCCCTCCACCCATATACAGAAAAAGATATACAAAGGGTGAACTTCATAAAAGACAAGACAATCATTGAGTTTTCTTTGTTTTACCTTGCTTTGTTTTATCTGTGTTGGTTTGGTTTTTGTGTTTTATATTTCTGCTTAGTTGTCTTTTTATATTATAAATTGCCCAGAGTTGTTTGTGGTGAAGGAATTTCTCAGGAACTGCCCAACATTGGAGGGCTTGGGTGATCTAATAACAACAGAGGAAACTGGACCACACATCTATTAAGAAGCAATATTTTCCTACTTTGTTCAATTGCTATTTTGCGTAAAGCTATTAACTTGTCTTGGTAGCAAGCACGGTCAAGTTTTCCATCCAGAGTCTGACAAAGTTGCTCAAACATCACCAAACAATATTGAAGAATTAGATAATCAACCTCTGCTCCTGTTATGGGACTGTAATACCATTATATCACAACTAAATAATGTAAGTATTCCTTAGAAAGACCAACTGTGCTTGGTACAGGTTTGGAACTAATCAGATTTTATAATGTAATAAATTGCTTTTTAGCAGATGAACACAAATACTTAGCAGTTTCATTCTGCAAGCTGAAGAAAATGCTTGGAAGAGTATTTTCTCTGAATCTTCTTGAAAATCTGAAATAGATTAAACTAATAGACTTCATATATCATACTCAGCTGTGGTTATTTTTTTAGTGCCTTTAAGTTAGCATTGATACTTAGTATCTGCTTGGATAATTCCCTGCAGTTTTCTTGGCAAGATTTCTGAAGTGGATTGCCCTTACTTGCTTCCTAGGGATGACAGAAATTGACTTGCCAAGGTGACCAGCTGGCTTCATGACTAAGGCAGGATTAGAACTCACATTCTCATGGTTCCTAGCCTGGTGCCTCAACCATTAAATTTACATGCTGTAGTTTGCCTAATCTCAATTAATTGAACAAGCCACAATGGTTGGATCCAGTCATCAACATTATTTATGTTTCATAGTGTCTGGCTGAACATCATAATCTAAGATATATTGAAGTGCTGTTACTCTCTACAGTAATTAATGAAATTATATGAACAGTCCTTCTCCTCAAATTAAATGGTCAGGCTTGATTCCACATGGATTCTATATATATAAACTGACTGCCAGGACAGGAGGAGCTTAGTCCAAAACCAATTTGACATCCCATTATTTATGGAATATTCCCAAAACTTTATTTATTATTTGATTTGGTCTGAAGCAACCAGGATAAGATACATAGCAGTTCAAAAGCATGCAAACGCGAGTAGATTAATAGGTACCACTTTAATGAGAAGGTAACCATGTTCTGTGTGCCTTTGACATATAACCATGCTGGCCACGGAAATTGTCTTCAGACAATGCTGATTAACTTGGCCAAGAAATGAAGACGAACCCTGCACCCTAGAATCAGACATGACTTGACAGGGGAAACCTCTACCTTTTTACTTTTGCCTGACAATGCCAAGAGGCCCCTTCAATGGAATATAGGCCAGCAAGACAATAATAGTAATTTTCATGTAAGTGAGCCTTCCCATGCAATCAAGACAGTATCACAGTCAGGCCTTATACATGATACAATATAGGGTTTAGCATTCCTTGTACAGATTGTAGTAGAGGTTGGCAGGTACAGGATGGTGTATAGCCTTCTTTGGTGTCAAACAGTTTTGCTCAGGCAGCCAGTATCTCAGATTTGGAAAGTAGAATCTTAGTCATATGAATGAATGAAACACTATGTTCAGCATAGTCCATCAGCATAGTAAGAATGTGGACCAGCATCCAATCCCAACATCCCTCAATCATTTCTTTGAATCTTTGATGTGCATGTGGATAACTTAGCATCAGGAAGGGAAAGGCCAACGTATCATCTGAGTTCATCATTCCCAACTGGGTGTAAACTCCTGAGTGTTAATAAAACTTTGGTGGAGATCTTGTAAAGTTTTCTTTAAAGATCTCTGAATCTTTGCCTTGGTGCTATAGCAGGACCGTAGTTGCTATTAGTAGTGTGTGTTGACTGAGTCTGCACTAGAAGTTCCTTGTTTCTCCTTGGGCTGTGGCAGCATAGTTTGTACTATTGTTAGCACAAGAAGGGACATAGCTTAACTAGGATAAATCTTCAATAGTTTTTAGGTGGGGGGACCACATGGGAATTCCAGGACTATAGACTTATATTAAAATCTGGAAAGACATCCTTGATCAGCAATGTTTCCAAGAATAGTTCATGGTTAAAGTCATCAGCAATTGAACATGAGGCACTGAGCTTGGAACTAGTTAAAAAAAATACTGAGGCACAGATAAAAATGAGAACTAGTTAAAAATGGCAGCAGAGAGAGTAAATATGCAGACAATGAGCATACAGGCAAGATGAGCATAGGAGAATCTGAACAGATCATTGTTGAAATCAAGGCTTTTTAATATACTTGTAATAGGTTGCTCTTAGAACTTTACAGCTCAGAACAATAGTATCAAAAAGAGATTGGGAAGGAGTCCAAAGATTCCTGTATGTTGGATAAATGAGCTTCCAAATGATTAATGCAGTTGAGTAAGAACAAACGTAAAATGAGGAATGTTGGTACAAAACCTTAAGACTTCACCAATACTTTGAAGTTTGAAATACCATTTAGGTCATTGAATCCAATGTCCACCTCATTGCAGGAACCCAGCCTCTGCTTGGACATCCATTTTCTGAACCAATCCCACTGTGAAGCTGGACACAATACTTAAGCAGAATCTGATTAATACCAAAAAAATTGGAGCAATTCTTTCTCATGATTTTGAAACTACTTTTGTTGATGCATTTTGAATCTGCATTTTCTTTTTGCAATAGGCATATCATACTTCTTACTCACGTTCAGTTTGCAATCAGTTTCTATTCCAAGATATTTTTCACAAGTAAAGTTACCCAATCAGGCATCATTCATCCTATACCTCTGCAGTTGATTTCTTTTCCCTAAGTGAAAAAGTTTGCATTTCTCACATTTCATTCTGTTACTTCAGCCTACTTTTCTCAACAAGCAAAATTATTTTGAATATTGTCTCTGTCTTCAAGAGTATTACTTCTTCCTTGATAATTTTATGCCCTTTGTGCCCCACTTGTCAAACTTTTTCAAGTTTGACAAGAAACTATTGACAAATGATTTAGGTCTAATTTTTGAACCATCTTTGTATGTAACCATAGTAATAGTTTTGTCACTCAACACATATTTAATAGCTTGCTAATAAAATTTGAGGTAGTTTGTCAAAGAGCTTGTTAAAATTAGAACATATTTTAATCACAACATTTCCATAAACCAGAAGGAAAACAATCCCCAGAATAGATAAGTTTGCCCAATAAAAGTTGTTCATAAAAGCAAACTGTTAAGTTTGCATGAAGAGTCAGACGCGAGGAGTTCCAGCAAAGAGTTTATTAAGTGACTACAGCTCGAACAGACCCGTCCTGGCTTGGCTACGGCTGCTTCTTATAGCCTGCAGCCGTAGCTGCCAGCCAATGGGAGTGCAGGGTTTCTTCCCGCACTATTTAAACCAATACCATTTGACATTTTACAAGAACAGTTCAAATAAACCAATAACATTCAAACCTACATACATAACACAAACCAACTTTTAATAATCACTACATTGATTTCTAGTCATTTCAATCAATAATGTTATATCTGCTTTTAGAATTTTCCCCAGTATGTCTATAGCTAACATCCATCCTTCTCTCTCTCTCTCTCTCTCTCTCTCTCTCTCTCTCTCTCTCTCTCTCTCTCCCTCTCCCTCTCCCTCTCCCCTCTCTCTCATTGTTGGGATGCTTAGACTGGACTTGGCATTTATATCCAGCTACCCAGTTTTTTCCAAGGTCCTAGGATAGGCAGATATTTTTGTTTGATGGTGTAATACTATTATTATTATTATTACAAATTTTCACCAAGAGAAAAAATAACAAAACATGAAGAAAATGAAAAGATGAAACTGCAAAGCATAATACAGCTAGGGAAAAAAGTAAGCATTTATAAAGAAACAACTTTCATCTCCTTTACACTGGTTTGAAACAAACTTATTGTCTGTCAAAAAACTACAATTAAATTAAAATTACATATAATTCCCTTCTTTCCATATTCAATCCTTTTTCAATCAGCTAATCCATAAATCAGCCATTCATATTTTCTCATTTTCATCATAATCCATAAGAAGTTCAAGTCTTTTATAAACACAGAACAAAGAATGGTAGAATTGGAAGAAACCTTGGAGGACTTCCTAGTCCAACCTCCTGCTCAAGCAGGGGAACCTATACCATTTCAGACAAATGTTTGTCCAGTTTCTTTTTCAAAGCCTCTGGTGATAGAGCATCCACAACTTCTGAAGGCAGGTTGTTCCATTGATTGATTATTCTCATCATTAGCCATTTTCTCCTTAATTCTAGCTTGCTTCTCTCCTTTGTTAGTTTCCATTTATTGTTCTTCTCATTGCCTTATCCAGGGAATTCCCAGAGTATTTTTTTTATCCTGCAGTGCTAGCAAAAGTGGTTGTGATTTGTTGGAAGAAAACTTAAAAACAAAGACCAGGAAATAGCTTTTCTAACAATAAAGTAATATCTAGAAAGGGTTTTCATTTCTCCTTTAAGATTGAACCTTGTATTGCTTCTTCATTTCTGCAACTTGACAATCTGAAGTGAGACAACAAAACATGAAATTATGTGTGAATGGAACAGAAGATTCAGCTAGCTTTATTTTTCTTTTAAAAAAACCGGCAGAATTTAGCATAGCCGTAGCAATTTTATATTATTACAGAAGAAGGGGTAAAAAAAATCTTGCTATTCCTGCACTTTTGAGAAAATAATAGGGATAGATTTCTGGAACACTAATGTAACTGTCATTTTTGATATATCCATATTTTGCTGAGTGAAGATCTTTCCAGCAATGGTCACCCAATGTGACAATTTCAATGGAGTGTCTAAGAAAAAAAAGTCTTTTAATCGCTATCCATACACACAGAGACAGTTTATTCACATGGATCTTGTAAATGAAACAAATGCCACTCAAATATATGGTAAGCAATTTTTCCCAAATTCAAAATCCATTTGTTTCACTATCGGGAAAAATACATTTTCCTTGTCATTGTTCCCATTGAACAATCTCAAATCTATCACCCTCCCCTCCCCTGCATCAATTTTCATAGTGATATTTTAAATACAGGCAAGAACCACAAATACAATCACAAATATTGTATAACTGTTTTTAAAAAGACAATTGACATGAAATATAAATATAAATAAATAAAACTATCTATTCTCCTGATTACCTTTTGTTGTTTGCTGCCATGGAATGACAATGGTAATGTCCATCAGTTATGGGAATATCCAAGATACGCATGCTGACCAAATCAGCCTGAAGGAAGTTTCAGCACTTAAGAGATTTGGAGGCAAAGGAAAGTAGTAATCACAGCTAGGTTTTACAATGATAATGTTTGTATAAAAAAATGCAGTGCAGAAAAGCTTGGAAATGATATCATCTCATTCAATGATGGGATTCAAAAAAAATTACTACCAGTTCTGTGGGTGTGGCTTGGTGGCCGTGGCTTGGTGGCCATGGCAGAGGAAGGATACTGCAAAATCCCATTCCCTCCCCACTCCACTGACCTGCTTTCCAGCTCCGTTCTCCTGTGTAGGGAAACAAAAAAAGACCTAGGCGATCAGCTGGGACTTGGGAGGCAGAGAATAGATGGGGGCAGGGCCAGTTAGAGATGGTATTTGCTGGTTCTCTGAACTACTCAAAATTTCCGCTACTGGTTCTCCGGAACTGGTCAGAACCTGCTGAATACCACCTCTGATCTCATTCTGTAATGAGTACTCTTTCTTACTCTTTGTTAATTCTGTACTCTTCGTTAATTCTCTGTCTTAAGAATAGAACTGGCAAAGATTATGAAATTGAGTAAGGAGTGCTGCTTCCTGGAATAAAGGATACAAAGAACTGGAACAAATAAATATCAGCTTGATTCCTTCAGACCACATGAATGTATGTGTATGTATTTTCTTGGCAATAACTTTCAATTTTTTGGTCTTTCTTACAACAGGGATCCCCAAACCTCAGGTTGCAGACCGGTACCGATCTGCCGCCTGTTGGGTAACAGACTGCACCAGCGATGAGCAAGTGCACAAAGCTTCATCTGTGCATGCATAGACCTAGGCTGCATGTGTAGAACTATTCACACACACCCCCTTGCGCACTGCTGCTGCCCCCCATCCCACCGCCACAACTAGTCTGTGGAGCCAGAAAGGTTGGGTGATGCTGATTTACAAACTTGATATCTCCTGGTGATCACCATTTTAGCACTTCTAGGGGGGGAAAGGGGCAATTGGAAAAGGTCACAGAAACTAAGAAAAAAATTCAGGCAATTGTAGCAAATGGAGAGTAAGAAGTAAACTTCTTAGACAAAGATGTCATATTACTTTTATTTATTCTAAAATCTAGGAAATACCTTAATATGTATCCATCAATATTCAGGTTAAAATATTCAATCATACCTCTTTCTAACAGACTGGGAAAGAAAATTAGGAAAGTAATCAATAGACTTGGAAGCTGAAGCAATATATTCCCTTTAAAATGTTGGTTCCCCTGATGATTCCTGCTTAATATAAAGGACAGTAAAACAATATGCTTTTTTATGCTAGGAGATAATATTTGGCATGCAATAATTTTCATTTCAGTTCAAGGTTTTTACAGCGGGAACAGCTGGATACTGCATTAATCCAAACTATTTCTATTCAGCCAATACAGCAAAGTATCTCTGCTTGCTAGGCAGATTAAAAGTGCTTTCAGAGTTTTTATCTCTGCTATTAAATAAAGGAGTTAGAATCTGCAAAGAGTCTTGTAGCAATTCTCTATCATAATTGAAATAACAAATGTTATTATAAAGAACAATTCAGTACCATTTCCCAGAAACTGTAAATCTCTCAACATGAGGCATGGAATTTGAAAAACACAGATTCTTAAATTTAGGCAGTGTTTCTGATTAGCTTCTCTTATCAAAAAAAGACTAAGAGGTTCAGTCTTAGAAACTAAAGCTAGATTTACATGTTTCTCTTTTCTTCTGTGGCAAATGTGAAACCTGCACTGGGTTTGCCCAACAAAGTCATGAAGCAGTTGAAAGGTGAAAGTTGCTTTACGGGCTCTCTGGAAGCTATCTAAGGAAGTGTTTTTAAGCTACTCTGGAGTTCCTCAGCAAAGGGACCTCTTTGGAAAAGCAGCCGAAAAACACACATTGCAAATCAAATTGGTAACATTCTGCATGTAAGTAATGTATCTGAAAATATATCTTCTAATAGTTTCTTCCGTTGCTCTTCATACATCATAGGTTCAAAGTGTTTTAATTTTCACTCCTGATAGTGAGTTTATCAGCTGGAACAGTGACAGCCCAGGTTAAAGACCCATGTGCTGCATGATGAGCCCCTGTTATCTGCCATAGCTCCTGCCCACCTAGTTTGAAAGCATGCAAATGCTAGTAGATAAATAGGTACCACTTTGATGGGAAGGTAGCAGCGTTCTATGTGACTGACATACAGCCCTGCTGGCCATATTACCTCAGAAGTGTCTTCAGGCAATGCTGGCTCCACCAGCTAAGAAACGGAGTTGAGCACCACCACCTAGAATCAAAACCGACTGGGCCGGGGAAACTTTTACCTTTGCTTTTTCCTGATCATGCTTATTATCTTCTTTGCCTCTTCCAGTTTCTCCAAATACTTCTTTTGCTGCAGTGCCCAGAACTTGTTATGAACTCAAAGTGGGTCTGATCAATGCAGGATAAAATGCAGGATCTAAAGACTTGGCTGTTTTCACAGGCCGGCCTGGATTGAGTGGGGTTGGGGATTTTAACACTGAGATATTTTAAAATTTTATAACTATTTGGATTGGTAAATTTTGGAATTAATTTTATATATTGTATATATATTTTTGTGTAAGCCGCCCTGAGTCCCCCCGGAGATGGGGTGGCATATAAATCCAAATAATAAATAAATAAATAAATAAATAAATAAATAAATAAATAAAGCATAACAATGCTTCCCATGATTAGGAAACCATTCTTCTGCTCAGGCTGCTGAAAAATGTTTTTACTTTTTCTTTCCAGTTGATTCATATTGCAACTGTGATCAGCAATTATTCCAAGAACATTTTCACAAACTTTGCTGTCAAAATAGACATCTTCCAATCTATAATTGTGCATATGACATATGATTTCTTACGGAAGAATTTTCCATTTGTCCCTGATAAATTTCTTTCTGTTATGTTCTCCCTGTATCTCTCACCAGTCAATACCATTTTCTGTCTTCTACAGTATTTGACACAGTTTTTCTATTATCTGAAAATATGGTGTCACCTTCTCCGAATCACTAATAAAATATTGCAGAATTTAGGGGCCAGAGCTGAATATTGGGACAGCTCACTCAGTTCCTCATTCTATTTTGACTCTGTACCATTTATGAATTTATGAATGAGTACAATTTTCAAGTCAATTATATCTACTTAGCTGTAATGCCATCCAGTTTATGCTCAATTAGTTTATCAATTGGAATATTTATGTGGAATTCTACTACTGCATTATAATAAAGAAGTGCAGGTATAGATTTAGTAATCTAAAACATTTTGATAGTGGCAGGTCCCATGCCTCTTCATTACATAGGAGATATCAAGTCCAGAGATGAGACAGTGAGATCAAAACACATTCAGTTATTTAATTGCCTTAAAGACAACATTTTGGTAAACCTTTTTGCCTCTCCCCTTTCAGAATTGTATTTAATCTGGATCTTCTTCTGAAAAGTTTTGTGATGTCAAATCTGTTTCTCACTGTTGCACATTCCATCAAAGTTGTGGCTTTTTAGTAAAGAACAAGCAATTTATTTAATTAAAGGTATGATGTTAGTATTATGCCTCTTATAGATTAGAATATTGATATAAGCCAGAAAAACAAGCAAGACATTCAATATGAGAGATGTTTTCAAACTCTGTCTGCTAAACAAAAAAACCCTCTAAGTATATTGCTTTATGGTCTGTATCCTTCTGACTTTCTAAGCTAACTAGATAAATATTAATTTTTTCGTTTAATTTGTTTTAGCACCCCACTTATGATTTGGAGTTGAAAATCTTTTTTAAAAATAGTATTCTAGAATCACACTCTGATTAATAAAGTTGAAAAGGGAATATTTAAAAATCAATAGCATAATATGAAATTAAAGTATGAGATGAGAAAAAGTGTATGAAAAGGTTAACATCTAGCATGCTAAGGAAGTGTGACTTTTAACAAACTATTTGAAATTAATAGAGGTTCATGAAATTTGTTGCAGGAGTAGGGAAAGTCTGTTATTTAAGTCTTAGTTTAGAAAATTGGAAGAAAAAATAAGCAGAAAGAAAAAATGAACCTGGAGCTCTTTTTCAGATGAGCATTTCAAATTACACAGTGATTTGGTTTAAGGCCATTGATTACTTTGTTCTTAGTAATTTGCAGTTGAATACTAGAATTCTGAGAGTTGTTTTTAATTGAAGGAACAAATGCTTATAAAAGTGACTAAGCATGGAGAACTCTTCTTATGAAACAGCCATACTTCTGACAGAAGAAAACAAAGTTCTAAATCTTTTTGTATACTACTATAATGTACTACTGAAACTATTTGTCTTTTGTTTATTTGCAACCTTTAATTGGGTGGAACAGGGCATTATACAGTAAGAATTTTTGAATCAAGATATCTAAAATGTGCTACTTACAGAATGTGTCCAAAATCTGGAATCCATCATTCCCAGGGACTGAAATTTGGCAGAGTTGTGGCTTTTCCAGTACTGCCATAAAACTGCACTACCGTATGCAGCTGAAGTCACATGACTGGCACTTCAAACACTTCCTGCCAGCTTCCCATCAAGAAAGTCAAACAAATGGTTGCCACCAAGTGAGGGAGGCAGCTTTTGGGAGACACTGTGTGAGTTGGAGATTGGGCACAAGGGGACAAGGGAGTGCACAATAGGGATCACACATGATGGAGAAAGTATGTGTGGATACACAGGGATGCACAAGAGGTGTCATGTGGGTCAGGGGGAATGCACAATAATATGCAGGTCAGGAAGATGTGTAGAAAGCACCAGAAGTTCCACATGAGTTGTGAAAAATATGTAACGATGCAAAGGAAGGTGTGAGAGATGCTACAAGTGTCACAGAGAGACACAGGGATGCAAAAGGGGTATGCAAATCTTAGATAAGGAAATATTTCTGAAACAATGAACCACAGGTCAAGGGTTGGCTAATATATATATTTGGCAATACACTGGAGCTGCAGAAGGGACTTCTTCTGGAGTACCTATGGAAGAATGTCATAATGTAGCTACAAGAAACCACCAGGCAACAGGACAAAATTTAACCCTTGAACTTAAAAAAGAGTGGGTCAAATGAAAGTAGACCAATCCAACTTCTCAATTCTTTATATACCTCCTGGAGAGTGATAAGCATGTTGAGAATTATGAAGAAAACACCCATTTTTTTTAATGAGAAGACTGATTTCATGGTTCTCAGCTTCTCTTTAATTGGAGTCTGGTTTAGTGTGCACTTTTCCTTTCTTTTTCCCATTGAGCTCTGGTTTCAATTTTTTAATTGGACCAAACAAAATGTATAGCTAGGAAACACACACACACACACACACCGCCCCATAAGTTGAATGTCATAGAAATTAGAAGTGTCATTTCACTAATTCCCCCATGTGTGCTGGTTAAATTAGGGTCTTGGTGTTATGTATGCAGAGTTTGAAATGATTGGTTATTGTTGTAAAGTGTTTGAAATCATTGGTTGTAAAAGTGCGGGAAAACCCTGCACTCTGATTGGCTGGCAGCCATGGCAGATGGCTATAAATAGCTGCCACGGCTGAGCCATTCAGGTCTGTTCTGAGCTGAAGTCACAATAAACTAAGAGCTGAAGCACTCCAAATCCTGCCTCTCTATGCGAACATAACACTGGCGACGAAGGTGGGATATTCCCGAAAAGAAGGCAACGCGGAACAGAGAAGAATGAAATGGCTGCGCTGAACACTTCCCCAGCCCCGTTTGATCCAAAGAACGAAGACTGGGAGTCGTATGCAGATCGGTTCCAGATGAATTTAGAAGGAAACTGTTAAGTTTGCATGAAGAGACAGACACGGAGTGCTTCAAGCTCTTTGTTTATTAGTGACTACAGCTCAGAACGAACCCACTTTGGCTGGGCTGCAGCTGCTACTTATAGCCAGCAGCCGCAGTTGCCAGCCAATCAGAGTGCAGGGTTTTCCCACACTTTTTAAACCAATCATTTCTTACATTTTGCAAGAACAATTCAAACTAAACCAATGACTTTAAACCTGCATACATAACACCCCTCCCCACTAGGTTCAGTTCATACTCAAACCCCAGCCTATCTAATGTATTCTTTTAAATAGGTGGGGCTCTTACGCGTTGAGACCTACGTGGTTCAGATGTTTTAAGGTTCTCACCTTGTGAGGGAGGAAATGTGTCTGCTGACATTTCCTTACTAGGACTTGTAGTAATGGTAGAACCTGTTTGGTTACTACAACCTGGTCTCTCCTCCCAATCCATCTCCAACCCAATGTCAGCACCTAAATCAGGTAATGATGTGCAATCTTCCATTTGTGAAAATGGTTGTTGGTATTGTGACAGGTTTTGGGATGGTTCCTGTCATGTTAGCGTGTTACACATGGGGTTGATTCTTCCTTGTTCATTACACTCATGATCCTCCCATTCCCCCCTAGAAGAGGTATTAGGTATGGGAACTAGAGAGGAACAATTGCGATGTTCCTGAGGTAATCTGGATCTAAGCTGATCAATGTGCCTGCTCCAGAGGACACCATCCTCTGTTTGTACCCTGTAAGATCGAGGGCCTGTGATTTGGGTTATCTCAGCAGGAATCCATAAAGGTTCACCCATAAGGTTCTTAGCATAAACAGAATCACTCACAGTGAACGTGCGAACTTTGCTAGGGGAATCTAGTGGTGTGTTGGGTGGTATGAAGGCGGTCAAGGGGAGACCTGAGTTTCCTACCCATCAACAACTCTGCTGGGGATAAGTTAGTTGATGGGTTAGGAGTGATATGCTGGACACTGAGAAGTTTTTCAACTCTCTCAGTGATATCCCCTGGACCCAATTGCTGAAGTTTTTCCTTGGTAAATCGTACCATACGTTCAGTCCGGCCGTTAGCCGAAGGGTGCCCAGGGGCTGTAAGGGCATGTCTGATGCTCTGCTGTGCTAGATATGATTCAAAAAGGTTGGATGTAAATTGAGGACCATTGTCAGAAACAAGTACATCAGGTAACCCGTGAGTTACAAAAAGCTTTTTAAGCTGCTTGATGACAGCATCAGTTGTGGTGGATGTCATAGGGATGACCTCTAGCCATTTGGAATATGCATCTACTATAATAAGGAAAGTGTGCCCTCTGGTAGGGCCAGCAAAATCAATGTGAATCCTGGACCATGGGCCCCTAGGACATTCCCATTCCTGTGTGGGGGTGAGAGGTGGGGCAGGCCTGACTACCTGACAGTTGGGACAAGATGCAACCCAGTTTTCAACCATTTTGTCAATACCTGGACACCATACATAACTCCTGGCCAATCCCTTCATTCTGACAATACCTGGATGACCCTCATGTAACATTTCCAAAACCTCTTTTTGCAGTTTTGCAGGAATAACCACCCTGTTACCCCACAAAACACATCCTCTTAATACAGATAATTCAGTTTGCCTGGATTTAAAAGTTTGGGCAAGTTGAGGTGGATCTTGAAGAGGCCAACCTTTCTTAATCCAGCCTATAACAGGAGCCAATGAAGTGTCTTTGGCAGTCTCTTTGGCAATTTCAGCAGCATGTACTGGAAGATTGGCAACAGTTTCTAGGAAAAAGGTGTAAGTCTCAGGAGCAAAGTCCTTAGTGTGAGAAGGAAGTGGGCAGCGACTCAAAGCATCTGCATGCCCAATGTCTTTGCCAGGCCTGTGAATGAGTTTGTATGAATAAGCAGCAAGAAATTCAGTCCACCTCAGCATTCTTGGTGACAGGATGGTGGGTGTAGGTTTGTCTCCTGCCACAATGCCTAACAGAGGTTTGTGATCTGTGACAATGGTAAATGTTCTCCCATATAAATACTCATGGAATTTCTTGACAGCTGCAACAATTGCCAAGGCTTCCTTGTCCAGTTGGCTGTAGTTCCTCTCTGCTTTGGTCAAGGTGCAAGAGTAAAATGCAATAGGAGCTTCCCTCTCGCTGGGAAGCCTGTGGCTCAACACCCCCCCCACTCCAAAAGGGGATGCATCACAAGTCAGTACAACAGGCAAATTCTCAGAGAACTGTATCAGTACAGCATCAGACGTGATTAGTCTTTTAATATTGTTAAATGCAGATTGCTCTTTTCTGCCCCAGACCCATGCAGACTTTTTGTCTAGTAATCTGTGCCGTGGTTCTGCAATGGTTGCCTTCTGAGGTAGGAACATGTGATAAAAGTTAATGAGTCCAAGGAAGGCTTGCAAGTCTGTTTTACATTTTGGTCTAGGGGCTTCTTTGATTGCCTGAACCTTGGTATCTGTGGGGTGGATACCATGCTTGTCAATCATATAGCCCAAGAATTCAACCTTGTCAGTTCTAAGAGTGCATTTTTCTTCCTTGACTTTTAACCCCGCTTTTTGAATCTGGTAAGGACTTCTCTGAGTCTCTCTTGTAACTGAGTGTCATTTTCAGCAGAGATTAACACATCATCAAAGTAAGGTACTACCCCTGGCAGTCCTTGGAGCATTCTTTCCATAAGGCTTTGGAAGATGCCTGGTGCCACACTTACTCCAAACTGTAACCTTTTACATTTGAAAGCACCTCTATGAGTCACAATGGTTTGGGCCTCTGCAGTGGCATCATCAACTGTTAATTGTTGATATGCCTGAGCCAGATCCAATTTGGCAAAGACTGTACCCCTGCCAAGTGAATGTAGTAAATGATGCACTACTGGAACTGGATATGCACTCTGTTGTAGCACATGGTTCAATGTCCCCTTGTAGTCTCCACAGATTCTCACTGACCCATCAGTCTTGACTGGTGTGACTACGGGTGTCTCCCACCTGGAGTGGTCAGTGGGCTCTAAAACTCCTTGAGCTATTAGTTTATCTAATTGTGCATCAGTTTTTTCCTTTAAGGCAAATGGGACCCTTCTGGGCTTTAAGTGAATTGGGGGCACATTGGGATCTAGGTTGAAAGTGATAGGGGTCCCCATATACTTGCCCAATCCGTCGCTGAAGACCTCTGGAAACTCAGACTTCAAGGCCTCCTCCCATTCAGTGTTGCTCACATGATTGATGCCAGTCACCTCGATGCCTAGTGGATTGAACCACTCAAGTCCCAGCAAGCTTGGGCGATCCTTGTCCACGATGGTCAGGGGCAAACGTTTGGTGTGGCCTTTAAACTTCACGTTGAATTCTCTTGTTCCAACTACTGGGATCTTGTTCCCTTGGTAGTCTTTAAGAGTCAGTGCTTGCTTCTTGAAATGCTTCTTCTGAACGTTTGGGAGTAGTCTGTGAATAATGTCCCATGACACCATAGATAAATATGAGCCTGAGTCCACTTCCATTTGGCAAGGCCTTCCTTCAATTAGTACCTTGACATGCACTTTTCTGTTATTGATAGAAGAAGAATGACCAATAGTTACTGTTTGATGAGTTTCATTCTTCCCCTTTGCTTCTGTGCTGCGCCCCATTTGCTCATTGAGTTTGTTGGGCTTGAATTCTTTGCCAGGAAACTTCCTTCTGTGTGGTGGAGTTCTGGATGATTTTCAGACTCTTGCTAGGTATCCTCTTTTTTCACAACGGAGGCAGATGGTATCTAGGAACTTGCATTCAGTGTGGGGGTGGTTTCCCCCACAACCTCTGCAGTAGAAATCTTGCCTCTTTCCTCCCAGGTCTTTCTTTTTCCGCTCCATTCTGAGTCTATAAATTCCTTCCTCCACCTCACTACAGTCTGACTCAGAATCTATTTGCTCACAATCAGTTGTTGTGGACTTTTTGCACATCAGGATGGCTTGTGGCCTTGTTAATTTTCTTCATGGCTGCTACTGAGGACTTGGTAGATTCTGCTGAAGAGGCCTCTTCTATTGCTTCCTTCAGCGTGATCTTAGGTCTTAGTAATAACTTGCTCTGAAGCACCTTGTCTTTAAGGCCCATAACAAATCGATTGCGCATGGCCTCTTCTAAATTGTTAAATTCACATGCACCCCCAATGTCTCTTAAACTTGCCATGAAGTCGTTTACATTTTCGCTTTCCCCTTGATCCCGACGGTAAAACTTGTGTCTCTTAATGAGGCACGATACTTGTGGCGCGTAATGGGCTCTTAACAACTTTTCTAAGTCAGGCCATTCCATTACCTTCACATCTGCAGCTCCCGCCAATGCCTTCACCATCTTGAAAACTGCCGGACCGCAGTGCGTGAGAAAGACCGCCTTCTTCCGCTTCTCGGAAATGTCGGCAAGATCGTTTCCTTCCAGATACATTTGGAAACGATCTGCATACATCTCCCAGTCTTCTGCCGTCAGATCGAACGGGGCTGGGGGGGTGTTCAGCACAGCCATCTCTCTCTTCTTCTGTTCCGCGTTGCCTTCTTTTTCAGGGAGATCCCACCTTCGTCGCCAGTGTTAAGTTTGCATGAAGAGACAGACACGGAGTGCTTCAAGCTCTTTGTTTATTAGTGACTACAGCTCAGAACGAACCCACTTTGGCTGGGCTGTGGCTGCGGCTGCTACTTATAGCCAGCAGCTGCAGTTGCCAGCCAATCAGAGTGCAGGGTTTTCCCACACTTTTTAAACCAATCATTTCTTACATTTTGCAAGAACAGTTCAAACTAAACCAATTACTTTAAACCTGCATACATAACAGAAACGATCTGGCCGCCATTTCCGAGCAGTGGAAGAGGGCGGTGTTCCTCACTTATTGCGGTCCTGCAGTTTTCAAGATGGCGAAGGCATTGGCTGGCTCGGCAGATGTGAAGGTAATGGCATGGTCTGACCTGGAGAGACTTTTAAGGGCACACTACACGCCCCAAGTATCCTGCCTCATTAAGAGACATGAGTTTTATCGCCGCGATCAGGGAGAAGACGAAAGCGTCAGTGACTTCGTGGCAAGTTTAAGGAGCATTGGGGGTGCATGCGAATTCAGTGTTTTGGAGGAGGCCATGCGCGATCGTTTTGTATTGGGCTTAAAGACAAGGTTTTGCAGAGCAAATTGCTGATGAAACCCAAGATCACGCTGAAAGAAGCCATAGCGGAAGCATCTTCAGCAGAGGCCACCAAATCCTCAGCAGCAGCCATGAGAAAGATGAACAAGACTATGGGCCATTCTGATGAGGAAAAGACCACCACAACTCATTTTGGGGAGCTTGAATCTGAGTCAGAATACAGTGGAGAAGAAAGAGGTGAGATTTCCACTGCATAGGTTGTGGGGAGAACCACCCCCGCACTGAATGCAAGTTCCTGGATGTCATTTGCCTCCATTGTAAAAAAAGAGGGAACATCGCAAGAGTCTGCAAATCATCCAGAACTCCACCAAACAGAAGGAAGTTTGCTGCAAACAACAAAGACAGAGAAGTCAAGCCAAACAACACCAGTGAGAAAATGGGGCACAGCACAGAAGCAAATGGAAAAAATGAAACTCATCAAACAGTAACTATTGGTCATTCCTCTTCATTAAATAACAGGGAAGTGCATGTCAAGGTATTTATTGAGGGAAGGCCTCGCCAAATGGAAGTGGACTCAGGTTCATACCTATCCATGGTGTCATGGCACACTATTCAAAGACTGATACCAGACATTCAGAAGACTCATTTCAAGAAACAAGCACTAACTCTTAAAGACTACCAATGGAACAAGATTCCAGTAGTTGGAACAAGAGAATTCAATGTGAAATTCATAGGCCACACCAAGCGCCTGCCATTGACCATTGTAGGTAAAGATCTCCCAAGTTTGCTGGGACTAGAGTGGTTCAACCCGCTGGGCATCGAAGTAACTGGCATCAATCACGTGAGCCACACTGAGTGGGAAGAATCATTGAAGTCTGAGTTTCCAGAGGTCCTCAGCAACAGATTAGGCAAGTACTTGGGGACCCCTATCACTTTTAACCTAGAGCCCAAGGTACAACCAATCTGTTTAAAACCCAGGTGGGTACCATTTGCTCTAAAGGAAAAAATAGATGAACAATTAGATAAACTTATAGCCCAAGGGGTACTAGAGCCCACAGACCATTCCAGGTGGGAGACACCCATAGTCACGCCAGTCAAGGCCGATGGTTCCGTGAGAATCTGCGGGGATTCAAATGCAAGAGGTTACAATTCAGAGTATGTGTGGCGCCAGGCATATTTCAAAGCCTCATGCAAAGGATGCTACAAGGGTTACCCTATTTTGATGACGTTTTAATCTCTGCTGAAAATGACACTCAATTACAGGAGAAACTCAGAGAAGTCCTGACCAGGTTCAGAAAAGCAGGGTTAAAAGTAAAAAAAGAAAAGTGTACACTAAGAACTGACAAAGTAGAATTCTTGGGATATATGATTGATAAACAGGGCATCCACCCCACAGAAGCCAAAGTCCAGGCAATCAAAGAAGCTCCCAGATCAAAATGCAAAACTGACTTGCAAGCATTCCTGGGACTTGTTAATTTCTACCATATGTTTCTACCTCAGAAAACAACCACTGCAGAACCCTTACATAGGTTACTGGACAAAAAATCTGCATGGGGTTGGGGCAGGAAAGAAGAGTCTGCATTTAACAATATCAAGAGACTAATCACTTCTGATTGGGTATTGATACAATTTTCTGGTACTTTACCTGTAGTATTAACTTGTGATGCATCCCCTTTTGGAGTGGGGGGAGTGTTGAGCCACATGCTTCCCACTGTTGGGCATGATGGCAGGTGATAGACCAATGCCAACCATCCTATCACCCAGAATGCTGAGATGGGTTGAATTTCTTGCTGCTTATTCATATAAACTCATCCATAGACCAGGAAAAGACATTGGGCACGCAGATCCATTGAGTCACTGCCCACTTCCTCTGCACACTGAGGACCCTGCTCCTGAAACTTACACCTTTTTTCTAGAAACTGTTGCCAAGCTTCCAGTCCATGCTGCTACAATTGCTAGAGAAACTGCCAAGGACACTTTATTGGCTCCTATTGTGAGTTGGGTTAAAAGAGGTTGGCCACTGCAAGATCTACCTCAGGCTTCCCAACCTTTCAAATCCAGGCAAACTGAATTAACTGTGTTAAGAGGATGTATTTTGTGGGGAAACAGGGTGGTTATTCCTGCAAAACTGCAGAAAGAGGTTTTGGAAATGTTACATGAGGGTCATCCGGGTATTGTCAGAATGAAGGGATTGGCCAGGAGTTATGTATGGTGGCCAGGTATAGACAAAATGGTTGAAAACTAGGTTGCATCCTGTCCAGACTGTCAGAAAGTCAGACCTGCACCACCTCTCGCCCCCACACAGGAATGGAAATGTCCTAGGGGTCCATGGTCCAGGCTTCATGTTGATTTTGCTGGCCCTACCAAAGGGCACACCTTCCTTATTGTGGTAGATGCATACTCCAGATGATTGGAGATTATTCCTATGGCCTCCACCACAGCGGAAGCTGTTATCAAGCAGCTTAAGAAACTTTTTGTAACTCATGGGTTACCTGATATTATTGTTTCTGACAATGGTCCTCAATTTACTGCCAACCTTTTTGAATCATATCTAGCACAACTGGGTATCAGACATGCCCTTACAGCCCCTGAGCATCCTTCAACTAATGGCCGGGCTAAACACATGGTACGCTTCACCAAAGAGAAGCTCCAACAATTGGGTCCAGGAGACATCACTGAGAAAGTTGAAAAACTACTCAGTATCCAACACATCACTCCTAACCCATCCACCAATTTAACTCCAGCTGAGCTTTTGATGGGTAGAAAACGCAGGTCTACCCTGGACCGTCTTCACCCCACTTACACACCCAACGCACCATTAGATTCCACTAGCAAAACTCACCAATTCTCCGTGGGTGATTTTGTTTATGCTAAAAACCTTGTAGGTGAACCATTGTGGATTCCTGCAGAGATAACCCAGGTTACAGGCCCCAGGTCTTACAGGGTTCAAACTGAGGATGGTGCCTTGTGGAGTAGGCACATTGACCAGTTATGGTCCAGACGGTCTCTGGATCCTCCTTATGCTACCTCTCTGCAGTCCCTTCCCACAGCCTTTGCTAGTGGGGAAGGGGGTGCCAATGAAGGCAATGAGCAAGTAAGAATCAACCCCATGTGTAATGAGCTAACATGACTGGAATCATCCCAAACCCTGTCACAGTCCCAACAACCATTTTTACAAATGGAGGATTGCACATCATTACCAGACTTAGAGGATAACACTGGGTTGGAAATAGATTGTAGTAACCAAACAGGTTCTACCAGTACAAGAAATCCTAATAAGGGAATGTTGGCTGATGCATTTCCTTCCTCACAAGGTGAGATTCCCAAAACACCTGAACCACGCAGGTCTCAGCGTACCCACAAGAGCCCCACCTATTTACAAGAGTATATTAGATAGATGGGGTTTGAGTATGGACCAAACCTGGTGGGGAGGGGTGTTATGTATGCAGAGTTTGAAATGATTGGTTATTGTTGTAAAGTGTTTGAAATCATTGGTTGTAAAAGTGCGGGAAAACCCTGCACTCTGATTGGCTGGCAGCCACGGCAGACGGCTATAAATAGCTGCCGCGGCTGAGCCATTCGGGTCCGTTCTGAGCTGAAGTCACAATAAACTAAGAGCTGAAGCACTCCGCGTCCTGCCTCTCTATGCGAACATAACACATTCTCTCTTGATAAACAAGAATATTGCAAAAGAGTGTAGCCTTGTGATGGAACTAAGAAGTAACTTTAGGGAAAGTATGGAAAAATTAAGGTGTATTATACTATATTTCATATAAAAGTGATTTATACTGCTGATCCTAATCCTCATGATTTTGGCTTGACTAAAATTAATATTCATTAGAATAACTTTTCTACAATAAAAGATTATAATTTTGGATTTAATTATTCTGTATCAGAACCACATTTGCTCTCAGGCTCCTTAGCAACTTCTCTAACCATAATGTACAGAAAAAAAAGTTTCATTTTAATATTTAAAAGTTGATCCTTATTACCATATTTCTGTTTATAATGACTGCAAAAACTGTTTTGCTTTCCCACTGTTTTAGCCAAATCATTTTTAATCTAAAATTTCCAATTGCAGTACTTATCCCAGCAAGAAATCCATTTTCTTAAAAAATAATGGAAAGGGGCATCTTCTATATCAACAGAGCATATTGGTTCATTTGCAACAAATAAATTTAAATTCATTCAAGTGCAGCTTTTGGTTAATTACAGTAACCTTCACTTTATTTATAGCTTATTCTCATTATTTTTTTAAAAAAATAACAAGATAATAAATCTGTGCAATCTCACAATTACTTTCTGAGTGCTAGGATGTTATTCTTGACTAAATGAAAACTAAGAGAAATGAATCAGCGAGCACTCTCTTCATACACTGAATCTCTTCACTTTGCAGATGATACATCTCATACATTTGTCACTTCCCTACATATTCTGTGCATGGAAAGTTTGCCTGTCAGATTGCTATTGTTAGCAGAAAATGTTCCAGATGTTGATTGTCTCTGGTACCCTCCATTCTAAATGGAGATAAGCAGAATTCTCTTTGAATGTTTATGAAAATGCTCAGACATCCAGGTTATGGTTATCTCAAAGGTGCTTTTTTCCCCCAAGAAGCAACTGGTTTTTCTTTTAAGACATTTCACTTCTCATCCAAGAAGCTTCTTCAACTCTGACTGGATAGTGGTGAATGGAAGGATTTATAATCCTTGCAGGCAGCTGGTCATTTGCATTCTTTTTAGAGAGTCATTTTAGAGAGTCACCTGGAGGTTTATCTGTATCATCAGGGTCACCTGAGTAGTACAAATGGGTGTGGAGCCTTCTTGGAACAGTTGAAAGGACTGTATAGATGAAGTCATATTCCTCCCCCTCTGTTGAGAGAGCACTGTTCAGTTTTGACATAGATGGCCTCTTTAACCCCTCTTTCAAACTAGTGATCCTCTTTGTCCAAAATATGGACTTTGTTGTCTTCAAAAGACTGCAATGTGTCTTTTAAATGCAGATGGATTCCGGAATTTAGTCCTGATGTGTTTGTACTCCTATGTTGTGCCATGCGTTTAGGAAGTGGTTGTTTCATTTCCACAATGTACAGATCTGCATATGGTTCACTGTATTGTACTACATATACCACGTTGCTGTTTTTTCTCGTTGGAATCCCAAATATGATGATGGAAGAACTGTGGTGCCATGCTACTTCCTGTTTTCCAAGTAACATGTCGGAGCCTGAGAACAACACATATGCTATGAGATTTCCTTTTGTTTGGACTAAGACTCTCAGCCTGGCCGTGCTACAGAATGTGTGGTTCAACTTCCTGCTGTGCTTTTGTAAGAAGTGCCTGGTTACCTGACAGCTCCCATACCTGCTAGCTCTCTACCAGGTCCTGCTGTTTATGAATAATCTGAAAACATCTAAGAAGCCATCGGCTGCTGAGTTTTGCGCTTAGAACTGTTAAGCCCTCTTTCTCCAATTCAGAATGTGATTCATTGGATAGGCCCATGGTAAGAAGTTAATTTTAGTAATAAGCAGAGAGATAGCTGAGAAGCATACAAAAGCACTAGAATTATACAGTTCAAGAACCAAATATGACATATATAGTATTTTCTTCTCCAATTTGTCCCCTCAAAATGTGACTGTGGGTTAGGTTGAGAGCTTGTGACTGGTCCAATACACTTACTGAGCTTCAGTGAGTAAATGTGGATTTGAACCTGGTTCTTTCAAGTCATAGTGCAACTGACACATTGTATTAGCTTTTACATCAATTCCACTTGCCCCAAAGCTCCTGTGAAGTGTGAAAACCCTGTTTTTATATTCATTCCATAGACAGATACAATACTTTATTTCTATTTGTATGTGATTGCATAAGCTATATCATCAGCCAGTTTGCTAGTGGTTTTTACAAGCAATCATGCAAACATATTTATACTAGTTGTTCCTCTCTCAGCCAGTTAATGATACCAATGATGCTGTTGTTTCAGAATTAATACCCTGTTTTCCTCAAATTTCACCACAGTACAAATGCATCATATAAGTGGTTGCTGAATCATCATAATTTTTTAAAAAGAGTATATAAAATTACACTATGAGGAATTGCTTTATAAACAATATATTAAAAAGTAGCTTAACCACTATGAGTATATGGATGGTTGTGATAAAATCAATTCCTTTAATGATTCCAGTCACTCAGTCAAGCTGCAACTTTTAGTACCATGTGTATAAATGCCTAGATTGTGGACAAACTTGTTAACAGGATAAATCCTTTGTTTTAATGAGATTTAATGATTTTTATGACAAATACCAGGCACCGTGCTTTTTTTCCCATGAAAGATCCATGGCATCCATCAAAATAAACAATACACTGTTATTGATCAGGTTGAGTATAAACAAATGAATACTGTGAAAATGTCAGCAGAGATATATTCGCCTATACAAAGTAGCAATTTGTTTCAGCAATGATCCTCTGTTTGTGGACATGTTTAGAAATCATTAAAGCTCAACCTATTTTGGTTTAGAGGGTTTTCTTCCCTGGGTTTATATATTATATGTTACAGCAGTAGTACATTGTGTGAATGTGCACTGATCACCTTCAATTCTGGGACTAATTTAGTGTGTTATAAGAGGGCTCAGACTGAATTAGAAGTTCAAACCACATCAGTTCAAATAAAATCAGAGGCTTTTTTTAAAAAAAAACTTCAATTCAGGTTCTAATACAATGTGAACATCATACTTCCTAATCATTACCATAGAAGAATGAACACAACTAATTTTAACTTTAAAAAATTAGATAAACTTTGTAGGAAGATGAAACAATTAGGAGAAGTTGACTATGATGAACTTCAGAAATTTGAATTCTTATTCTGAATGGCATTTATTTCTTTCCTCCCAAAAGTTGCAGTTCAAGGCTAAAGTTAGATATCATGCCTCAAGGAACATTTCCTTTTTCATATGTATTTCAACATTGTTGGAATTGTTATTTCAACATGTTATTGTACTAAATAGAACTACTGTACTCCAAAAGATGTAGTGAATGGTTAATAAAGTAAATATTCAATAAAAGTAAAGGTAAAGGAATCCCTGTTAGATTTTACTCCGCTAGTCATTGCCAGCTATAGGGATCAGTGCTCATCTCTGTTTCAAGGACATTGAGCCAGCGTTGTCCAAAGACATTTCTACAGTCATGTGCCCAGCGTCATGTCATGAAGCACTGTTACCTCCACACCAAAATAGTACCTATTTATCTACTTGCATTTTCATACTTTCGAACTGCTACATTGGCAGGAGCTGAGGTGAGGATGCGAGTTCACCCCATCACATGGCACTTGGGTGTCAAACCTGGATTGCCAGTTTTTCAGCTGACAAGCCCAGTGTCTTAATCACTGATCCACCATGCCACTCTAAATATCCAATACAAGGTGTCAAGGTTCAGGCATATAAAACAGTGTTTCTTATTTTTGCTGCTTTGAGTGATTTATCATGATTTTTCCTCATAGGCATAAATAGAGTGCTTGGGGTTAGATCCAGATTTACCACAGCTTGTTAAATCAGTAAATATTGTGCACCTTTAGTGAATGGCATCATTGCTTCATTAGAATAGGGGAAGATTGATAAAGAATGTGGCAATCCAATTTCAGATACATAGGAAACTCAGTAGATTTAAAGATACACATTTTCCAATTACTGAACTAATCCAGAGGTATTTAATGAAATCACCATTTTATTGGATATGGGAGATATGAATTTATTTCTAATACATTCCAAAAGTAAGTTAAATATTTTGTGTACAGTGAATTTTATGAAGATTTGGTTCAAACCTTCCCTGTTTGAAATACCTCTAATGTATATTGACCTAAGCATAAAATCTACATTTCATTATCCGGTGTGCTAAGAAATAGTGTAGTTCACAATAGTTGATTTAATGTGATTTAAATAGCATTTGTTCCCTTGCTAACTCTCATAAGTACATTTTATGTTAATTTTGTCCTCATATATTTACAGAAGGCTTGTAATTGGACAACGCCCACTCTTGTCATTTCTGCTTAAAAAGAATAAAGCAAAGGATTTGAAAGTCTAATGTTATGGTGTCAAATGTTCCTTATTCTTATTAAGCTTTATCTAAGCAAGGGATATATGATAATGCACCGAATCCTCTTTTTATTTCCTTTACTTTTTTTCTCTTTTAACAACATTTAGTAAAGAGAATATTTTGGTGGCAGTGCAATGTACAGCTTATTAGGGAAAAATACAGCCTTCCCTTTCTCCTTCCTATCTGTTTTAAATAGAAGACAAAAATGTAAAACTTCACTAATTTCTCAGTTTTTAATGAGTGATAACAATGCTGGAACAAAAAACAGCTCATTATATATATATATATATATATATATATATATATATATATATATATATACACACACATTTGGTCACAATGTTGTCATTAAGCGTTTCCTCCAGACCTCAATCTTCAGATAATCAAGAGAGAAGAAATATAAAAGTTCAGCAGAGGTCCATACACTTATCCTGTTTCACTTATTTTGACAACCTTCTCTTGACCCTAAAATAATTCCACAACAAAATGATATAGGAAGAAAAAAAATATTGTTTATCTGCATGGTTTTAATATGGATACATAGAATTGCTCTATTACATTACTATTACTTTGCTCAAAAAGTTATGCTGAAGTTTCATCCTCAAGCCCTTCCCAATTTATGCAAAACCTAGATGTCAAACACACACACTATTCTCTTCCTATTTTCCTTACAACAGCAGTCTTGTGGGCTAGATTGGATTGAGAGAGAGTGATTGTCCCAAAGTCACACAGCCAGCTTTCATGCTTAAGGACAGACAGTCTCCTAGCTTCTAGTTTGGTGCCCTTAACCATTAGACAAAACTGGCTCTAGGCATGTGCTCAGCTTGCCTGAGCCTTTTTTCTCATCTAAGGACATGACAGAAAAAGATTTTTCAAGTTTCAGAAATCCCTGTGTTTTGGAAAGTCCAAATTATTTGAGACAATAATACCATGTAGCTTGGGACCAGCTTGGGAAAACAAACTGCGAATGTCTCATGATATCTTTCTCTGCAAAAATTATGGATTTTGACCTCTCATAAGGCTGTTCTGAATCCCATCTCCCTGTCTTCTGGATTCCCTCCCCCCACATTCAGATTCCTTGAACATCAATAACACATTTTCCAAGCTGGTGTCAAATCATAGCATTAGCCAAAATGAAACTAAGCTGATGCCAAGTAATAAACATGAAAGCATAATTCTGCATGATAAAGGATAAGTGGGGGTAAAGAAAAGAAACAGAAGTCTTTAAAGCACACTTTAATAATTCATAAATAACAGCATTTATGGCACCCCATCCTGAGCTGAACATTTGTCCCTTAGCTATATTCAAAAAGATACTCAGTGCCCATGATAGCTAGCATATAGAGAACTGGACGAAGGTCAGCATTCAGATTAGGCTCAGAGTGAGTATGGTCAGACAGAACTAAATAAATACCGTAGGTTTTTTTTTCTTCCTTATCTTATCCGCAGATTGAGGTGTGCAGCTAGGGTCTAAAGGGGTGAAATCTATAGGAACAGGGTCACTGCATACATATCCTTTCCTCCTCTCCTCATATTATAGCTTGCACTATTTAATAGATGAGCCATGTTTAATTCTTAATTAAAGAACAAAGGCTGCTCTGTACTTGGGGCAGTTTTCAGTGTTCCTGTAGGAGAGGCTTTAGTAAATATTTAAAATGCAAGTTCTGAAATATGGAGCGTGTTTCTTTTCTGCGGTTGTTCAGTTTCCAGAGCTGCCAAGATGTATATGAAAATTTTATAAAATATTAACATTAAAATACCTGCTGGCCTGAATTTTTCACAAACTCCAATTTCCCACATGGGACATTATTTAATGTATTTTTAGTACATATCCCCAGGTTTGGTAATTTAGTAAGAATTTTTATCAGGGTTTCATGCCCACTATGTAGATCATCATGATTGCTTTTGTTTCTAGTGTTAAGGAAGTATAAGCTATCATTAAAATATGAAAATAGAATAGAATAGAATTCTTTATTGGCCAAGTGTGATTGAACACTATCAACAGTATCATGAACACTATCAACAGTAAAAAAAGAAAAAAAGATGCTTGTATACTTCTTGGATTTTTAGCATCCCCAAAGTAAAAACAGATGATAAAATCTACTTAGAATGTGTCTTGTACTTGCCTGGTTGAATTGATGCCATAGTTTTTCTTTTGCCTACTAAGACTTACTAAGACCCCAACTAGATAATCTGATTGACAGAAAAAAAGGGTCTATACAGAAGCTTCATTGCCTTTAGGATCCCTTAAGGCTGACTTATATACTGTGTATTCTTTACATTTGCATCTTCAAATTGGGATACCTAAGGAGCCATTAAAGGAAGGAAGAGAAGATTAACTTACCCCTCCTCTTTCCTCATTATGTTTCAGGCAGCATATGATTATTTTTCAACAGTACTGGTATGACTAGGCCTCTGAAGTATATATATATATATAAACATGGCTTTTTCAACGGGCTGACCTGGACTTATGAGGTTTTTTATTAATTTGTCGGTTTTAATTCTGTAATTGGGATTATTTATTTAATAGTTTTTTTAAATTTTATATTCTTTGTTTTTTATTGTTGTGAACCGCCCTGAGTCCTTCGGGAATAGGGCAGCATAAAAATCCCATAAATAAATAAATAAAATAAATAAATAAATAAATAAATAAATATATACAGGTGAAATTAGAAAAATTAGAATATCATGCAAAAGTTCATTTATTTCAGTAATGCAACTTAAAAGGTGAAACTAATATATGAGGTAGACTCATTACATGCAAAGCAAGATAGTTCAAGCCATGATTTGTCATAATTGTGATGATTATGGCTTACAGTTCATGAAAACCCCAAATCCACAATCTCAGTAAATTAGAATATTGTGAAAAGGTGCAATATTCTAGGCTCAGAGTGTCCCACTCTAATCAGCTAATTAAGTCATAACACCTGCAAAGGGTTCCTGAGCCTTTAAATGGTCTCTCAGTCTGGTTCAGTAGGAATCACAATCATGGGAAAGACTGTTTTACAATGGTACCCTTGCTTTGCAAATTGTCTGGTTCATTCTCTTTTTACTGTTTTTTAATATCTGCAACAAATGTGCTTTGGGGGTTATCCTTCAGCATGGAAACAAGGAACATCAGTAATATAACCGTGCCTCAGATCAACCAAGTGATGCTCTCTTGGTTCTGTCCCAGTTTCTGGAGGGTGTGGGACTATGGATAGGGAAAAGTAGGTGGTAACATAAACCTAGTAAGACTGAGTGGCTGTGGGTTTGGAGCACCCTAGAAATCCAATTCAGAGAATTGTCTGTCTCTAGTTCTGAGTGGGGTTGTACTTCTCCATTTGCAGCCAGTATGCAACTTGGGAGTCCTCTTGATCTCATGATTCCTGTTTGAGGAATAGTAATCACTATGGCTGTGATGCCTTTGCATAACATCATTTATATGCCAATTGTGCCCATTTCTGGATTGGGAAATCACAAACACCCATGTATTAATATGGTTGGATTTTTCCTTGGTGTTATAAAAGTTGGCCCTTGAAGATCATCTGGAAGTTGCAGTTGGTCCAGAATGCAGTGGCATAGATAGTAATGGATATACTTCAATATGCCTATGTAACATTACTTCATCAAAAATTGCATTGATTCTGGATATAATTCAAAGCTCATTTCAATTCATCTATAAAGACTTGAATGCAACAGAGCCAGGTTATTTGTAGGACTTCTTCTCTTCAATTGTTTTTGCCTATCCCATGAGATTGCATAGGTCAAGTGTTCCATGCAAAGATCTCTTCCTTGAAGCAATGGGAGATTTGAATTCTCTTTTACTGTACCTGCACTCAGAATGTGCTTCCCCACCTAAGGTTCATATGGCTTCAACCCCATTGGCCTTCTAAGAAGCTATGAAGACCCAACTTTTCTATTCTGTGCTAGACCAGGATGACAGATGAGCCTATTTTGTGATGAAAATGTATGCTGTTATTGGCAAGCTTGGTAACGTGTTATATTGTTGCTTACTTATTTCAGTTTGACATAGCATTTATTCCCTTTTCTATCATTATTCTTATTGCTGTGTGCTACCCAGTGTCACCAACTGCTTTGTTAATGATATTTAAGTGTCACATCCTCTTACTTTGAATGCACAATTATCTAACATCATACTTGTCTCTATTATTTATTTAATTTGTTTGTTAACTTTTTTACCCCTTTTATTTCTTTTCTTTTCACATGTTGCTTGTATTGCTCTTTCAGTTGGGTGGTTTATAAGATTACTGTCTTTTTTTATCATAGCTACTTTAATTTTAGTACATTATATACTATCTAATTCTCTAAAGGTATTAGATTGTAACAGGTTAACAAATAAGTGAATGCCCAAAATAAATGAATGAAATATATCTAATAAATCAATTTTTCTATCCCCCTACCACTCGCTATATTAATCAAGGTCAAAATCAACAAAACAACAGTAGTAATATAAAAACAATTTAGCAAAACAATTTAGAAGCATTAACTTGCTTTGAAATACTAGGAAGGGAACAGAGTCTTGTTTGAAGTAGAAAGAAAATCAGATTCTGTAGCTTTCTCAAATATATTCATTTAGTACAATATTATTATAGAACTTTTAAAACTATAGAAGCATTAAACCTTATGGATTCTTTGGAAGCACACATGAACCCATACAGACACAGGGACATATAATCAACGTGATTTGGGTTTAATGTCAACTGAGCATATTAATCTGTAAAGCAAATGGTTATTAATAACCGTGAAGTGTATATATGGCAGTTTTACTAAAAATGCTAGAATCGATAGTACATATGATAGAATTGATTGTACATTGTGCTGTACAAATATTAAATCCAATAACTCAAGTCCAATTCATTACTTATATGTTTGGGAGCTGTTCACTGATTAATGTGATGCATTAATAATGTTGCTCGGTGGAAACCAACATTCTTCTGACTGAATGCAATCGTTCTTTTCTCTAGCGCAGAAGGAAGAGACAGATAATATTCTGTAAATAAAATATTCTTAGCGATTGGAGATTCTCTTAAACAAAAATCTGATACTGCTATTATCACAGTCCTTGGTTTTCTGCTCTTAGTTAACATTGGGAAAGCTAAGAGAGGCCCCAAACTACTGTTTTCATACAAAATCTGGCAGATGGCTTTGTGCTAAGTCAGGACCAACCTTTCAGTTAAGCCTGATTTAAGGATCACACTGGACATTAGAGAGGCTTTTTGTTTCAATCTTTCCATTTGCAGTCACATTTTTCATTCTTCTGAAAGTTAAAAGGCCTTCTTCATTCAAATCTCCTTGAAAAACCAGATTCATTTGGGCATATGTGCATTACAAGCTGTCAGTAAAACACATGCAAAATATCTCCATCATTATCGGATATGATTTGCAGCAGGCTATTGATTGATCGATCAATCAAATTTGTCAGTGATGCTAGAAATGGCTAGTGACTTAAGACTTAGAATTTACACTTAGAATAACTTTATTGTCACTTTAAATGCACACTAATCAACATACATTAAAGTGAAATTTCGTTGCATACAGCTCTCAAAGGGTCACAACCTTTAATATACACTACATAAATGTGACAAAATATAAATAAATAAATACAAAATTATGCATATACCCACATACCCAAATATATGACAGAGAAAAACAACAATCTAGTTTGGATGTATAAATGTACATGGCAAGAAAAATGAATCTTGCAAGTTTATCAGATGGATGGCATAGAGAACAAAGCTATTACAGAGCCTGGTAGTCCTGCTAGAAATACTTCAAAACCTCCTCCCAGAGGGAAACAACAGAAACAGACTGTGACGTGGGGTGTGTGGGTTCTCTAACAATGCTTTGAGCTCTAAGCACATAGTGTTTATAAGCAGTATCCTGAATAATGGGAAGTGAGCTTCCTATAATCTTCTCAGCTGTCTTTACTATTGCCTGTATGGATCTTCTCTCTGAAGCAGTGCTACCACCAAACCAAAGTGTGATGCAGTTTGTTAAAACGTTCTCAATCATGCCTCTATTAAAAATGGCCAGGACAGAAGGAGAAAGATGTGCTCTCCTCATCCGATGCAGAAAATGCAGATTCTGGTTTACACGCTTCACTAAGGATATGTGTGGAAAGACCAGTTCAGATAGTTAGTTATCTGCACCTCCAGATATTTAATACTGCTGATTGATTGATTGATTGATTTTGTCAATCGCTTACAAGATAATAAGTATAAGAATAAACATGGTTGTGAATACATGAAATGAATACATATAAGAAAAATAAAAGAAACAATAGGACAGGGACAGTAGGCACGTTAGTGCACTTATGCACGCCCCCTACAGACCTCTTAGGAAAGGGGTGAGGTCAATAGTAGACAGTCTAAGGTTAAAGTTTTTGGGGTTTGGGGAAGAAACCACAGAGTCAGATAGACTATTCCAGATATTGACCACTCTGTTGCTGAAATCGTATTTCCTGCAATCAAGTTTGGTGTGGTTAACCTTGCATTTGTATCTATTGTGTGCTCTTGTATTGTTATGGTTGAAGCTGAAGTATTCACTGACCGGAAGGACATTGCAATGTATGATTTTATATACTATACTTAGATCAGACTGAAGGCGGCATAGTCCTAGGTTTTTTAGGTCTAGAACAGCCATGGGCAAACTATGGCCCGGGGGCTGGATCCGGCCCATTCGGCTGTTCTATCTGGCCCACGGAGCCAAAAGAGCAGAGGGTTCTCTTGCTCTCCCAGAAGGCTACGTGAATTAGTCTAACTTTGAATTTATATTAGTTCACACAAACACTCCATCCATGCTTTTGTTCTGGCCCCCCGTTCCAGTTTAAGAACCCATTGTGGCCCTCGAGTCAAAAAGTTTGCCCACCCCCGGTCTAGAATTTCAAGTCTGGTGGCATAAGATATTCTGCAATGAGTAGAGGAGTGTAGAACTCTTCTTGTCAAATATTTCTGGACTTTCTCAACTGTGTTAATATCAGATACGTGATGTGGGTTCCAGAATGTTGAGCTGTATTCGAGTCTTGGTCTGGCAAATGTTTTGTATGCCCTAGTTAGTAGTGTGATATTACCAGAGAAAAAGCTACATAGGATTAGGTTAAGAACTCTTAATGCCTTTTTGGCTATGTAGTTACAGTGGGCTCTAGCACTTAGATCATTTGAGATGAGTATTCTAAGGACGGAGTTTGGATCATCAACAAGGTCTTGACTATTCAGCTTGTATTTTATTTTCTGATTTTTTTTGCCAATATGTAAGACAGAGCATTTATTTCTTGAGATTTGAAGTTGCCTTTTGTTTGCCATTTGTTTGCCATTTGTTTGACCATTCTGAAACATAGTCGAGGTCTTTTTGAAGGGTAGCAGTATTGTCTGTGGTGTTGAATAGCTTCACATCACCAGCGAAGAGAAAGCAGTTGCTCTTAATATGATCACAGAGGTCATTTATGTAGAGTATGAAGAGAGTTGGTCCTAGAACGCTGCCTTGGGGGAGACCACTATTGACAAGTACAGAATTTGATAGGACACTCCCAATTTTGACCATTTGTTGTCTGTTTGACAGGAGTGCTTCTATCCAGTTATGCAATTGTCCAAGGTTATTCTTAACCTTTTTGAAAGAATAGCCCCCTTGAGCCATTGAGAAAGTTGTCATCGCCCCCCTCCCCCAACATAACCGCCCCCTGCCACCTCTTAGCGTCCCCAAGGGGGCCAGCAGAGGGGCGCTAAGAGGTGGCAGGGGGGCGTTCGAGGCACCAGCCCTGCAGGTTCACCCACTGACTGTAGTAATGCTCCGGAGCCGGCAACTCCAATGTGGAAGCGGTGGCGCATTATGTGCCACCGCGGCCACATTCGACGTGCCGCCCCCTGCCACCTCTTAGCATCCCCAAGGCCAAGGGGGCCAGCAGAGGGGTGCTAAGAGGCAGCAGGGGGGTGTTTGAGGCGCCGGCCAGCCCTGCAGTTTCACCCATTTTGGCACCAGCTCCAGATCGGTTCTACAGTCAATGGGTGAGCCTGCAGGGCCGGTGCCTTGAACGCCCCCCTGCCACCTCTTAGCGTCCCCAAGGGGGCCAGCAGAGGGGCGCTAAGAAGCAGCAGGGGGCGGCGCATCGAACATGGCCATGGCGGCACGTAACGTGCCACTGCTTTTGCATTGGAGGCACCAGCTCTGGAGCAGTGTTAGTCAATGGGTAAATCTGCAGGGCTGGCTGCCACCTCAAACGCCCCCCCTGTTCTCTTAGCACCCCTCTGCCGGACCCCTTGGGGACGCTAAGAGGTGGCAGGGGGGCGTTCGAGGCACCGGCCCTGCAGGCTCACCCCATTGACTGTTGTACCACACCTGAACTGGCGCCTGAAGTGCAGCAGCATGTTGGGAAAAGCCTCTGCCACCGCTTTCCCAAAGTGCTGCCACTCTCACATTCTTTCTGTATGTCCGTCCATCCGTCCATCCATCCAAAAGTTCTGTTTGCCTGCCTGCCTTCCTGCCTATCTACCTACCTACCTACCTATCTACCAATATAGATCTCTCTCTCTCTCTCTCTCCCCCAATATATCTTGCTCCATCACCGCCATATCTCCCCCTTCCATTCCTTCGCCGCCACGTTGCCCCTTTTCATTCCATCGCCCCCCTGAAAAACAAAATTGCCCCTTGGGGGGCAATATCGCCCAGGTTAAGAACCACTGGTCCAGAGATACCATAAGATTTTAGTTTTAATAGTAGTTTGACGTGTACCACTGAATCAAAGGCTTTACAGAAGTCTATGTAGATTGCGTCTATTGCTTTGCCCTGATCAAGTTGTGTAATCCATATGTTTTTGCAGTGTAAGAGTTTCAGATTACAGGATAGTTTTTTTCTGAAACCATATTGTTTGTTAGGGAGTAGGTTGTTTATCTCTAAGTGGAGGATAATGGATTGGTTAATAATTGATTCCATGACTTTACAGGTGATGCATCATAAAGAGATTGGTCTGTAATTTTCAACTAGGTTGGGGTCTCCCTTTTTGAATATGGGGATGACTGTGGCTTGTGACCATAGGTTTGGCAAGGGGTCCTGAAAGATTTTTCAAAGATTATTTCTATTCTTCTTGATTATCATTTGGAGCATATATTGCTATTAAAAGTGTTTTAATATTATTGTCCATTGTTTCCACCATTAAAATTCTTCCGTCATCATCTGTATAGATTAGTTCAGCCAAAATTGTTTCTCTAATATATAGAACCATACCTCTTTTTTTACATTGTGCCAATGAAGTAAACAATTTCCCTAATTTTTTATGTTTCAATATATATTCATGTTGTTTTTTAATATGTACTTCTTGCAAACAAATTATATCAAATTTTAATTTCTCTAATTTGTGAAATACTTTCGTTCTTTTGATAATTGAATTAAGTCCATTTATGTTCATCGTAATCAATTTTCTCTCCTCCATTTTAGACTTTATAAGAGGGATTTATTGCTCTGGTAGATCTTACTTCTCTTTGTTCTCTGGGCACCCCGCCTACTGCACCTTCTTCTTTTTCTTTCTCAATTACTGCTATACACTCCTTTTGAAATTCGATCAAAGACTCTTCTTTTCTTGTATCTTCCTCCTTTCCTCTGATGTATTCATAGTAAAATAATTCTGCCTTTTCAACCGTGTCAATTCTGTGTCTTTGTTCCCTCCAGGTAAACAGGAGACCTTCTGGTATCAGCCATCTATAATTTACTCCTCTTTTAAGCAATTCTTTAGTTAGGAAAAGATATTCTCTTCTCGTCTCTCTTACTCTTCTTGGTACCTGTTTCAACACCACAATTTCTTTATCTTTATATTTTAACATCTTCTCTCTTACCATTTGCAATATTTGTGTTTTAATAATTTTCTTAGTAATATGAACTTCTCTTGGTAACTTGTTTCTCATTGCATATCTTGTGTAAACACGAAACACTTCATCCATTCCATCCAACATTTTCTCTTCTGTTATCTCTAATGCTTCTGCCAGTATTTCTGTCATTTTTTCAACAAGATTTTCACCCTTTTCTTCCTCCATGTTTTGAAATCTCAGGTAGAATTCTGACCTATCTATCTCTCCTCTCAATGATTCAATCCTGTCTTTTTCAACTTCACACAATCTAGTATTAATATTTCCAATTTCCTTGTCTCTTTGTTCTTCTTTTTCTTCAATTTCCTTAATTCTTTCCTCATACTTCATCATCATCTGTTGGATATTTTCCACTTTCTCATCTGTCTTTTCAATTTTCTGATGAATACTCTCCACTTTCTCATCTGTCTTTTTAATTTTCTGATGAATATTCTCTATACTCTTTTCAATATTATCTGTTTTTACCTGTAGATTTTGAATTCCTTGCAAAATCTTCTGTAGTGTATCTTCCTTCTCTTTTTCCTTCTCCTGCTGCAACATCACCTGTATTGATCATTGTCCCCCAGATGGTGAGGAAGAGGGAGTTGTTAATTGAGAAACTGGAGCTGTTACTTTTCTACTCATTTTATAATTATTTTCTAATAAAAAAGCCCCCAAAACAAAGGCCAATCCAACAATAATAAGGATAAAGAGACAAAAAGAGGAGAAAAATAGAAATTAAAAAAAAGAAATCTTCAGGTTCTTGTATACCTTAATCCCATTAGTTGCACTATATATATAGTCTAATTCCTGAATAAAAAAGCTAAATCCAAACCGTGAAAAGTCAATTGGGGGGGGAGTGGGAAAAAAAAGTGTAACCACAAATTCTAGCAAAACAAAAAAAGCTACTGCCACCAAATATCCAAGGCTTTTTAATATATCAAATTAGACTTTCCAGTGCAAACATTTTCAAGGCCACTTCAATCTTCTTTCTTTCAACTCCAGCTCCAAGCTCCACTATCAATAGTTCACAGATGAGCACATATGTAAACAGTCTGTCATGCTCACCCCACTATCTCTTTCAGGGAGAAACTCTGAGTCCTTGAGTATAGCACACATACATAAACAAATAGAAGAAGAAAGGAAACAATACATCCAAGCCTCTAAATGGCAGTGCTTTCACTTTCACTCCTCCCCTTAAGAGCAAAAAAAGAAAAAAGCCACAATGAAATTTCTCTCTTTTCTAAAAAAACTTAAAATCATAAACAGCATTTAATCCAAAAAAGAATAAACATAGAAAAAAGAAAAAAGACCTTCAAAGCAGAAAGCTATTTAAATGGGGAAAAAAAGAAACCAGTCCATTTTAAAGTTAAAAGCTTAGTCAAATTCCGAGTTCAAAAAAAAGGAAGAAAAAAGACCATCAATCTTAAAAAAAAACTTAATCTCACCACTTAAGAACTGTTCCCTTTACTTTTAAGTCCACGTTCAAACTTTTAGGATGTTCTCTTCAAGAATAAGTAAATAGAAAAGACCTCTCACCAAACCGACACTTTCTTCCAGTCTTGCCATTCTTTCGGAGCTGTCCCAGCTTCAGCAGCTTGATGGCTGCTGGATCAACCAGGGACTTTGCAATGTCCCTGGGATTGACAGGATGTGCTCTTTACCTTCACCGTCTCTTCGGGACAGTTTAGGTCCAAAAGGACCGTCCAGCAGAGAAGATATCTATGGTGATCCAGGAGCTTCCAGATCACGTGTAGTACTGCTGTGACGCCAGCCCCGTCCTCTGATAGAGATGGTTTTAGACTGCATAGTGCTTTTTCAACATTGTCTTCTGTAAAATCGATATGTATTAGATCATTGTAGTTGTCTGTGGTTCGACTAGGAAATACTGGGCGTGAGTCATTGCTGTTTACAAATACTGAGCCAAAGAATGTGTTAAAGAGGTTGGCTTTAATGGTGTCATCATTGCAGTCTGTACCATTAGGTCCTTTCAGGGGTGGGATGGATCTTGAGTCATTTAGTTTTTGTTTACAAAATTACAGAAAGCGCGGGTGGAATTGGTGCATAAAAGGTTTTCCTCTTGTTTAATGTGATAATTGGTGCATTCAGTCTTTATCTGGTGGCATACATTTTTGTATCGGCTTTTGAAATTGGCAGCGTGACCAGATTTCTTTTTCCACCAAAGTGATCTTTTTTTGGATTGAAGTTTCCTTATTGTTATGGGTAATCTGTTTTTTCTGCTTTTGGGAGTTGTTATTAGTACATATAGTTTGATGACTCTTTGGATTTTGAGTAAAAATATGTTGTAATGGTCTTCAACATTATTGCATCCAGTGAATAGAGATTGTCAATCAAGGGATGAGAGATTGTTGTCTATAAGATCATAGTTGCCTTTTTTGAAGTTATAATTGGGGATCACGTTGTTGTGATGATTTTTGTGCGGACGTATGTTGAGACAAAAGTCAATCATGTTGTGGTCGCTGCTGGGAAAGGGTTTTTTAATTTGTATTCCGTAAATTGAGTTCAAACTATTGCAGAAGATGAGATCAAGGCAGTTGTTTAGTATTGTTGGTTACTAGTTGTTCCAGTCCTAGATTTGTTACAGCATTGTAGAAGGTTGCATGTATGGGTTCAGTATTACATTCATTTAGGGTCCAGTTAATATGAGGTAGATTGAAGTCACCAAGAAAGATAAAAGCATGTGGGCAGGATGATGCCCATGTTAGTAGTGAATTTAGCTTGTTTGCAAGTTCTATGTCATAATCAGGGGCTCTGTAACATAGTAAGAATTGAAATATGATATTTAAGGACAGTTCACAGATGATGGTCTCAGGAAGAGCAAGTTTCTGGGTGACTTGGATGTTTTTTAGATGTAAGGACTTTTTACAGAAGATAGCAACACCACCTCCTCTATGGATTTCACGATCTGATCAGTAAACATGATAGTCTCTTACTGTGGTAATGGAGTCAGGGAGAGATGCATTGAGCCATGTTTCACAGACAAAAATGATGTCAAATTTAGCCGTATTTAGTAAGATGAGGAATTCAGGTATTTTGTTCACAAGGCTTCTTGCATTGAGTAGCTTGCATTTAAGGCCAGCTGTAGTTGGAATTGAGGTAGTTAGGGGCGTGCGTACATAGTTTTGGGTGATGGTGGATTGGTTGTTGTAGGGTTGGATGCTGAGTTGTGGGTTGTGTGACTTACTTTTGATACAGTCAGCATGGTAGTCTATGTACGGGAGCAGGCACGTAGCCAGGGTGAGAATGAAGTTTCTTATGGTTGGTGTTGTTTTTGGCAAGTGAATTTGTAGTGTAGATGAATTTACATTTGCTTGATTCATTTTTGCAAATGACCCTGCAGAAGTGTGGGGCCATCGAGCCATCTCTGTTTTTGATCTCTGGGCCAATGCAGGAAATGTCAAGTATTTGATCAGGGGAGATGGTTGATGCTTGATAGTCACTGATGATGTTGCGGACAATTGTGATGTCATCATTGTCATTGGTGTCCTCTAGACCAAATAGGATGGCATTTTGATGCTTCAGTTCGCGCTCGACAGTTTCTCTGACGAGGATTGCGATATCATTATTAGTTGGATTTATGGTTTTTTGTGGATTGAGTTGTGGTTGTTGGGTAGAGATGTCGTTTGTAGCTATTGGCTGTTCAGTTTTTTTTGTTGTGTCTTTTTTTTTCAAGGTTATTTAATCTTTCTTTTAAAGAGTCCAGGGATGCTACTATGGTGTCAAGGGATGTTATTCGTGTTTCTATGGTATCAATTCTTTCAGATTGAGTTATATATTTGTCCAGTTTGGGTCTGCATTGTTGGCAGAGATATGGAAATGCATTGTTGGATGATTCTAGGAATTGAATTATTTGCTTGGTTAATCCCAACCAGCTATGATGAGTGTGATTGTCACATAGAGAACAATTGATGGAATTTTCATTATCCTTTAGAGTTTCATGGCATATAGGACATGTGGTTCATTGGTGAGGATTTCTTTCTCTTTAGGTTGTGGTTTGGCATTGGATTTTTGTCTTGGCATGGTAGGTTAGTTGTGATAGTGCGTTGATTAGATTGTTAATGAAACAATTTTGGGTAATCAATATAGCCAATATCACACCAATTAATCAATTACAATAATTACAATAATCTCACTAGTCAAATAATTTTGCTAAGCAACAATTAGCCTAATCAATTAATTACACTAATTGCTAATTAATGACACCAATCGCTAATCACACTGTTCAATTAAATTCACTAAATCACTAATTTTACTAGTCAATTAAATTACATGAATCCTGATCTTTTAAAAGTAATCAGTAATCACACTATTTGCACTAAACACTCTAATCACATTAATCAATTAAAACAATAAATCAATTAACCATTGATTAAATTAATTATTTTATCAAAATAGATTGTCTAATCATTGATATAGGTAATGAGGTAGAAAAGTTATAAGTTTTAAGGTAGTGAATTAATCAGTGTTTGATTAAAGTAATGAGGTAGTACTAAGAGTCAGCAAGTAAAGGGTTAATTGTTTTACTAGCAGATGCTATTTGATCAACTGGGTGGGGAGGATGTGTTGCTCCATGGCTGCTAGCTAGTTTGTAACAGGCTGTAATTGGAAGCCCAAAGGCACACTGGATTATTGAAACAGAGCAAAGCACACTGAATTAAAACACTTTTACTACAATCAAAATGTCTCTGAATAAGATAGTTTTCCAATAGTATAGAAATTGATTATCTAATCTTGATATAGGTAATGAGGTAGAATTAGAAAATGTTTTTTAAAATTGCTGGTTGAATTCCCTCTTTAGGGGGGAAACAAATCACAGCCCTTTTTTTGTCAAAGAAAAGATTAATGACTTTGGAGTTCATAGGCAATCCATTTCTATGGAGACTTATTGGTTACTTAATGACTTTGGAGCTAGTAAGCAGTCCGTTTCTATGGAGACTTATTGGTTACTTCCTGTCAGAGGAAACCAACTATTCTTCCATCTTTGAGGTCTGGGGAAAGATTGGATATTCTTGAAGCAGACTTTGGTTCAGGAGAGATAAACAGAATAATTCACAGGGAGGCAACAGGAAACTTTTTTTTGTTTTTGTTTTCCTTGAGGAATGGGATTTTTTATTTCTGGCTCCCTCCCAGTCAAGTTGAGTGCACTTTCATAGTCTGTTGCTTAGAAGAGAAAAAGGCACATAGATAGTTCAGATAGTTCACTATTTCTTTACTTTTGGGAGTCCAAATTTACTGTCCTTTTATTGAAGGAGTCCAGATTAGCAATTTGCTTTTCCCTTTCTTTTTGATGGAGATGTTGAAGAAGGAAGGGATGAAGGAGGGGCGCGGGGGGGAGCAGTCACACCCAGGCTGCAAACATCTGAAGACCGACCCACAGCTCCTGGTGCTCACCGCCCCACAAGGATGGGATGTGTCTCATTGCCCTGCAAGGATGATCATCAAGTCCCCGGTGCTGGCGAGCCCCACTCTCTTACCATCCTGCAAGGATGGGAGGAATCGGAGATTGCCGAGCGCTTTTGAATTGAGTGCTTTCCGAGGAATGCAGCTCCTTTCTGGCTTGCTGGCCAGTCTCGGGTGTCAGGCTTTTCACCTTGCCAGCTGGACCTGCTGGGATTGATGAAGAAAAAGGGGTAAGCAAAAAAATTTGATGGTGTGATACCATCAAATCTGATACAAAGTTGAACATCCAACAATTGAAAGAAACTGTGCTTGACAGGGTAGCATGGTGACTTGTCACCAAGAGTCACCAAGAGTTGGATATGATTGAATGGTTAAAACTATTACCACTACATGTTTATCTATCAAATTTAAATGGCCACAAATCTCATTGTATGGGCAACATACAACAATTAAATAAAACAATAAATATGTACAAACAGCCAGTATTAAACATATTAAAAATCATTCATAAAATATGTATAAAAAAACAAAGGCATGTGTGACAGTGACTATTAACTAAAATGATAGTCCTACCTTAGTAATGCTACCAGAGATATGCCAGATGAAGCTGCATTTGTTTTCCACATTGCTACTCTGTTTATGTAATAGGCTATATTGCTATTGTCATCTTCTCATCTTTCTCACTTCTCATCTTTCCTACTACCTTCTCCTATTTGGTATGTTATGATTTATCAATTGTTGTTTGTATCTTATGATTTATGATTGTATTGAGGGCCACGTCAGGATTGTGTTTGACTCAGGGGGCTGAATGGGCATGGCCAAGGTGGGCATGGGCAAGGTGGGCATGGCCAGCTAAACATACTGCAGCTCTCTGCCAGCAAAAATGGAGGCTGCACATGGCCCCCACAAGCTCCATTTTCACTGGCAGAGGCACTTTGGGCTGGTCCTTCGCTGTTTCCAGGCCAGCCCCATGGTCCAGATCTAAGCACTCCACAGGCCAGATCTGGCCTTCGAACCTTGAGTTTGACACCCCTGATCTATGACATATCATTTTCTTGTTTGCATGTACACTGAGAGCCTATACACTGGAAACAAATTCCTTGTGTGTTCAATCACACTTGGGCAATAAATGCTACATAACACTACCCTACCCTATCCTACCCTATGTATTAAATAGAGCTTGTGGTTTATGTTTATGTTGTCATTACTATTGGGTTCCTTTCTTTCCCTTTCCTCTTTCTTTTTTTTTTATCAAGGTTTTATTTTTTCTCCTCCCCCTAACACTTGAAGTGGCTTTTGTGGCCTTACCTTTGTGAAGATTATAAATTGAATGAATACCTCCCTCCACACAGACACACACAAAAGAGATAGGAGCATGTGTATAGAAAATGATTAAGGGATAGTTGACCCAAGTTTACAGATGCAGTCTTCTCTTTTAAGAACAGTGAGATTAAGTTTGGCGTAAGAAGAAGGTGGATTCAGGTGCTCACTTGGTTTCTTGGGATCCGGCTGCCTCTATATCTTACTTCTCCAGCCTGATTCCCTTTGCCTCTTTCTCTGAACTGATCAGCAGATTTCTAGGAACTGCTGGTTATGTAGATGAATATTGGTTTTGAAAACAGTCTTTCTGAATGAGAACTGAAAACATCCAGAATCTTGCCATTTTCACAACATACCCATGTCTGGTTATTGCCATTTCTTTCAGTTTCATTCTTAACTACACATAACAGAAGACATATCACTTTTACAGAATGGTTGCTGTATAGACTTAACTTTGGTTTGCTGTTTATAGTTTAGGGTATATCAGAAAACAATATTGCAGTCATTTCAAAATGTTTTATTCATTTTTTCAAACATTCATATGGCTACCTTACATCTTAATGCCATAGTGGGCATTAGTTGCTATTGAATCCAGACAAAACATCTGTCTTTGGCTATCTAAATTCATAATGCCCCAAACTCTGATAAACTCAGAAAGGTTCCTTAAATTCTTCCTGGATTCCTCATAACTACAAAAACTTTATTTCCCAGAATGTACTGTATGAAAAAAAAAGTTCAGGAGAGGGAGCTGGCGTCGTGGCAGTACTACGTGCAATCTTAATTCTCTAAGATCACCATCGATATCTCAGCTGCTGATCAGTCCTGTCGGACCTAAACCCATAGAGATGGTGATCGATAAGGGCATGTCCTGCTGATCCCAGGGATATCAGAAAGTCCCTGGTTGATCCAGGAAAAGCCCTTTTTGCAGACGGCAGAGGGGCAGCCATTCAAGCTGCTGAAGCTGGGACAGCTCCAGAATGGAAGAGATTGAAAGAAAGTATGTCAGTTTGGTGAGATGAACTTTTACTTACTATTTCTTGAAGAGAACACCCTGAAAAACTTAAAGTGGAATTAAAAGTAAAGAGAAAAGAGTTTAAGTGGCGAGATTAAGCTAGTTAAAGTGAACGTTTTTCTTTTTCTTTTCCCTTTTTATTGGAATTTTGAACTTGGTAAAGCTTCTTAATTTTAAACTAGACTGGTCCTTTTTAAATTTTCTATTTCTGTTTTTATTTTATTTTTTAACAATCCTCTTGAAAGTTGATTTTTGATTAAGACTCTTATTTCTGATTCGAGATTTATTTTTTTGTTAAAAGAAACGATTTTACCTTTTTTATGTTCCTGGCTTTGGATGTATTACGGGGAAGTGAAAGTGAAGGAAAATAAGCAGCACTGCCGCCTAGAGGCTTGGATACATTGTTTTCTTTTTTCTTTTACTTGTTTATGTATTAGTGTTATACTCAAGGACTCTGAGCTTTGCACTGGAAAAAATAGTGGGATGAGCATGGCAGTTTGTTTACGCAGGTGCTCATCTGTGAAACTATAGATAGCTGGAGTCTGGAGTTGAAGTGGACAGAAAAACGATTGAAGTGACTTTGAAAACATTGAACTGGAAACTTTGAGCTGATTTATCAAAGAGCCTTGGATATTTAGTGGCAGAGGCTTGCTTTATATTAGAATTGTTTGTTACTTTTTGCCTTCTTTTCTACTTCCCCTCTAGTTGGGTTTTTTTTTTTAAATTTGGATTTTGATTTTTCAAAACAGGAACCAGAATGTAAATTTCTTACTTTTGCTTTTTTGTTTGTTTTTATGAAGAGAAATACATAGACTATTTTTTCTTTCTCTCTTTTTTTATTTTTATTTTATGTTCCCCTATCCTCTTTTTTTAAAAAAAAAACCTTTTTATCTCTTTTTTCATATCATCTCTTGCTTTTTTTAAATTCTATATTACCAGGCGACAAGTTTGATGTAGGTAAAGGAATGGATAACATTAAGAAATACTAGACTATTGACTTTAGAAACTTTAGACTTTAGACTTTTTTTTTGCTAGGATGGCATGCTTTCCTTTGGTATAAGGGGACTAAAACACAGGGGTATTTTAGAAGACATTATATTCGAGAGGCACTGTTTTTGAACTGGGAAAAGACAAAAAGACAATAATATTATTTAAAAATTCCATTATGAATATCTACTATTGAAGCTTTTTCATATCCAGTAATATATAAAAAGGAACAAACAGTTAGATATGGTGAGACCCAGCAGGCCCCCCTGGGTGGAACCCAGGAGTTCATCTACAACATACGATATAAGAAGTGTAACAGCCACCATGTAGGATAGACAAGCAGAAGATTAGCAGAGAACATCAATGACCACCAACTAGTAGTCAGAAGACTAAAAGTTCTTCATTGCACAACACATGGACAGACTTAACCATAGCTTGAAATTGGAAACTATGGTCATCCTAAACCAAGCTATGTCCAAAAATGCTAGATAATTCCTCAAAGCCTAGCCCTCACAAATCAGCCATCAACAGGTACATAGATATAAACAATATTTACATACCATTCAAAAGAGACAATCAAAAAGTGAAAAGGAAACAAAAAGACCAAAATACCTCCTCACCAGCAATCAACAACCAGATAATCAGGAATTAACACCAGGATTACTACCAGATCAACAATCAAGCACAAACAGTACCTCAATCGAAGGATGATCAAGAAAAAAGCAATGCTGCCACCAACACTGACAAGATTACCCACTGCACATAGACAGAGAGCAAATCCCATTCCCTTCTAACATTGAAGGTATTACCTCATTGGGTAATGAAATGTCTGCAAGAAAACAACCAAGCTCTAAGAGCACCACCAAGAACTCCACAGTTCAACCCTGAGCTATAAATGTTGTGTTCCATGTTGATATCTATATGGAAGGGAAAACATCAGATTCCTTGTGAATGAACTGTAGGTGCAGTGCAGTAGTGGGATTCAAAAAGTTTTACTACCAGTTCTGTGGGCGTGGCTTGTTTAGTGGCCATGGCTTGGTGGTCATGTGGCTGGGTGGGCATGGCCAACTCGTCAAGGTGGTGCAGCACCTTGCTGCGAGTGACATTGAGTTGGCCACACCCACTCAGTCACATGACTGATACTGCAGAGACAGGGTGATTTCCTATGTACCTTCCCTCCCTCCTCCATCCTTGGGCTGACAAAAAAAAAAGCCCAACTAAAGATCACAACTGCCTACCAAGTCTGTTTGCTCTCCTCCTTCTCCGTCTGTATGGCCGAGGAGGAGGAGAGCAGCTGACCAGTTGGGGGAGGCTTCTTGTTCTGTGAAAGAGGTGGCTGGAGGCAACTCTTTTGCGGTCTCCAGCCACCTCTTTTGGTGCAAGAAACCTCCCCCAACTGGCCAGCTGCTCTCCTCCTCTGCCTGTTTGTTCTGTATGGCCGAGGAGGAGGAGAGGAGGAGGAGCAGTGTGCATGTGCAGCAGCCAAGGGACATCTGCCTGAGCTGTGGCACAGCCACCATGTGATAGGGAAAGCTAGGAGAGTGACCTTGGCAAGTGAGTGACCGGGAGACCGGGTGACTGGGTCAGGGACATGGCCAGCCAGGGGTCGCCACCGGTTCGGCGACTCACACCAAATCACTGCTACCAGTTTGCCCGAACTGGTGAGAACCGATTGAATACCACCTCTGGTGCAGTGCCTGCAAACTCAATTTCTACTTAGTATAAAGGCTGCCTCCATAAAAGAGCAAGTGAGGGTTGGGGTAGAAGATTGAGGGAGATAGATAAACTGTCTATGAGATTGCCCTTATTAGGCTATACAAAGTTACTTTCTCAACCTTCTGTGCTGCTTGGCCTCAACTGAACTATTTGTCCAAGCAGAGAAAATAACAGGGTCCTCAATCTGCAAACTTTCTCAGGATTCAAGGAAAGGAACCAGAGATTATACAAGGGTGGAGCTGCTTATATTACCCATAGACTGTTAAAGCACTTATTGAGATTTTGATGAATGAGTAAAAGATCTACAGTATGTTCAGTAGCCATTGTCAAAACAGGTTTTCTTCTAATTTGTTTTGAATATTACTCTGAATTCTTAGTTTGGACTGCTTAGTTTCCAAATAGTTTTGTTTTTCAAACTCTGTTTGTGAAGTCTCAAATAAACTGAAGCAGGCACTCTACACCTTTGAAGTGTCCAATGTTTATTTTCCATTACTTGCTACTCAGCTCCCCATCTCAGTGTCTACAATATCACTGCTACAACCTCAAAATGATAAAAATTGAATCATGACAAAAGTTCATTCTTTCATAATTGAATTGCGACACAAGCATGCAATGAGTGAAACTTACATTGCATTGCAATGATGTTTCATCATCACGTCACACAGACATATACTGTATCTGTCCTGTGAATGCCCAACTATACAAGGAGCTCCTTTTGGGGGTTTCATTGAATATTCTCATATATGTTAGCTAAATAGAATGGATATAATAAATAAATAATAAATAAATAAATAAATAAATACAATATTCAGATTCTTAGAATACTTCTCCCATAAATAAAGTGGTTTATTAATTTTTCTCCAAATATTAAAATGAATATATTCCATTCCTAAGTATATAGGTAGTCCTTAATATACAGTTATTATTTTAGTGACTGAAATTACAACAGTACTGAAAAAATTGAGTTACAATTGGTTCTTGCACTAACTACTCATGCAACATCCCCATAGCCATATGACCAAAATTCAGGTGCTTGCAACGGGCATGTATTTATGATAATTGCAGTGTCCCAGGGTCAAGTGATTGTCATTTGCTACCTTCTTAGCAAAATCCATGTGGGAAGCTGGATTTGCTTAATGACCACATGCTTTACTTAACAACAAAAAAGATTGTAAAATGGGGCACAACTCACTCAACAACCCACTTGCTTAGCAATGGAAATTCAATTGTGGTCATAAGTCGAAGACCATCTGTACACCTTTGGTTTTAATTTCTGTTCTATTTAAAAACAAGAAAAATCATTGCAATTCAATGCAATTTCTCTATGCACAGCTACTCACCATTGAAATAATAGCTGAATAATGACGATAATGAACCAGAAGGTTGATTTCCATGGTTCAATACAAATTTGAATGGGTCCTTTCTGCCATATGCATTTTATTTTGGATCGTACATGGGCTCTGTATGAAGGTTGATTATATGTCATCAGGTTGGAGTTAACTCTTAGCAGTCACATAGATCAAGGGTCTTCAAGTTTGGCAAGTTTAAGACTTGTGGTCTTCAACTCCCAGAATTCCTGAGCTAACTTGACTGGAGGAGGAATTCTGGGAGTTGAACTCCACAAGTCTTAAAGCTGTCAAGTTTGAAGACCCCTGACAGACTTCTTCAGGATGATCTCTCTTCAATCTAACCTTTCAGGTCTTCCAACAGTGCATCCATCACCAATTCAATCAGGTTTTCTTAAGTAAGGTAATAGTATATAAAAAGAGTCAACAGATGGTGGCAGTACTGAGTTAATCCTGATCTCATCTCGTGGTTGGAAGATCACCAAGAGTACTTATGTTAGGGGTAGGAATTTTTTAAAAACTTGACAGGCCAATTCTATATTGTTACCAGTAGAACTACTAGGATTCAAGCTTGACTCTAGGGAGATAAATTTGAATTTTCATTTTTTTGTAAATAAAGTTGTGACATTATTCCATTTAGAAAGATAATTGATGTGCCATTGAGACACAAGTGAGTGTTGGAGGAAGCAGGATTTGGTTGATTTATGTAGACAGGGAATTTACCAATATTATTTTGTACCATTGCATGAAGCAATGAGCCAATAAAGTATATGCTGGCAGGTCTGCAATCCTCCACAGTATTGTAACTGCTCATCCATAATTTCTAATAATTTCTTTTGGGTTTTACACAAGGGATCATAAATCTGTTTAAAAATGAATTTCAGAACTTCAAGGGCATTTTGATCTAAAGAAATTGTAAATTCACATTCATTATGCATACCTGACCCTTTCCCCTCTTTGTTCTCAATGCAATGGGACATAAAGGCTGGGATTTAACATATTTTTTCCCTGTATCAAAATGAGTAAAACTGTCATTCTTTGCATTAATGAGAGATTCAGCTATTGATTGCTCTTCTGCCCTATTGTCATTGACTGGATTCTCCCCCAACCCCTATCACTTAGCCTAACATCTGCAAATAATTTATTGACCAAAGAACAAAAAGTCAATCAATTTTATTTTCCATAGACGCATGGACATTTAATTTATCTCCTTATCCATTGGTTCTTTAAGAAGAGCCTTGGGAGACAGTCATGTGGCTACTTTCATGCGGATATTTTTTTGGCTTCAGGAATATATTAGTATGTGAGCTGAGCTAATTTCAGCCACTTTTAATTCCAAGGATAATAATGTGCTGACATGGCATGCTTGAAAGGTATAGCATTTCATCTGCTGTATACTTATGTAGTACAGATACTATTCATTGGAATTAAATGCCAGACAATTATCATGTGTTTTTCCAATAGTTTTACATATCACTGTTTCTTCTGTTCTCTTCTAATATGATCACTGTTGTTATTATTTTATCTTTCTTTCTGTTTTATTGGAAAGAAATAAAGACATTAGGTGTTAAACTGGACCCAGGCTATGAATGGCATTTCAGTTTAAAGAATTGTCCCATCAGTATGCGACATAGAACTATTAAAATTCACAAACTCCAAAGTAACCCATCAGTAGTGAACACAAGGCAACAGTCTAAGCAGGTATGTGACCCACGTGATCACTGTCAGGGTACAATATAAGAATTTTCAAATCAACAGTGCCATGACCCTCTAAAACAATAAATGATTTTTGGGGGATATCTTTCTGAATAAAGCAAACAATTTCTTTCAAGTTAGGATCAGCGTGAAAGAAATATTCTATTTACTTGTAATAATTAAATTGCAATCAAAAAAAGCAAACAACAATTTCAATGACCTTCAAATTTTATTAACAACAATTACTTTTTCATGGGAAGTCAACAGCACATCAATCTTCTTCTGAGTTACTTGTTTATTTGTAGGCTTCTTATTTTTCAGCTAGCAACTCTCATTATTGTTTGGGATTGATGTTGGCTCTTAATAGCATCAGCTGTATGAAATGAACACTTTGCTGTCAGTTTACCCAGGTGGACCAGGAACAATCTGTTGATTCCACAGCCAAGCTGGCCTGTAAGTCATGGGAGCACAGGGAAGTATGTGACAAGGTCCAACTGACAAGCTATGGATGCATCTGCAAGTGAGGTAAGACTTTCAAGAGATAAATGAAAGTTCTCCCAAAGCCTTAATAGGACTCACTTCAATTTAATATTTTTTTAAATTCATATTTATATGCCGCCCTTCACTCAGGGCGGCTTACAATTTTTTTTTTGGAGCACAACCCAATGCGCTCAGCAATAGCCTTCATTCCATTGTATATGCCTGCTTATTACTAAGCGGAATTTTTACAAAGTCAGCTTATTGCCCCCAACAATCTTGAGTCCTCAATTTACCTACCCCGAGAGGATGGAAGGCTGAGTCAACCTTGAGCCTGGTGGGATTCGAGGCTGCACTAATTGCAGGCAGCTGGAATTAAGTGCTAGGCATTTAACAACCTGCACCACCAAGCTTACATTTTTGGAATATGGTTCTGGGGGGAAAATGGCTTTTCCTATTCACTCAGAAGGGAAAGCAAGAATTCAAAAAAAGTAGAACATAGTGTGTTATTGCCATCTTCCTGCCCTTGTTAATTTGAGACAGCCAAGGGAAGAAGGGGAAGGTCATGAGGCTTGCATATGTTAAGCTGAGACTCTGTCAAAACTTGCTGCAGTCTTCTTCTTCTTCTTCTTCTTCTTCTTCTTCTTCTTCTTCTTCTTCTTCTTCTTCTTCTTCTTCTTCTTCTTCTTCTTCTTCTTCTTCTTCTTCTTCTTCATTCTGCTGAAACATATTGCATTTCTATATAAATGAAATATAAATTTGCATCCCTAGATGAGTAGAAGATACAGTATTTGCAAGCTGTAAATAAGCCTGAGCTCTGTTCTTCTTTCTTGGGAAGTGGTTAAGTTAATCTAATATTATAAATATAATGCATTTTTTACTGAGAGTCTCCTTAAAAAAAAACTCTTGCTTGGTAGCCCTCTTTGTTACTAAAACCCATCGCTGGAACCAGTAGTTTCTTATTCATTTTAAGCCATATTTGTTATGCTGGGTAGCTTTACATTTAGATATACTCACACTTTAACAGTTTTCACTGTCCGCTTTCAAACTAGGGTTTCTTTTTTATGGTATCTCTGCTTAAGGTTGACTCATCCTTCCATCCTTCTGAGCTTGGTAAAATGAGGACCCAGATTGTTAGGGGCAATATGCTAACTCTGTAAACTGCTTAGAGAGGGCTGTAAAGCACTGTGAAGTGGTATATAAGTCTAAGTGCTATTGCTATTAAATTTTCTGTACAAGTTTCCTTTGGTGGAGGGACGGTTCTGCACATCAACACCTAAAGTATAAATATCAAGTCACATATTCAGACCATAGAATATCACAAAACTTTACACCTTAAGCAAAAAATCCTGATGAAGCTAAGTGACTTCCATTAATAATAATGATAACATCAATAGGTAGATAAAAATGCCAAATCTAGTATAAACATCTGGCTGACTGAGCAGAGAACCACAATAAGTACCAAAATAATAGGCATTTTAGGTAAAATCCCAAAATAGCTGGATCATCATTTGAACATCTCATCATTGACAGAATCACCTTCAGTCAACTGTAAAAGGCAGCTTTACCTCAAGCAGCTTATATCCTACAATGGTACCTTTAATATAATCAGACAACAACAATTGCCTAACCCAGGTCCTTGTGAAGGTTGGCAGATAAAAATGCCAAATCTAAACATTTGGCTAATTCTGCAACCAACAATAAAAACCTGGGTAAAGTTTCAATAATTGGAGTCTATTGGAGTTGGGTAGCTATAACAAATTTGAAGCAATAAGTAATTCCTGAATATGGTATTATTCAGATATGCAAATGCACTTAGAAATTAAGTTGACAAAGCTAGAGAAAATAAATGAATACAGATGTGAAGAGGAAGGAGAGAATTGGACTCTCTTTTTAGTTTTTAGTATGCAAAAATTTATGAGTCAGTGAAACTTGCAACAGGAGCATTTAGATACTCTTCTACATGTATAGAATTTTGCTGGAATGACCATTCTGAGTTCAGTTTTTTGTGTTATATCATCATGATACAAAAAAGATGTTGAAACTCTAGAAAGAGAGCAGAGAAAAGCAAAAAAAGATTGGGGGAAGCTGAAACATAAGAACCATTGGGTACGTTTAGTTTAATGAAAAGAAGGACTAGGGGTGACTTGATAGCAGTGTCCAATATCTAAGGAACTGCAACAAAGAGAGGATCAACCTATTTTCCAAAAGATCTGAAGACAGGACAAGAAGCAATAGATGGAAACTAATCAAGAAGAGAAACAAGCTAGAACTAAGGAGAAATTTCCTGACAGAACAGTTGATCAGTGGAATGACTTATCAACACCTCCAAAAGTTGTGGGGGGCTGCAACACTGGAGGTTTTAAAAAAGATATTGGACAACTATTTGTCTGAAACGGTATAGAAGATCTCCACAGTTCCTTCCAATTCTGTTATTCTGTTTGTTATTCTGTTATTTATTTTATTTATTTATTTATTTATTTTGTCAATCGCTTACAAGATTATTATTATTATTATTATTATTATTATTATTATTATTATTATTATTGGACTTGTATGCACCCCATCTCTGAAGACTTGGGGCGCTCAGCTAAAATACATTCATAATAAATAAATAGTTAAAAAAGAATTAAACCGAAACAAGCCCAATATCAATATTAAAATTAAATAAAAAGACACCCCCGAGAAGGTTATCACAGCCCAGCTTGGTCAAATAACCAGGTCTTCAGGTCATGGCGGAAGGTGCGGAGGTCAGGGCCCAGGGAGCCCCAGGGGAAGCTGGTTCCACAGAGTGGGAGCCGCCACAGAGTAGACTCGTCCCCGGGGGACCGCCAGCCAACACTAGCTTGCTGACAGAACCCCAAGAAGCCCCTGCCTGTGTGCTCGCACAGGGCGGTTGGTACTCGATATCGGCAGGAGTCGCTCCCTTAGATATTCTGGATCCATGTCGTGTAGGACTTTGAATGTTAAAACTAAGACCTTGAATCTCACCTGGAGTGCAACTGGCAACCAATGCAGGTTGTGCAGGAGGGGGGTAATATGGAAGAATCGGGAAACTCCCATCACCACCTGCGCGGCTGCATTCTGCACCAGCTGCAGTCTCCGGATGGTATGCAAGGGCAGTCCTAGATAGAGAATATTGCAGTAATCGAGTCGAGAGGCGACAAGGGCATGAGTGACTGTACACAGGGCATCTTGGTCCAGAAACGGGTGGAGCTGGTGAACCAGCCAGACCTGGGCAAAGGCCCCCCTGGCCACAGCCCCCACCTGTTCCTCCAACCGGAGCCTAATATGTATAATACATATAAGAAAAATAAAAGAAACAATAGGACAGGGACAGTAGGCACCTTGGTGCACTTATGCACGCCCCCTACAGACCACTTAGGAAAGGGGTGAGGTCAATAGTAGACAGTCTAAGGTTAAAGTTTTTGGAGTTTGGGGAAAAAACCACAGAGTCAGTTAGAGTATTCCAAACATGGACCATTCTGTTGCTGAAGTCGTATTTCCTGCAATCAAGTTTGGTGCGGTTAACCTTGAGTTTGTATCTATTGTGTGCTCTTGTATTGTTATGGTTGAAGCTGAAGTATTCATTGACTGGAAGGACATTGCAATGTATGATTTTATATACTATACTTAGAACAGACCGAAGGCAGCATAGTTCTAGGTTTTCTAGGTCTAGAATTTCAAGTCTGGTAGCATAAGGTATTCTGCAACGAGTAGAAGAGTGTAGAACTCTTCTTGTGAAATATTTCTGGACTTTCTCAGCTATGTTAATATCAGATATGTGATGTGGGTTCCTGACTGATGAGCTGTATTCGAATATTAGTCTAGCAAATGTTTTGTATGCCCTAGTTAGTAGTGTGATATTACCAGAGAAAAAGCTACGTAGGATTAGGTTAAGAACTCTTAATGCCTTTTTGGCTATGTAGTTACAGTGGGCTCTAGCACTTAGATCATTAGAGATGAGTATTCCAAGGTCCTTGACAGAGTTTGGATAATCAACAAGGTCTTGACTATTCAGCTTGTATTTTATTTTGTTTTTTTTTTCACCAGTATGTAAGACAGAGCATTTATTTGTTGAGATTTGAAGTTGCCATTTGTTTGACCATTCTGATACATAGTCGAGGTCTTTTTGAAGGGTAGCAGTATTGTCTGTGGTGTTGAATAGCTTTACATCATCAGCAAAGAGAATGCAGTTGCTCTTAATATGACCACAGAGGTCATTTATGTAGAGTATGCAGAGAGTTGGTCCTAGAACGCTGCCTTGGGGGACACCACTGTTGACAGGTACAGAATTTGATAAGACGCTTCCAATTTTGACCATTTGTTGTCTGTTTGACAGGAATGCTTCTATCCAGTTATGCAGTTGTCCAGAGATACCATAAGATTTTAGTTTTAGTAGCAGCTTGTCGTGTACCACTGAATTGAAGGCTTTACAAAAGTCTATGTAGATTGCATCTATGGCTTTGCCCTGATCGAATTGTGTAGTCCATATGTTTTTGCAGTGTAAGGGTTGCAGATTACAGGATAGTTTTTTTTCTGAAACCATATTATTTGTTAGAGAGTAGGTTGTTTGTCTCTAAGTGGAGGATAATGGATTGGTTAATAATTGATTCCATGACTTTACAGGTGACACAGCATAAAGAGATTGGTCTGTAATTTTCAACTAGACTGGGGTCTTCCTTTTTGAAGATGGGGATGACCGTGGCTTGCGACCATAGGTTTGACAAGGAGCTGGTCCTGAAAGATTTTTCAAAGATTATGCTTAGAGGTTCGGCTATGGCAGCGGATAGCTTTTTTAAGAAGTAGGAACACATTCCATCTGGTCCAGTAGATAGAGATGATTTTAGATTGTGTAGTGCTTTTTCAACATTGTCTTCTGTAAAATTGATACGTATTATATCATTTTAGTTTTCTATGGTTCAACTAGGAAATACTGGGCATGAGCCATTGCTGTTTACAAATACTGAGCCAAGAATGTGTTAAAGAGCTTGGCTTTAATGGTGTCATCGTTGCAGTCTGTACCATTAGGTCCTTTCAGGGATGGGATGGATCTTGAGTCTTTTAGTTTGTTGTTTACAAAATTGTAGAAAGCGTGGGTGGAATTGGTGCATAGAAGGTTTTCCTCTTGTTTAATGTGATAATTGGTGCATTCAGTCTTAATCTGGTGGCATAAATTTTTGTAAATTTTTATATTCTCAGGCTATAACATACATTAATTGATTTATTTCAAAATATATCCCTGATAAATTTGGAGGGCCTTCTGTACCTCCTTCTGTCCATAAATGCATTACTTCTTGGGATAATATGTACAGGTAAAATTCAAAAAATTAAAATATTGTGCAAAAGTTCATTTATTTCAGTAATGCAACTTAAAAGGTGAAACTAATATATGAGATAGACTCATTACATGCAAAGCAAGATAGTTCAAGCAGTGATTTGCCATAATTGTGATGATTATGGCTTACAGCTCATGAAAACCTCAAATCCACAATCTTGGAAAATTATAATATGACATGCAATCAATAAACAAGGATTGTACATAGAACAATATTGGACCTCTGAAAAGTATAAGCATGCATATGTACTCAGTACTTGGTGTTTTTTTTTAAATTAGATTTATATGCCGGCCTTCTCCAAAGACTCAGGGCAGCTTACAATTTTTGGGATGCAACCCAATGTGCTCAGCAATAGCCTTCATTCCATTGTATATGCCTGCTATACTAAGCGGCATTTTTACAAAGTCAGCTTATTGCCCCCAACAATCTTGGGTCCTCAATTTACCTACCCCGAGAGGATGGAAGGCTGAGTCAACCTTGAGCCTGGTGGGATTCGAGCCTACAATAATTGCAGGCAGCTGGAACTTAAGTGCTAGGCATTTAGCAGCCTGCACCACCAAGGCCCCTTTTGCACCTATTACTGCCTCAATGCGGCGTGGCATGGAAGCTATCAGCCTGTGACACTGCTGAGGTGTTGTGGAAGACCAGGATGCTTCAATAATGGCCTTCAGCTCTTCTGCATTGTTCAGTCTCATGTCTCTCATCTTTCTCTTGGCAATGCCCATATATTTTCTATGGAGTTCAGGTCAGGCAAGTTTGCTGGCCAATCAAGCACAGTAATCCCATGGTCATTGAACCAAGTTTTGGTGCTTTTGGCAGGGTGGGCAGGTGCCAAGTCTTGCTGGAAAATGAAGTCAGCATCCCCATAAAGCTCGTCTGTGGAAGGAAGCATGAAGTGCTCCAAAATCTCCTGGTAGACAACTGCATTGACCCTGGCCTTAATGAAGCACAGTGGACCAGCACCAGCAGATGACATGGCTCCCCAAATCAACACAGACTGTGGAAACTTCACACTGGACTTCAAGCATCTTGCAGTGTGTGCCTCTCCATTCTTCCTCCAGACTCTGGGTCCTTGGTTTCCAAATGAGATGCAAAAGTTGCTCTCATCAGAAAAGAGGACTTTGGACCACTGAGCAACAGACCAGGTCTGTTTTTCTTTAGCCCAGGTAAGATGCTTCTGATGACATTTGAAGCCCATGTCCAGGATCCGTCTGTTTGTGGTGGCTCTTGATATACTGATTCCAGCCTCAGTCCACTCCTTGTGAAAGTCCCCAACACTTTTGAATGGCCTTTTCCTGACAATCCTCTCCAGGCTGTGGTCATCCCTGCTGCTTGTGCACCTTTTTCTTCACACTTTTCCCTTCCACATAAATTTCTATTAATGTGCTTTGATACAGCACTTTGGGAACATCCAACTTCTTTTGCAATTATCTTTTGAGGCTTTCCCTCCTTATGGAGGGTGTCAATGATGGTTTTCTTCACAACTGTCAGGTCAGCAGTCTTTCCCATGATTGTGATTCCTACTGAACCAGACTGAGAGACCATTTAAAGGCTCAGGAACCCTTTGCAGCTGTTATGGCTTAATTAGCTGATTAGAGTGAGACACTTTGAGCCTAGAATTTTGCACCTTTTCACAATATTCTAATTTTCTGAGATTGTGGATTTGGGGTTTTCATGAGCTGTAAGCCATAATCATCACAATTATGGCAAATCACGGCTTAAACTATCTTGCTTTGCATGTAATGAGTCTATCTCATATATTAGTTTCACCTTTTAAGTTGCATTACTGAAATAAATGAACTTTTGCACAATATTCTAATTTTTTGAGTTTCACCTGTAATAACAAAAATAGGAAAGGAAGGAAATTCATTGTAAAAGCTTCTTTCTTGCCAGTAAAAACCTACTGAATTGCTTAGGTTTTCAATCCAAGAATTGAATGTATAGACATATAAATTGTATTTTATTTCTTAATTGGATGTCTTCTTGTCCCAGAATAACTTATCTACCTCCTTGGAATTTCTGCTTAAGTCAAAACTAAAATTTAGAACCATAAATTGAGGGTATTATCCTAACATATTAATTAATTTATCAAGTGCCATCAAGTTAGTGTCCAGTCTTGGACCTCATAGTAGATTTTCTCCATGATGACTATTCCCTAACCTGGTCTTTCAAAAGTGTACCCCTTGCCACTGGAAATGAGTCCATCTTCTTCTCTTTCCTTCCACATTTCCCACCATTAAAACCTTGTCCCAAAAGTTACATTTTTGCATAATGTGCATGAAGTAGGATAATTTGAGCCTGGGCATTTGTGTCTCCAGTGAGAAAATGGGAAGATGAAATTTAATCACCTTTGTTGTTTAAATGAGATGCATAGCTGTCAAAGGTTAACCAGCAGGAATTCATACTTTTAAATATGACACAATGCCTACTTGAGTTTCTGCTCTGCTTTGCAGCACAAGGTTCTTTTTAGAATTTTTTCATTCAGGCAGTATTGTGCCAAGTGCTACAATGGAACCAAGATTTTAACTTACCAAAAATCTAATCCAAAACATATTCTACTTAACAGAAATAAAATGAGTTTATTTAGAAGTAAATATGATTAGAATCAAGCCAGTAACACAACAAATCCTGCCTCTACTGAAAGAGATGGTGAAATTGCTTTCCCTAAAGCAGACTGTATAAGTTAAGACTTATAACTTTTGCGGTTAAGTAAGCATCAATAAAATAATCGCTATGAAAAATAACTGCTTTCAAATTATTGATATTTTTCCTTGAAAAAGTTAAATTCTCTACGTAGTGAGTTTTACTAAAAATATATTTTTCAATTGCACTTTTTGTTTTGTTTCTATTAATGTTACATGTGTCTATATAAAAACTATTGTAACTCAAAATTCAGTGTTCAGATTACCATATTTGAACTATATCATCATCAACATCATCCATCGTCATCATCATCTTCTATCTTTTCTGATCAACAAACATCATCTTATATTATCAAATGCAGCATCCAGATCCAGCAGAGCAATATTCATGTCTGCATTTATTGTGTCTTGCCATCTTTACTTTGGCTTCCCATGTGGACGTTTGCCATCTGTTTTAAAGTGAAAAGCATTGTAGGCAATAGTGTGGGATGTTGCATGTAGGACATGGCCATACCACTATAGGCATTTTCCCCACATTTTCTCAGGTATTGGCTAGAGCTGGTATTCAGCAGGTTCTGATCAGTTCTGGAGAACCGGTAGGGGAAATTTTGAATAGTTTGGAGAACCGGCAAATAACACCTCTGACTGGCCCTGCCCTTGTCTATTCTCTGCTTCCCAAGTCCCAGCTGATTAGCTGGGTCTTCTTTTGTTGCCCTATACAGGAGAACGTGCTGGAAATCAGGTTAGTGGGGTGGGGAGGGAATGGGATTTTGCAGTAATCTTCCCCCAGGAGTGGGGAAGGATTGGAGATTTTACAGTATCATTCTCCTGGAGTGGGGTGGGAAAGGAGATTTTATAGTATCCTTCCCCTACCACGCCCACCAAGCCACGACATGCCCACCAAGCCATGCCCATAGAACTTGTAGTAAAAAAAATTGAATCCCACTACTGGTATTGGCACAATGCCCATTTGCTGCCATCCTGTGCCATGGGGTGTGTGTAATACACACACACAAGCACACACAGACATATACACATATATTAAAATATATCAAAATAAAATATCAAGAGTCATTCCATAAGATCAAGGTATAGAAAAAATCAACATCCAAGTCAGAAAAAAATTGAAAACAAATATAAAAACCTGTGAAAGTTTAAAGCATTTGTTAATGGTATTATCTTTTCTGATATTCCTATGGTAGCATAGAATCATAAAATTCATAATCTGCTGCATGAAATTTTCCTATCCTCCCAAGTTTTTGGGCCCAAGCAAAAGAAAAAGGACTAGTTGCATGATTGTGATACTTTCCACTTTTCTAGAGGACAATGTTTCATAGTGTCATTGAGAGCAAAATGGCTCCCTGGGATGACAGCAAAGACCATGCTGCCCTGTGTACTGATTATGAATGGCTTCAGCATTTGTTGAAGGCCTGATGCCACTGGAGGTACACCAGTTTGTGAATCTGTTTCAATGTTCTGTCAGGAAAAAAAACTAGTAAGGTGCAAGAGATACAGAAGTTTTCAGCCAGGTTCCACCATCTATTCAACTTCATCAGTTTTTGCCCAAATGAACTCAACACAACTACGAATGGTTTATGGAGGCAACATAAGCTGAGGGCAGGGTCATAAGATCTCACTTTTATTTGCTTGTTCAGTTGCTTGTTTAGCTGTAGGCAAAGCAGCTGAAAAACAAATGGGCAGAACAAAATCTGGAGTGCAATAAGGGAAAGGATGTTCCCATTATCTGCTAAAGGTTTCATGAATGACAGCAATAAATATAATTTGCTACCCTCACTGAATAGTTTGCGACAGGAACACACCATATTTCTTCAAACTGATGACATTAGGTTTTGTTTGGCATGTCAGAGGCTTCACTCCCTAAAATAACTTATATCCCTATCCGCTCAAAAAAGGTGGGTAAGTCTAGGACAAAAACACTATGTTTGACTTCAATTTTAATTAAATTGAATGTAAATTGAAAGGAACTGAGGAAGATCAATTAATAAGATCACTCCCAGGAATGAGAAATTTGAGGGAAAAATTGGTTGCAATTTTTTGAGAAGCTCTAGGGGTCAGCTGCAGCCTTGGAGACTCGGGTTGTGTACTTCTGGGTTGGCAAAAGAAAAAAATGAATGAAGAATTCAAAATATATCAAAATATAATGGAAATTGAAAAACATAGAAAGAAGCTGGCGACCAGAGCTTAGGAAATTCTTCCAGGCAGATATTAATATAATTGGCTTCTTAGCTTTCATTGTCATTTTTACTCTCAAAAATCTTTCCTGATGGTTTGCAAAATCTGCTGGGATATCTGTTCATCCTGAGCATATCTCTTGCTCATTTCTATGGAGCTTTCAGGGAATAGGTTTTCAGTGGTTAAAACATTATAATGAACACCATAGAATAATAAGCCCTTGAAGCAGAATATTTAAACTGAGAAGTGCCTGTTTCAATGATGTAATTTGAGGCTAGAGAAAAACCACCTGCCACCTGCATGTTTTGACTCCCCTCCCTTATTTCATAATTAATTCTGGGGAAAAAAAAAGAAGACTGAAATACAGTGGGCACCAAAACTGAAAAAAAGTAAGAAAATCTATATTAAGAACATGTAAACCATCCCTGAGTGTTCACAATTGTTCAACCATAGCTCAACCCCACCCGCCAAATCCTTATTTTCTAAATTTGCCCAAATAATGTCAAACATGTGTTTCAATAAGGTCTGCTCTGAATCCATGCTGGTGCATTTGCTCCTATTTATTTAAATAGTATGTTTGTCAGAGGTGGTGGAGAAAGAGAGACTGTCACTTTTTTTTTGAAGTATATATTATGAGAATGCTCAATTAGCTCCTGGAATGCAAAACCATGCTTTTGTCTGACCAGCTGCTAGATCGTCCTGTCACTGAGCTAATGCACAGAAGGGCACATGACAATGGAATACTTGTTCATCTGTTACTGATGAGGTTCTTTCACTAGCCAACTGCTGGACACAGAACTAGCAGCTTGCTAAAGCACAGATCACAGACAATCCATGGGGCAAGATCACTACTGATAAATATCAGCCCAACTCCATTTAGTTCATCACAATACCACTTATTTAAGTCAATGTCTCCTTTCTCCTTCAAAAATTTGAACAGCATTTTTTAATTTTGATTTTGATTTTTCAAACCAGGAACTAGAATGTAAATTTCTTACTTTTGCTTTTTTGTTTCTTTTTATTAAGAGAAATACATAGACTTTTTTTCTTTCTCTTTTTTCTTTTTGATTTTTATTTTTTCTTCCCTTATCCTCTTTTTTTAAAAGAAAACACCTTTCTATCCCTTTTTCCATATCTTCTCTTGCTTTTTTTATTTTTATTTTTTTTAATATCTTATTGCAACTAATTGGATTAAGGTATACAAGTGCCTGAATATATTTTTCCCCTTTTTCTTTTTGGAGTGGCAACTGTTTGCCCTCGTTCTTTTTTTTCCTCCTTTTTTCTTTTTTCTTTCTCTTTCTTCACAGATAAGCATTACAAGATGAGTAGAAAGATAACAGCCCCAGCTTCTTTGATACCAACCTCCTCACCATCTGGAGGACAATGATGTATACAGACAATGTTAAAACAGGAGAAAGAGAAAGAGAAGAAAGTGACATTGCAGATGATCATGCAAGGCATCCAGAAGATTAAGCAAAAAATTGAAAAGACAGATGAGAAAGTGGAAAATATTCAACAGATGATGATGAAATATGAAGACAGATTCAAAAAAATTGAAGATATTCAAAGAGATAAGAAAATTGGACATATTGATACTCGATTGAGTGATGTTGAGAAGGGCAGGATTGAACAATTGGGATGGGACATCGATAAATCAGAATTTTATTTGAGATTGAAAAAAGGGAAGAAGGAAAAGGTGAAAATCTTGCTGAAATAATGACACAAATACTGGCAAAAGCATTAGAGATAACCAAAGAGAAGATGATGGATGGGATGGATGAAGTGTTCCATGTCTATACAAGATATGCAATGAGAAACAAGTTACCAAGAGAAGTACATACTAGATTTACTAAGAAGATAATCAAAACACAGATACTACAGGTGGCAAGAGAGAAAACATTAAAGTGCAAAGGCCAAGAAATTGTGGCGCTGAAACAAGTACCAAGAAGAGTAAGAGAGATGAGAAGAGAATATACATTTTTGACTAAAGAGTTACTTAAAAGAGGAATAAACTATAGATGGTTGATGCCAAAAGGCTTCTTGTTCACTTGGCAGGAACAAAGACACAGAATCGACACAGTTGGAAAAACAGAGTTATTCTACTCATAATATTTTAGAGGAAAGGAGGAAGAAGAAAGAAAAGAAGAGTCACTAATTGAATTTCAAGAGGAGTGTATAGGAGTAATTGAAAAAGAAAAAGAAGGTGGTGCAGTAGGTGGTGTACCCAGAGAGCAATGAGAATTAAGATCCACTAGAGCAATAAAACCCTCTTATAAAGCTTAACATGGATGAAAGGAAATTGATCACGATTAACATAAATGGACTTAATTTGGCTGCTAAAAGAAGAAAGGTATTTCATAATTTAGAAAAATTAAAATTAGATATAATTTGTTTACAAGAAGTACATATTAAAAAACAACATGAATATATATTGAACCAAAAAAAATTAGGGAAATTATACACATTGCTGACACAATTGAAAAAAAGAGGCATGGTCTTATATATTAGAGATACAATTGTGGCAGAATTAATTTATACAGATGACAACGGAAGGATTTTCATGGTGGAAATAATGGACAATAATGTCAAAACACTTTTAATTGCAATTTATGCTCCAAATGGTAATAAAGAATTCTATAGGAAATTACATATGAAAATAATTGAATTGGACTATGTTAATATTTGTATGATGGGAGATCTTAATGGAATAATTAATGATCAGTTGGACTATAAAATGCGGAAATCAACAAAGAAAACTAGAAAGATATTACCAAAATCTTTCTTTCGAATGATAGAAGAATTAAACTTAAAAGATGTATGGAGAGAGAGAAATGTGGAAAGTAAGCAATATACTTTTTACTCAAACAGACATGCATCATGGTCTAGAATTGATATGATATGGATGTCAGCAGAACTACTTACTAACATACGAGAAATTGAAATAGAAGGAAGCACTTGGGCAGACCACAATCCAATGACAGGTAGGATTTGGAAAGGATATAAGAGGAGATCTAGATGGACTTTAAATAATACGATACTAAAGGAAAAAGAATTCAAACAGAAAATAGAGAAAGAATTGGTTTTCTTTTTTAAAGAAAATAGAAAAGAGGATACTTCTTTACAGAATCTCTGGGACATGCTGAAGGCCTACACAAGAGGTTTGATAATTGACTATACAAGGAAAAGAAATATAAAACAGAAAAAGACTTTTAAAGCTTTGGAGGATGACTATAAAAGACTGTGAAAAGACTTACAGAAGTTCCCGCAAAAAAAGACATTAAGAATAAAATGGATATAATTAAACATAAAATGGGAATAATGGAAAAAGAGGAACTAGCACAAAAAATTAAAAATGCTAAACAGAATTACTTTGAAGATGCAAACAAACCAGGCAGATGGCTAGCCTATAAACTGAGAAAGGAAAGAGAATCAAGAAGGATTAATCAATTAATAAATGAAGAAGGACATGTTTGCTATGGAAATGAGAAGAAAATTATACAAAATTACTATGGAAGACTGTATTTTCAAGAGAATACTCAAGAAGAAAAAGTTAAGCAAAGTTAAGAAAATGAATTTACCTCAGATACCTAAAGATATTGAAATAATGCTAGAAGGGAACATAACGATGATGGAACTAACAGAAGCCTTAAAAAAACAGAAAGTTGGAAAAGCACCAGGTCCAGATGGATTGCCAGTGGAATTTTACAAGACTTTCCAGGAAATACTGAGTCTCCATTTGTTAGAAGTTATGAATGAAGTTATGTTAAAGAAAATAATACCCAAAACATGGTCAGAAGCATACCGAAGGAGGATACAGACCTGCCACAAGTTAAAAATTATAGACCTATATCCCTATTAAATTCAGATTATAAAATCTTTCCCTCAGTTTTGGCAGAAAGACTGAAAAGATACTTAAATAACTTTATACATGTTGACCAAAATGGATTTCTGTCAAAGAGATAAATTAAAGATAATGTGAGAATAATTCTGGACACTTTGGAATATTATGAGGCACATCCGGAAAAGCAAATGGCTTTGATGTTTCTAGATGCACAAAAAGCCTTTGATGACATGAGTTGGCAATTTATGTTATTGCAATTGGAACAAATGGACTTTGGTAAAAAATTTACTCAAGCCATTGAAACGATATATTATGAACAAAGTGCAAAGATTATGGTAAATGGAGAATTAACAGAATCCATAGATATAAGAAAAGGGGCAAGACAAGGTTGTCCACTGTCACCTCTGCTATTCTAATAGGAATATTAGAGAAGATAAAGAAATAAAAGGAATGAAAATTAAAAAGGAAGAGTATAAATTGCAAGCTTTTGCAGATGATCTGGCATTTATATTAAAGGATCCATTGGAAACAGCACCTAAATTAATAGAAAAGATAGAAGAATATGGAAAAGTAGCAGGTTTGAAAATAAATAAAGATAAAACAAAGATATTAACGAAAAATATGTTAGCAAGACGAAAGAAAGAGTTGGAAGAAGTTTTAGAAATACAGGTCACAAATAAGGTTAAGTATTTAGGGATACACTTTACACCAAGATGTAGCACACTGAAGGAGGATAATTATATTAAACTCAAAGAGCAGATTGCAACAGATTTGGCAAAATGGGAAAATTTACAAATATAATTGATTGGGAGAATATCCACAATTAAGATGAATGTATTTCCTAGAATTCTGTATTTATCCCAGACAATTCCAGTCTGACTAGGGAAAGAGTTTTTTGAAGACTTAAACAGAATTGTGTTGAAATATATTTGGCAGAGAAAGAAAGCAAGAATAAAACTTAAGGTGCTACAAGATGCAAGAATAAGAGGAGGGTTTGCCTTGCCCAATTGGGAGCTATATTACCAGGTGACAAGTTTCATGTGGGTAAAGGAATGGATAACATTAAGAAATGCTAGACTATTGACTTTAGAAGGACATGACGTGCTGCTAGGATGGCATGCTTTCCTTTGGTATAAGGGAACTAAAACACAGGGGTATTTCAGAAGACATTATATTTGAGAAGCACTGTTTTTGAACTGGGAGAAGACAAAAAGACAATATTATTTAAAAATTCCATTATGGATATCTACTATTGAAGCTTTTTCATAACCAGTAATATATAAAAAGGAACAAACAGTTAGATAGGGTGAGATATTGAATGAAAAGGGTGAACTTAAATCTATGCAAGCGTTGGAAGAACAAGGTGTAAAAATGAATTGGTTTTCATATTTGCAAGTACAATCTAGATTTTAAAACAGAAGGTATTTATGATAAGTTGACTGATTTAGATAAAATTTTGATGGGTACTGATGAAAATGTAATTTAAAAACTTTATGGACATTTATTAGAATTTAAATTGGAGGAGGAGCAAATGAAAGAAACGATGATTGCTTGGGGGAAAATTTTGGATATGGGATAGATTTAGAGAAGTGGCAAAAATTGTGGTCTCAAAATTATAAAATGACAATGTCAACTGCATATAAAGAAAATTTGTATAAGATGTTTTACAGGTGGCACTTACCCCCGATGAGAATTGTGAGAATGTTTAAGAACAAATCAGATAAATGTTGGAAATGCCATCAGGTACCTGGTTCATATTACCATATGTGGTGGACATGTTTGGATGCAAAAAAATATTGGACTAAAATCCACACATGGTTGGAAAAAATGATAAAACAACATATAGACTTTAAACCAGAAATCTTTTTATTGGGAATTATATTGGAAATATACAGTAAAGAGTTGAAATATTTGATTGTAAATGTTTTAACAGCAGCTAGAATTGTATTTGCTAAGAATTGGAAAAATGATAAAATACCTATGCAGGAGGAAGTTATTAAGAAAATTATGGACTATGCTGAAATGAGTAAATTGACATTTGAAATTAGAGAACAAGAAGATAAATAATTTAATATGATATGGGATTTGTTTTATCAATGGTTGGACAAAAAGAATTGGTAATGTAATAGAGTAGATAATTTTGTAATAGAAGTTTAATAGATTGATATAAAATATAATATAGACATATATAACCATTGGATGAAAGTATAATATAAATTTTAACATAAAATTTGGAATATCTCATATAAAATGATGGAATAAATAATCTAGTCATAGATGATTAATAACTGATAAATATATAAGCATATGTTTGCTTGACAATGTGAAAGTTTATATAAATTGTGAGTGATGACAAAAAAGATAGCACAAAAGATTTGCAACCAACTGACACACTGTATGTATATAAAATGGAAGATGATTTTATGTTTTTATGTTTTGTTTGTATGTTTGTCTTAAAAATAAAAACTTTTTTACAAAAAAAAATTGGACAGCATCCAACCTTATTGGTAAGAGCCTTGGTGGTGCAGGCTGTTAAATGCCTAGCACTTAAGTTCCAGCTGCCTGCAATTAGTGCAGGCTCAAATCCCACCAGGCTCAAGGTTGACTCAGCCTTCCATCCTCTCGGGGTAGGTAAATTGAAGACCCAAGATAGTTGGGGGCAATAAGCTGACTTTGTAAAAATGCCGCTTAGTAATAAGCAGGCATATACAATGGAATGAAGGCTATTGCTGAGCACATTGGGTTGTATCCCAAAAATTGTAAGCTGCCCTGAGTCTTCGGAGAAGGGCGGCATGTAAATGTAATTAAAAATAAAATAAATAAATAAATAAAATTGGTGCTAGCATCTTCTCTGTGTCCCCACTGGGTCTTCTTCCTCCTCGTATTCAGATTGTGTCATCTGGACTTCAAGAGGAGCAATAACAAAAGGTTTGATTATCCTTGTTAGTCCCCATCCAATATAACTGCCATTCCCTTTTCCCAGTCCCTTCCTCTGGGATTACTACTTTAAATCTGCACTATGGATAGAGGGTAGAAAAATATGATCATCACTAGCTCGATACAGTGCTTCGCTACGAAACTATGCGGTCGGGCTTAGTTTTTGTGGAGGAAAATAAGGAGGAGGAAATTCTGCCTCTGCCTACCAGCATCCATTGGTATTCATCTGGCTAGGGTCCTGTCAGTGTGTGAGAGAGATGAGGGTTGATGGGAAACTGAAAGAGTATTTGCTGTGTGAGCAAGAAGGAGACAGCAAAAGAGCCTGGGCGTGGTTTAGCTCAACTGTACTGTACTAAAGCTGCTTGGTGCTGTGAAACTAAAACTGAAACTCCTCTCCTCTGTTTGTGTTTTGCATTTGGAACAGATTTCTTTTCAGGTGAGGAAGGGGAATAGAACTCCTTAGCATCAGAGTGTGTTAATAATAATATATGAAATAATAATGCTTTGATGGTCATTTCGAAAAATCCTTTCTTAGCATCTAGAAGCTGAGAGGAACATATGTGCCAAATTTCAAGTTTGTAGGTGTACAGTTCTGGAGATTTTGTGATGATGCGTGAGCGGTATTTTGCATATATATATATATATATATATATATATATATATATATATATATGTAGGTCTTGGTGTATTCGGGTCTTGTCCCGTGTAAGGTTGAGAATACCTTGGCAACGTTTCGACGAAATCTCATCCGTCATCTTCAGGCTGGTATATATATATTAAAGCTAAAAGTTGTAAAGGATAATAATAATTCAGTAAAGACTTACATAAAAGTTCCATTTTTGAAGGGTTGTTACTTGATATCTTAGCTTAGTAGATACCATCAGGTGATTACAAATACATCTGAAGAATGATCTGGGTATAACTGAGATATATTTTAAAAAGTTATATTCAAGTCTGGGAAGCTTGAATGATAAACAGGTCATTGCTTATTTTCCAGTATCATCCAAACTTAGAGTGCTGTAGAAAATGAAGCTGTCAAACAGGGTAATGTCTACTTTGATATACATCTCGTTGAATCCTATGGGATTTACATCAAGGGAAATGCTTAGAAGACTGAGACTTTAATTTACATATATTAATTCAGGAATCGAGTACTGGGGTTTTCTAGATGCTGCTGAATTACAGTTCCCAACAGCTTTACAATATGGACAACAGTAGGAGATGCTGCAAATTGTAGCTGAACAGCATCTAAAGATCCCGCAGCTTCCTCCCTTTACTTAACTTCAAACCCTCACCCTTTCTTTCCATCACTTGGACATTTCTCTTTTCATATATTTTTCCTCTAATTTATATTTGCAAAATATTTCCATATTATTATGCATACTTCAACTGCATAGTGTTTCAAATTCAAAGGCAAACAGGTATTTTTGAGTGCTTAGGTTCTCAGAAATTGGACTCTCCTGGGACTCCTTAAAGCAGCAGTGTCTTTGCTGGGATTGTTCTAGAGCAGAGCTGTCAAACTCCTGGCCCGTGGGTCGGATGCATCATGTGCTGGCCATGCCTATGCCCGGTATAGCAAAGGGGGGGGGGGAGTCCTGATATGTCATGTGACACTGCCATGATGACATGAGTTTGACACTCCTGTTCTACAGCTTCAGAGAGCAGCCACACAGTGACAAAAAAAAGATACAACTGCTTCCAGGAATCACAGAGAGAAATTACATGAGCATCCTCACACACTCCTGAACTCCCCCCACCCCAGACCATGTTTTTCTGTCTCATTTTGCTAAAGTTTGCAGCCAGGCTTGTTCCCTTTCAGACAATTCACCAGAAAAGAAAAAGAAAAAGAAAAAAGAAATGCCACTAAAATCATTTCCTGTTGCTTTGGGTTGGAGGAACAACTTATTCTAATTTTATTTATTTATTCTTCACATTTCTGAATCACCCATCTCCCTCAAAGAAGGATTGTGGGTGGTATGCAATGAAACATAAAATATAAAAATGGTGTATAAAAATTAAAATATTAGAGTTAATTTTTAATTAAAATTAAAAAAAATTAAGGAGGAAAGAATTAAATCCTGTTAAAAATTAGTTGGCAAAGGAAGGGGTCTCATGGCACCAAACAACTCCATGATTTTCATGCTCCTGTACAGCCATGTTTTAACCCCTTTTCAGAAAGCCAGGAAAGGGGGGGCCTGCCTCATTTCTGGAGGTAGAATAGGGCAGGGGCAACAGCAGAGAAAGCCATCTTCCTAGATTCCAGCAGTTGGAGCTCTTAAACCTTCCTTGACTGACCAGGTGGGATGGGCCGATGTAATGGGATCAAGATAGGACATGGGGAAAATCTTATAATTCCTGCAACTATATATATAGTATTGTTTATATAAAGTTAATCCTTTAAACTTTCTAAAAGAAGGATAACTTGGGCATCCTCTTCCAATTAATGTAAGAATCTTCTTTAATAAAATTGTGCTACTTTTACATAATTGTGCAAGTGCTACTTTAGTGTAATAATTCCATGGTTTGCTTTTCAAGATTGTACTTAACAGACTTGATTATTTGCTCCTTCATCCCTGGAGATTTGGGAACAAAGGGGAAGTCTGAGAATGTGGCATAACTATCACTGTTTGGAGGATAGTTTATTAAAGGGCTATTAACTTTTACCCAGGCTATGTTTTTATGCTCCACATTCATGACTTCTTTTTCTGGTAAGTTGAAATTTCAAGTGGTATTATATTTCTCCACCTTCTTCATTTTCATTATCACATCCATTATGCTCTTCCTGGTGAGGAAAGTAACATTATGAAATATAGGGCTCTGTAATAGGTCTTAAACCAATCTAGTGAGACCACATTTTAACCCCAACCTGGAATTCAGAGGATCACATCTTAAGATATCACAGAGCTAGGAAAGTACAAGATCTTGAAAAAGATAATGAACTGCAGCAGTTCTCCTATGAGAAAATATTACAGTAATTGGACCCATAGAAGGAAGGAGGAAAAGGCTTAGTTAACATATACAAGGTTTTTTTTCTCTCTCTTGCAGGTGGCAGAGAATTGGGATGATTTTAAAAAGAAACTAGCCATGTTCATGGAACATCAGAGTGTCTTTGGCTATCAATATATATAATTGTTTGCTACCTCTTCAGTCATAGGCAGCATGCCTTAAATATTAGTTACTATTAAATATGAGAGACAGTGGAAGAAGCTGTTGATTCTATTATACATCTTGGTACAAATGATCTGTCCCAGAAGGCTGTACTTTCTGTTCAGATAGACTTCCAGAGCTTGGGGTATGAACTTAGTAATATGGGCTGTAGGCTTATCTTTTCAGAAGTTCTACCAGTATACAAAGAACAAAAAGGAAAAGGCCAGTGTGTAGCAGAGTTTAATGTGTGGCTAAAGGAGTGGTGTAAAAGGGAAGGCTTTGGTTTTATTAGTCGTGATGTCTGCAAATGGTCCAATGAAAAATTGTACAAAAGAGATGGTTTGCATCCATCAAAGAAAGGGACTGGGTTAATTGGCATTAAATTCATAGATTTCTTCGATAAACATTTAAACTGAACAGAGGGGACAGAGAATTAATGGATACAGAACATTTCTGTCCCCAGCAACCTAAAATTAATAAGGATACCAGTACATGCAAAATAGATGTTTGTGCAGATAAGATTATCAACCTTGCTGTCAACCAAAACCAAGCATTTAATAGTGAGGGCCATACCATGTGCATTAATCAAACAGGTGGCAAGAAAGTAGGGGCAGGCAGGCACAACACAGGTTATGTATACAATAAACACAGTGTCAGACATAAAGATCTCAAGTGACTATATACAAATGCACAAAGTCTGGGGAACAAACAGGGTGAACTACGAATACATGAAGGTAAATATGATATAGTTGGAATAACAGAAACTTGGTGGGATGAAACTGACTGGAACATACTGGTAGAAGGATACAAACTATTAAAAAAAACAGACCCCATAAAAGAGGAGGTGGAGTTGCACTGTATGTAAAGGACCACTATATTGCTACAGAAATGCATGAAACCAAAGATGAAAACCTCCTAGAATGCATATGGGTCAATATAAAAGAAAAAAAGAATGCATGGCCATAGGTGTATATTATAGACCACCCAATCATACTGGACTTAATTCTTACAAACAGAGAAGAAGTGATAGAGGGAGTTGAAACTGCAGAAACCTTGGATGAGAGTGACCACGTCATACTAGAATTCAACATAACACAAACACAAGCAATAGAACATAATGACACCAGAGCCTTGGATTTTAAAAGAGCTGATTTTAATAAACTCAGAGAGAACTTGGGAAAGTTTCCATGGATGAAAATCCTAAAGGGGAAAACAATTCAAGAGTCTTGGGAAACTCTGAAAAGTATGATCATAGAAGCCCAGACCACCACAATACCACTGAGAAAGAAAAACAAGAAATCCAAGAAGAAACCAGCATGGCTGCACAAAGATCTCTCTGGCAAATTGAAAGAAAAAAGGACAAGTACAAAAAATGGAAAGAAGGACTTACAACTAAGGCAGAATATCAGCAGATAGCCAGAATCTGCAAAGACAAAGTCAGGATAGCAAAGGCTCAGAATGAACAAAGACTTGCAACAAAAGTCAAAGATAATTTAAAAATAAGTTTCTTCCAACATATAAATAACAAGGAAAAAAAATCAAGGAAACAGTCGGTCCACTAAAGAGAGAAGATGGCAAGGAAGTAACAAGCAACAGAGAGAAAGCAGAACTGCTTAACTCATTCTTTGCATCAGTCTTCAGGCGAAAAGAAACTATAGTTCAACCCACCAAAAACATAACTATAAAAGACAGACCAGAAATAAAAGTTAAAACAAGCAAAAAAAAAAAAAGTAAGAGAACACCTGTCTGATCTTGATGAACACAAATCACCGCGGCCTGATGGATTACATTCCAGAGTTTTAAAGGAGCTGGCAGAGGTCATCTCAGAACCACTGCACCATATTTTTCAAAAATCCTGGAGCACTGGGGAACTACCAGAGGACTGGAAAAGAGCTGATATGGTTCCCATCTTCAAAAAAGGAAAAAAAACAGACCCAGGAAACTATAGACCAATCAGCCTAACATCAATACCAGGGAAGATACTGGAAAAGGTAATAAGAAAAACAGATCTGCCAACATCTAGAAACAAGTAAAGTAATAACTAGCAGTCAGAACAGGTTTGTTAAGAACAGATCGTGCGAAACCAATCTTATTTCATTCTTCAACGTAGTGACTAAATTAGTAGACCAGCAAAATACCGTGGACATAATATATTTAGATTTCAGCAAGGCATTCAACAAAATAGACCACAACCTACTTCTTAGTAAGCTAGAAAAAAGTGGAATAGAGAGCACCACCACTAGATGGACTCACAACTGGCTGACAAGCCATACTCAACGAGTAGTCCTTAATGAGTCTAAGTCTACATGGAGGGAAGTAAGCAGTGGGGTGCCACAAGGTTCTGTCTTAGGCCCAGTACTCTTCCATATCTTCATTAATGACTTAAATGAGGGAATAGAAGGGGAATTTACCAAATTTGCAGATGATACTAAGCTGGCAGGAATAGCTAACACCCAAGAAGATAGGCTCAAGATCCAGATGGATCTTGACAGACTCGAACAGTGGGCCATATCTAACAAAATGAAATTCAATGTAGAGAAAAGTAAAGTCCTACACTTAGGCAAGAAAAACCAAACGTACACGTATAGATTGGGTGAAACCAGGCTCAATAGTAGTAACTGTGAGAGGGATCTTGGAGTCTTAGTGGACAACCAGCTGAATATGAGCCAGCAGTGTGCAGCAGCAGCCAAAAAAGCTAATGCAATCCTAAATTTCATTAACAGAGGGATACAATCAAGATCAAGTGAGGTACTAATACCACTCTATAAAGCCTTAGTAAGACCACATCTAGAGTACTGCATCCAGTTTTGTTCACCACATTATAAAAAAGATGTTGAGATTCTAGAAAAAGTACAGAGAAGAGCAAGCTAGGGGACTGGAGACTAAGGCATATGAGGAACGGTTACAGGAACTGGGCTTGGCTAGTCTAGTGAAAAGAAGGACCAGGGGAGACATGATACCAGTCTTCCAATATTTGAGGGGCTGCTACAGAGAGGAAGGGGTCAAGCTATTTTCTAAAGTGCCTATAGGCCGGACAAGGAATAATGGATAGAAACTGAACAAGGAGAGATTTAACCTGGAAATAAGGAGAAACTTTCTGACAGTGAGAACAATCAACCAAATGGAAGAGCTTGCCCTTGGAAGTTGTGGTAGCATCTGTTAAGTTTGCATGAAGAGTCAGACGCGAAGAGCTTCAGTGAAGAGTTTATTAGTGACTACAGCTTGAATGGACCCGTCTTGGCTGGGCTACAGCTGCTACATATAGCCAGCAGCCGCAGTTGCCAGCCAATCAGAGTGCAGGGTTTTCCTGCACTTTTCAAACCAATCATATTTGACATTTTACAAGAACAATTCAAACTAAACCAATAACATTCAAACCTACATACATAACACCCCTCCCCACTAGGTTCAGTCCATACCAAACCCCAACCTATCTAATGTATTCTTTTAAATAGGTGGGGCTCTTACACGTTGAGACCTTCGTGGTTCAGAAGTTTTAACATTCTCACCCAGTGAGAGAGGAAATGTGTCTGCTGACATTTCCCCACTGGGACTTCCTGTGAAAGGAGACCCTGTTAGACTGCTAGAATCTGGTCTCTCCTCCCAACCCATCTCCATTCCAATGTCAGCACCCAAGTCAGGTAGTGATGTACAATCTTCCACTTCTAAGGATGGATTTTGGCATTGTGACAGGTTTTGGAATGGTTCCTGTCGTAATGGCTCGTTACACATGGGATGGATTCTTGCTTGCTGATTATCCTCCTGCTCCTCCCCTGCCCCCTAGAATTAACATCAGGTGAGGGAACTAGAGAGGAACAAGTGCGATGTTCCTGAGAAAACCTGGATCTAAGCTGATCAATGTGCCTGCTCCAGAGGACTCCATCCTCTGTTTGTACCCTGTAAGAACGAGGGCCTGTGATTTGAGTTATCTCAGCAGGAATCCACAAAGGTTCACCCATAAGGTTCTTAGCATAAACAGAATCACCCACACTGAATGTGCGAACTTTGGAAGTGGAATCTAGTGGTGCGTTGGGTGCGTAAGTGGGATGAAGGCGGTCAAGGGAAGACCTAAGTTTCCTACCCATCAACAACTCTGCTGGGGATAAGTTATTAGATGGGTTAGGAGTGATGTGCTGAACACTAAGAAGTTTTTCAACCTTCTCAGTGATGTCCCCAGGACCCAGTTGCTGAAGTTTCTCCTTGGTAAATCGTACCATGCGTTCAGCCCGGCCATTAGCTGAAGGGCGCCCAGGGGCAGTAAGGGCATGTCTGATACCCTGTTGTGCTAAATAGGATTCAAAAAGGTTGGATGTAAATTGAGGACCATTGTCAGAGACAAGAACATCAGGTAACCCGTGGGTTACAAAAAGTGTTTTGAGCTACTTGATGACAGCATCAGTTGTGGTGGATGCCATAGGAATTACCTCTAGCCATTTGGAATATGCATCTACTATAATAAGAAAGGTGTGCCTTCTAGTAGGGCCTGCGAAATCAATGTGAATCCTAGACCATGGACCCCTAGGACATTCCCCTTCCTGTGTGGGGGCGAGAGGTGGGGCAGACCTGATTACCTGACAGTTGGGACAAGATGCAACCCAGTTTTCAACCATTTTGTCAATACCTGGCCACCATACATAACTCCTGGCCAATCCCTTCATCCTTACAATCCCAGGATGACCCTCATGTAACATTTCCAAAACCTCTTTTTGTAGTTTTGCAGGAATAACTACCCTGTTACCCCACAAAATACATCCTCTTAATACAGATAATTCAGTTTGCCTGGACTTAAAAGGTTGGGCCAGGTGAGGTAGATCTTGAAGAGGCCAACCTTTCTTTTTTTTTTTTTTAATAGAAAAGTTTATTTACAATATAAAAAGACACACCAACATACAAACATACAGTCACATATAAATAAAAATACATCACACATTAGTTGCAGATCGGAAATGTTTTTCCGTGAGCAGTTACTGTCTTGTATAATCATAAATATTTCTTCTAATAATATTCGCTTGGTTTAATCTCTATTGTGAAGTTTCCTTTTATCACCTCTTTCGAGTTCTTATATCACCTTACATCTCTATCTCCTGCTTCTATGAATTCTAATATTCTAATGTTTCAAATAGCACTCTATTTTCCAACATTTCCATTTCCTTCATTTTTATGTTCCATCCAATTATACCACTTTTCCCATATCTTGTAATAATCTGTATCTTCTTGTCCATTTAATTTGAGAGTTAGTCTCTCCATTTCAACACATTCATACACTTTGTTTATTACAGTTTGTATAGGCGGAATTGTAGGTTCTTTCCATTTTTGCGCTAAAACAATTCGAGCCGCTGTTAACAGGTGTGCAATCAGGTATTTGTCTTTTGGAGGAAATTTTTTCTTTATCATTCCAAGTAGAAACAGTTCTGGTTTCCACTCCAGCTCACAATTCATCACATCCTCAATCCAGTTTTTAATTCCTGTCCAATATTTTTTAATTTTAGGGCATGTCCACCACACATGGTAATAGGTTCCTATTTTGTCCTGACATTTCCAACAGTTTGGATTTGCCCGGGGGAATATTTTTGCCAGTCTAGCCGGGGCCAAATGCCACCTGTACATCATTTTATATTGGTTTTCCTTGCGCCACTGACTTTGTATATTTTAGATTTTCTTCCCAAATATCTTCCCAATCATTTAAATCTAATTTGTATCCTATATTTCGCTCCCAGGCTACCATTGATCCTTTTACTAATTGTCCCACTCTTTCCTGTTCTAACAATAATTTATATAATTTGGATATCAACTTTTCCTCTAATCCCAAAAGTATTTTGTCCAGATTTGTATTTTTGTTTCTATCCCATATTCTTTTATGTCTTTATTATATCTTGATTTAATTTGTAAATAGACCCAATTATCTATTGATATGCCTTCCATCTCCAAGTCTTGTTTTGTTTTTAGTTTTCCATCTGTATCCAGTATCTGGTAATATTTAAGTTTTTATTCAAATCCATTGTATTTGGATTAAAGGTTGCTTCCATTGCTGAAAACCACCTTGGTATTTTCATATAATTTTTCTTTCTTATCTCAGCCCAATTTTTAATCAATGCATTACGTATTATATGTTTTGTAGTATGTTTTTGTCTTTTATCCGTCGGGTTCCATAGAAGTGCATGCCATCCTATTTGTAGGTCATGCCCCTCAATTGTTAATATTCTCCTATTTTCTAATCTGACCCATTCTTTTGCCCATAGCAGACTCGCTTTGTAATAGATTTCCCAATCTGGCAGTCCCAGTCCTCCTCTACTTCTATCGTCTTGAAGATATTCTCTCTTTATCCTTGCCCTTTTTCCCATCCAAATGAACTTCATTGTCATCTTATTCAATTCCATAAAAAATTTCTTATTTGTTAGTATTGGAATAGTCTGGAAAAGAAATAAAACTTTGGGAAGAATATTCATTTTAATTGTTGCAATCCTCCCAAGGAAGGATATTTGCAATTTATTCCAATTTTCTAGATCCTTTTTGATTTGTTTTAAAATTTTTATATAATTATCCTCCCACAGCATCATTGTTCTTGCCCTTATCCAAATTCCTAGATATCTTATTTTATTTACTATTTGTAATCCCATAATCTCTTCAAGCCTCTTTTGTTTAGAGATTATCATATTTTTAACTAGCAATTTGGTTTTTCCCCTATTTACCTTCAAGCCTGCTAATTCCCCAAAATCATTTATTTCTTTCATTAAAATCGGGCCTGTCTCTAAAGGTTCTTCTATTATGAAAGCCATATCGTCTGCAAATGCCTCGTTTTGTATTCTTGATTTCTAATTTTCGCTCCTTTTATATTTTCATTTCCCCTAATTCTAATTAATAGTGTTTCTAAAACTGTAATAAATAGCAGTGGTGATAGTGGACAACCTTGTCTGACCCCCTTTTCTATTTTACACATTTTAGTGGTCTCGCCATTTACTAATATATTTGCTTTTTGGGTGTCATATATTGCATTTATCATTCCTTCAAAATTTTGTCCAAATTCCATTTTATTAAATTGCTGTTTCATAAAGTCCCAATTCAAATTATCAAATGCCTTCTGTGCATCTAAAAAGATTAGGGCCATTTGATTGCTCGGGTGGCTTTCATAATATTCTAATATATTTATTATTGTTCTTATATTATGTCTAATTTGTCTTCTCGGCAAAAATCCATTTTGATCTGTGCTAATTTTTCCACTAATTATTCCTTTTAATCTTTGTGCCATAATTGTCATAAAAATTTTATAGTCAGTATTTAAAAGCGATATTGGTCTATAATTTTTGATTTGATTTGGATAAATAGTGAATTAAATAAAGAAATTTTTGATACAAAAATTTTAACAAATATATGGGCTGACCATAACCCAATGTCCTTAATTTGGAAAGAAGGGGGAAGGAAAGAACGAAGATGGACACTAAATTCTCAGATCCTGAAAGAAGAAAAATATCTGCAAAAAATTAGAGAGGAATTAATAAGCTTTTACAATTTTAATAAAAAAGAAGATACATCCTTACAAAACATGTGGGATACAATTAAAGCTTATACCAGGGGAATATCAATCGCATATCTATCAAATAGAAACAAGGAAAGATGGAAGAAACAAGATGAATTAATAAAAGAAATCGCAAAATTAGAGAATAAACAAAAGAGAGGGCCAGATAGTGAGCAGACCAAAGACGCATTAACCAAAAAAAACCATGATCTTAATATACTGGAGCAAAAGGAACTCCTCAGAAAATTACAATACACAAAACAAAATTACTTTGAATATGCAAATAAACCGGGGAGATGGCTAGCATACAAATTGAGGAAAGAGGAAAAGAAAAGAACGATACAATATTTAGAGAATGAAAATGGAGATCTTGAGGTTGATCTGGAAAAAAGAAAGAAATTGCAAGAAAATATTTCGAGGAATTATATAAACAAGAAAAGGTAGAAGTGTCTAAAATAAAAGAATATCTAGAGGAAGGAAATATACAGGAACTTACTGATGAAGAAAGAGATCTGTTAAATAAAGAGATAACAATAGATGAATTAAAGAAAGCAATTCAGAAGCAAAAAAATAATAAAACACCAGGTCCAGATGGATATCCAAGTGAATATTATAAAAGATGGGAGATATATTAAATAATACTTTCTTAGAAGTATGTAATGAAGCATTGGGTAAAGCCAAAATTCCCAATACTTGGAAGGAGGCATATATAACACTCATACCCAAAGAAGATACAAACAGTAATCAAATCAAAATTATAGACCAATATCGCTTTTAAATACTGACTATAAAATTTTCATGACAATTATGGCACAAAGATTAAAAGGAATTATTAGTGGCAAAATTAGCACAGACCAAAATGGATTTTTGCGAGAAGACAGATTAGACATAATATAAGAATAATAATAAATACATTAGAATATTATGAAAGCCACCCGAGCAATCAAATGGCCCTAATCTTTTTAGATGCACAGAAGGCATTTGATAACTTGAATTGGGACTTTATGAAACAACAATTTAATAAAATGAAATTCGGACAAAATTTTGAAGGAATGATAAATGCAATATACGATACCCAAAGAGGCCAACCTTTCTTAATCCAGCCTATAACAAGAGCCAATAAAGTGTCTTTGGCAGTCTCTCTGGCAATTTCAGCAGCATGCACTGGAAGCTTGGCAACAGTTTCTAGAAGGTGTGTGTTTCAGGTTCAAAGTCCTCCTTGTGGCAAGGAAGTGGGCAATGACTCAGTGCATCAGCATGTCCAATGTCCTTGCCAGGCTTGTGGATAAGTTTGTAAGAATAAGCAGCAAGAAATTCAGTCCACCTCAGCATTCTTGGTGACAGGATAGTAGATGTAGGTTTATCTCCTGCCACAATGCCTAACAAAGGTTTGTGATCTGTAACAATGGTAAATGTTCTCCCATACAAATATTCATGAAATTTCTTGACAGCTGCAACAATTGCCAATGCTTCCTTGTCCAAATGGCTGTAATTCCTCTCTGCTTTGGTCAAAGTGCAAGAGTAAAATGCAATAGGGGCTTCTCTCCCACTGGGAAGCCTGTGGCTCAAAACCCCCCCACTCCAAAGGGGGATGCATCACAAGTCAGTACAACAGGCAAATTCTCAGAGAACTGTATCAGTACAGCATCAGACGTGATTGGTCTTTTAATACTGTTAAATACTGATTGTTCCTTCCTCCCCCAGACCCAAACAGACTTTCTGTCAAGTAATCTGTGCAATGGTTCAGCAATGGTTGCCTTCTGAGGTAGGAACATGTGATAAAAGTTAATGAGTCCAAGGAAGGCTTGCAAATCTGTTTTGCATTTAGGTCTAGGGGCTTCTTTGATTGCTTGAACCTTGGCATCGGTAGGGTGGATGCCATGCTTGTCAATCATATAGCCCAGGAACTCAACCTTGTCAGTTTTAAGAGTGCATTTTTCTTCCTTGACTTTTAACCCCGCTTTCTTGAATCTGCTAAGGACTTCTCTGAGTCTCTCTTGTAATTGAGTGTCATTTTCAGCAGAGATTAACACATCATCAAAGTAAGGCACTACCCCTGGCAGTCCTTGGAGCATCCTTTCCATAAGGCTTTGAAAGATGCCTGGTGCCACGCTTACTCCAAACTGTAACCTTTTACATTTGAAGGCACCTCTATGAGTCACAATGGTTTGGGCCTCTGCAGTGGCATCATCAACTGTTAGTTGTTGATATGCCTGAGCCAGATCCAATTTGGCAAAGACTGTACCCCTGCCAAGTGAATGTAATAGATGATGCACCACTGGAACTGGGTATGCGCTCTGCTGCAGCGCATGGTTCAGTGTCCCCTTATAGTCCCCACAGATTCTTACTGACCCATCAGTCTTGACAGGTGTGACTATGGGTGTCTCCCATCTGGAGTGGTCAGTGGGCTCTAAAACTCCTTGAGCTATTAGTTTATCTAATTGTGCATCAATTTTTTCCTTTAAGGCAAATGGGACCCTTCTGGGCTTTAAACAAATTGGGGGCACCTTGGGATCTAGGTTGAAAGTGATAGGGGTCCCCATATACTTACCCAATCCGTTGCTGAAGACCTCTGGAAACTCAGACTTCAAGGCCTCCTCCCATTCAGAGTTGCTCACGTGATTGATGCCAGTCACCTCGATGCCTAGTGGATTGAACCACTCAAGTCCCAGCAAGCTTGGGCGATCCTTGTCCACGATGGTCAGAGGCAAACGTTTGGTGTGGCCTTTGAACTTCACGTTGAATTCTCTTGTCCCAACTACTGGAATCGTGTTCCTTTGGTAGTCTTTAAGAGTCAGTGCTTGCTTCTGGAAATGCTTCTTCTGAATGTTGGGAAGTAGCCTGTGAATAGTGTCCCATGACACCATAGATAAATAGGAGCCTGAGTCCACTTCCATTTGGCAAGGCCTTCCTTCAATGAGTACCTTCACATGTACTTTTCTGCTTCTTAAGGTTGAAGAATGACCAATGGTGACTGTTTGATGAGTTTCATTCTTCCCATTTGCTTCTGAGTTGCATCCCATTTTCTTACTGAAGTTGTTGGGCTTGAAATCTTTGTCAGGAAAATTTCTTCTGTGTGGTGGAGTTCTGGATGATTTGCAGACTCTTGCTAAGTGACCTCTTTTTTCACAACGAAGGCAGATGGTATGAAGAAACTTGCATTCAGTGCAGGGGTGCCCCCCCCACAACCTCTGCAATAAAAGTCTTGCCTTTTTCTTCCCAGGTCTTTCTTTTTCTTTTCCATTCTGAGTCTATAAATTCCTTCTTCCACCTCACTGCAGTCTGATTCAGAATCTATTTGCTCACAATGAGTTTTTGTGGACTTTTCCACATCAGAATGGCTTGAGGCCTTGTTAATTTTCTTCATGGCTGCCGCTGAGGACTTAGTGGCTTCTGCTGAGGAGGCCTCTTCTGTGGCTTCCTTCAACGTGATCTTAGGTTTTAATAACAATTTGCTCTGAAGCACCTTGTCTTTGAGGCCTAGAACAAATTGATTGCACATGGCCTCCTCCAAGTTGTTAAACTTGCATGCACCCCCAATGTCTCTTAAACTTGCCACAAAGTCGTTAAAGTTTTCGCTTTCCCCTTGATCCCGACGGTAAAACTCGTGTCTCTTAATGAGGCACGATACTTGTGGGGCATAATGGGCTCTTAAAAGCTTTTCTAAATCAGGCCATTCCATTACCTTCACATCTGCAGCTCCTGCCAATGCCTTCGCCATCTTTAAGACTGCCGGACCACAGTGCGTAAGAAAGACCGCCCTCTTCCACTTCTCAGAGATGTCGGCGAGGTCGTTTCCTTCCAAATACATTTGGAAGCGATCCGCATACGATTCCCAGTCTTCTGCCGCTGGATCGAATGGGGCTGGGGGGGTGTTCAGCGCAGCCATCTCGCTCTTCTGCTTATCTTCTGTGTCGTCTTCTCTTCAGGGGAATCCCACCTTCGTCGCCAGTGTTAAGTTTGCATGAAGAGTCAAATGCGAAGAGCTTCAGTGAAGAGTTTATTAGTGACTACAGCTCGAATGGACTCGTCTTGGCTGGGCTACAGCTGCTACTTATAGCCAGCAGCCATAGTTGCCAGCCAATCAGAGTGCAGGGTTTTCCTGCACTTTTCAAACCAGTCATATTTGACATTTTACAAGAACAATTCAAACTAAACCAATGATATTCAAACCTACATACATAACAGCATCACCACTTGAGATCTTTAAGAAGAGATTGGACTTCCATTTGTCAGAAATGGTGTAGGGTCTCCCGCTTGGGCGGGGGGTTGGACTAGATGACCTATAAGGTCCTTTCCAACACTGATTATCTGTTATCTGTTAAGCTACTGTTCCCCAGATGGGCTTGCTCACTTCCCATATGTATCCAATTGGCCAATGTGTGGTGCCTAATGTTAGTCTACCTTAGATAAGCCAGTGGCTTCAATTCACAGATACTTTTATGTTATTACATTTCTCCTGGGTGTGTAATTTACCTTCCTGGTGTTTCTTTGGATTAGCGTTGTAGAAAATGTACCCTGATTTTAGAAAACTTCTTCACTGCGCACAGGTTATCTAATACAGCCTTCAGATGTATCCTAATCAAAAAGATATTATTGCCAGTTATCTGCACTTGCCCATACAGTCCACTTTTAAAGTATTGTTTATGAATGATGACATGATTTACTATTTCTGACTTCAACCATCATGCTATTACAGTGTAGTTTCTCTCAATTTCATGTTAATTCCGCTAAGGCAATTTCAATTCTAAATCCATCTCAGATGCTGTTTAAAATATTTCTTTTGTTTTTAACAGTTTAGTTTCATGTTCAATGAATTCCTTTGCTTGCTATTTTTCAGAAAAATAAATTTGACCATTAAAAGCTGATAGGCCCTATCAAAATTTGCCAGAGGCAGAATGTTTGATTATCTGCAGCAGAAGGATTACAGCGATTATATTTCAAGGGTGTATGTATGTGGAGGGTGGGAACCACTACCTTTAAAATTATATTTTAGAGACTCACTTATCATTTTTAAACTTGCAAAGTCTGCACATTTTAAAAGAGAACTGGCACTTCTTGGTATAAATGAATAATAACCAGATCTTTGTTAACTACTTACTTTAAAAAAAATCAAGGGGAAGGAGGTGAAATATTAATTTCAAACTTTCAGTTAAAGTGCAATTTGTGTTTTAAATCAAAAACTTTAGAAACAAAAGTTTCAGAAGTATACTTGCATCTAACTACATAGGACTCTCTCCTAAACTTTGTACAACTGATGTGTGTTTCTTTAAGACTACAAGTATTGGTTTTTCTCTTATACAGTCAGTTAATAAAAGACAACATAGTTGAAAAATGTATGAGGAGCAATAATCGCCAGCCTTGCTCCATTCATAAATAAAGCCATGAAATCAATAATATCAGATGCTACTGACAGTTTATTCCCATTGTGCTAAAAATTATGTGCAAGAAGCATGTAAGCAGCCAACATATCCCACAGACCAATCCCAAACTCAGTTCATAAAGCAGTGTGAGCTCTGCCATAGCAGCATTCAAAATATTTATTGATTCACAACATTACATACCATCTTAAACATCTATTTATCAAGATATGCCGCTATTTGATTATGGAAATTATAAATAAATACTGTATTATTGGATGTATTATTGGAGTAGGAAAAAATAGTTATACTTTTGATATCTAAGAAATTGTGAGAAGACTAGGAAAGAAATGGAAGAAAGAAACGGACATAAATAATAAAAAAATAATGGGTTGACTCTTGATAGCTTTTCTCATAAATGGCAAGTTAGCCCAAGTGGAGAGAAATCCAGGAAGAAACATTTCAAATCATTCAGACACTCCACCTTAATTAACTCAGTATAAAGGAAAAGATCTTGTTCCAGGATACTGTAATTAACTCTGGTGAACATTAAAAGTACCTTATTGAAATCTTGCTTATTTGATTTTGTCCAGCTGTGTGGGGCTTGACAATATCTTTCCATTAGATCTGTTAAGTTTGGCATTCAGTCCAGACAGAAGATAAATTGTGTGAATTCTTGGAAATTCAAGTGTCTCTTTGCAACTTTTAACCTATTGACCAACAACCAGCGATGTAATGAGCAAAAGATTCTTTCTTCAACCCCTCTTTTCCTCTGTTCATTTTTTCCCCCTTGAATGGAGGACAGATAGTCTTAAACTGGCCTGTCAATGAGATTGTACTTTTTCTATTACATTCCATTAATATTTTGAGGAAAGGAGTTGAGTTCTATTTCAAATTGTAACCATCAGAAATGGGTTTGGCTTTATGGTCTTCTAAGGAGTTTTCTTTAATTTATAGCTATTATTACTATCGAATTGAATAGTTTTACTTTACTGCATATTTGATTTTTTTCTTAACCATAAATAAAAAGTTAATAATTATTATGATACTATCATTTGATCATTGCAAGATTGTTAGTAGTAGTAGCATTTCTCCTACATGCTAAAGGACTTTTCTGGTACTTGTTGAAGAAGAAATAGGAATGGGATTTCTAAGAATTTCTCAAAAGTTGTCACTATTATTTTCACTAGACATTGTACCCTAAAATTTTGAGGAAAACTTTTGGAAAATGCCATCTTACCATCAAGCTGAGACAAACATGATATAATTCTAAAAATTCTAACAAGTGATGGTTTAATTTAATTATTTTAACATTTTAGATTTACTTAGATTTACTTAAATATTAATAATTTTAATATTAAATATTAATGTTTTCTAAAATAACAGGTTTTTAAAGGAAATGTTCAGTATCAGAAGCAGGGCAGATTCTTGGGGAATAATGATTGTAAAATGCATATGTGATTTATGTAAATACACTTAGATAAATTGTTTATGCCTATGACAGCAAAGAAAAGCCTAGCTCCCACTAAGGAGAATAAGTTAGAAAATGTTGAGATCCTACCAGCTCTGGAGAATAGAAGAGAAAGAAGAGAAGAGAAGAGAAGAGAAGAGAAGAGAAGAGAAGGGAAGGGAAGGAAGGGAAGGGAAGGGAAGGGAAGAGAAGAGAAGAGAAGAGAAGAGAAGAGAAGAGAAGAGAAGAGAAGAGAAGAGAAGAGAAGAGAAGAGAATTCTTTATTGACCAAGTATGATTGGACACACAAGGAATTTGTCTCTGGTGCATAAGTTCTTACAAGCAACATACAAGCAACAAAGTGATAGATCATAAAACACAATCATAAATCATAAGATACAACCAACAAGATACCAATAGAAGTAGGTAATAGGAAAGGTTAGAAGGATAATAGTAATACAGTCCTACTACATGGTGAGGCTACTGTGGGAATTATCTGTTTAGAAGAGTGATGGCTTGGGAGGAAAACTCTTTGTGTCTAGTTGTTTTGGCATGCAATGGTCCATAGCAGTGTCTTGAGGGAAGGAGTTGAAACAGTTTGTGTCCAGGATGTAAGGGGTCTATAGATATTTTCTCAGCCCTCTTTTTGGCTCATGCAGTATACATTAATAATCAGTCATTGCATTAATGTTCAGAAGCTACACTGGACCTTTTTTTAAGGTACCAATGACTGAAGTGGATGGGACCATAATGTGAAAGGCTTAGGATTATATACCACATGTGGGTAAGGCAAGAATTTTGTATCACTGTTGTTTTCCTACATGTCAGGGAAACATTTTTTAAAGTGTTATTGTGGTATTAGAATGGTTTTAGGACTTTTTCCAATTTTTGCTGCTTTTCCATGCTCAAAATGATAGAAAATGCTGCTGTTAAATTTAGGCAATAAGGGGGAGAGAGGATGGAGGTTGGAAATTTACATGTGGCCTTTATACTCCAGGTTGTTTAATCTTTGCTTTTCAGACTAATAAAATGTCAGATATCAGTCAGAAAAGTCTGTCTCATGCACAGACAAGCACAATTGTCCCCCCCCCCAAAAAAACCCTTAGGAATTATACTGTAGTGCTTCAAAGCTAGAAAAGAATTTTATAATTTGGAATAAGCTTAATAACAGTAATTGCAACAATAGAAGAAATAGGAGAGGCAATAGTGTGTGTGTGTGTGTGTGTGCACGCGCACGTGCACACGCGTATGTGTGTGTGTATGTACACACATACACACACACATATATGTATGGTATTTAGGTTTCTTTGGGTATTTTCCCACGTGTTAATAGTTGTGCTTTTATAGCGGCGTTTGGCAGAATCCTATCCGCCATCTTCAGGCTTGTGTACTGGGTTCTTTTTTTAATCGTGCATCTCAGGCTTGGCAGCTGTTTTCTGTTTTAATTTGGTGCTGGCCCTGTGTTTTATTTGAATGGTCCTATCTTCATCCCTATTGGCTGGGAGTCTAGGTCTGTGTTCATTGGTCTTCGAGTTGCTGTGTTCTTGATTAGCTGGCAACATTGTGTTTTGTATATTGGGGGCGTGTTTGGGTTGGAGGTATTGGGGGAGGTTCTTTGCGTCCAGGTGTTTGTTTGTATTGTGGTATAGAGATCCTTTTGTTTGTGAGTGCAGGCTTCCAGATGATTGATAGTCTGGTGGAGTCATCTCTTTTATTCATACTATTAGGTCTTTTATCAATTTCTATGGCTTCTCTGATGATTCTGTGGCTGGGGTTTTCTATAGTAGCTATGGTTTTGGTGCTATTGAAGTCGATGCTATGACCTGTGGCTTTCATATGTTGTACTAGTGAGGAAGTGTGTTCCAGCTTTTATATTGCATTCTTGGGTTCTTCAAGCTGGGTACTTATTTTTCTGTTGGTTTGTCCTATGTATGTGGCAGGGCATGATGCACAGGGTACTTCATATATGCCTTGGTTTTCTAGGTCAATTTTATCTTTGGGGTTTCTTAGTATGGCTGCTATTTTTTTGTCTGTTTTGAATGCAGTCTTGATGTGATGCCTGCGTAGTATCTTGCTGATTTTGTCTGTTGTACCTCTTATGTAGGGCTGGACAGCTGTTCCATAGGTCTGTTCATCTTTTAGGTCTCTATTGTATTTCAGTGTGTTTTTGTGGATTAGGCTTGTGATTTTGTTTTTGTGGAAGCCGTTAGCTATCAGTATTTTGGTTAGGGTGCATAGTTCTGTTTTTATGTGTGCCTTGTCTGCCAGGCGTTTGGTACTGGTAATTAGTGTTTTGGCCACGGAGTTTATTTGTGCTGGGTGGTGGTGGGATTGAGCATTTAGGTAGCAGTTGGTGTGTGTTTTCTTCTGGTATATGGTGTGTCCTAGTGTGCCATCTATTTTTTTGTAGATTACATCTAGGAATGGTAGTTTGTTTGTTTCCATTTCCATGGTGAATTTGATTTTGGGGTGTGTGCTGTTTAGTTGTGTTAGGAAATTGTTTAAGTTTTATTTTCCATGGGGCCAAATAACAAATGTGTCATCTATGTATCTTAGCCATAGTTTGAGTTTGTGGGTGGCATTTGCTGGGGCTCTGGATTCGAATTCTCCCATGAACAGATTTGCAATAACGGGTGACAGTGGTGATCCCATGGGGGCTCCTTCAATTTGTTTGTATCTTTGTCCTTTGTATATGAAATATGTGTTGGTTAAGCAGTGTTTTGTTAGGTTCTCACTGTTCTGAGGTGCTTGTGTGGTCTGTATTTGTTTTTGATGATTTCTAGGGTTCTTTTACTGGGACTTGGGTGAATAGTGAGACCACATTGAAACTCACTAGTAGATCTTTTTGTTCTACGTGTAGATTTTTGATCATTTCTAAGAAGTGGTATGAGTTTTGTACATGTGAGGCTGCCGTTTCAGCACGGGGCTGTAGCTATTTGGCTAGGTATTTGACCAGGTTTTGTAGTGGTGCTCCTATGGAGCTGACTATGGGTCTCAGAGGTGTGCCTTCTTTGTGTATTTTGGGGAGGCTGTATAGTTTGGGGCATCTGGAGGATTTTTCTCTTGGGATGATCTTCTGTTGGATCTCTTTGTTAATGTTGCTGGTTATGATTTTCTTCTTGGTTATTTTTTCTAGATATGTGGTTGGGTCAGTGTTTATGGGTTTGTATGTGGATGGGATTCTGCTGAAATGTCTCTATAAAAGCACAACTATTAACACGTGGGAAAATACCCGAAGAAACCTAAATACCATACATATAAATATCCAAGAAAACATATGTGTGTGTGTGTGTGTGTGTGTGTGTGTGTGTGTGTTTTCGTAGATTTTCACAGGTAAAGGTATGTAGGTCTTGGTATATTCGGGTTTTGTCCCGTGTAAGACTGAGAATACCTTGGCGACGTTTTGACGAGATCCCACTCGCCATCTTCAGGCTGGTGTCTTCGGCTTTGTGCTGTGCCAGCAAAGCACAAAGCCGAAGACACCAGCCTGAAGATGGCGAGTGGGATCTCGTCAAAACGTCGCCAAGGTATTCTCAGTCTTACACGGGACAAAACCCGAATACACCAAGACCTACATATATATATGTATATATATAATTTTCTGAATTTAATAGAAAGCAAGTTAAAAACATGAATCAGGAGCTAGAAATTTGATTAGCTTTTTATTGATATATTTATGAATTTATAAACCACTTCTGTTAAAAGACTCTGATGATCATATCTGAGGCATTTTTACTGGCCTATTTTATCTTATTTTAAAGGGCATGACTGGATGCAGCAGGAATATAATATGGGCACAAGTATTTATCAGAAGGTTTCTCTCTGGGGAAAGACTTTGGGCCACCATCAGGAAACACACAAAAGAACCTAAAGAGAGAGGGGACAAAACATTACAAATATCAATCTAGCCTAATCCCTATAAAGGCCAACCTGAAACAGTGAGGTACAAGATTTGCCACAGTTACAAATGGACCCAGTTCTCTTTCCCTTCCTATTCCACTGCCATACCAGTGATACAAGAAGTAGAACTTTCTCAGGGACAGAAAACAAGGAACCAGTAATGCAAGGTGGGACCTTAGAACAAAATCTGTTGTGGGAGGTAATTATTAGGCAATATTTTGTGAAGATGGTGTTTGATCTTTTCAGAGTGCCCTGTCCTTTGAATTAACTGGGTGATTTAGAATTCTAGTATTCTGAAAGCAGGATAAGTATTTTCTCCTATCCACATTTTCTATGCTGTGCACTGTATAAACCTCTGTTGTGTCCTCTTTAATGACTCTGGGAAATAAAAAGCCTTAAACAGAAGTGTGCCCCAAGTGATAATTATTTTAATCACCTTTCTGTAGTTTCTTGCTGAATGCTTATTCTGTTGAAGAGACAGTAACAAGAACTGTACACAATATTCCAAATATTACTGTAATGTAGACATATTGAAAGACATTGTGATTGTGGCAATTTTATTTTCATTCTCTTTTCTCTAAAAACAAATAGGGATTTTTTTTCCTTTTCAGCAGCTGCTATAGTCCATTATCCCTGCACTAACCAAAATGGTGAAGCCTATTTTCTACGTAGTCATTACCAATTCAGCTGCCATTAAAGTAAAAAGGTTGCTATCCAACTTTTATGACATCATTTATTGGAATGGTCTATTAGTCTGCTAATAGGTGATATCATTATCTCTGAGCACCTTGGCTTCTAATTAGCAAAACAAGATGCAGTTTACTATTCTGACATCACTTGCCTTTCTTTTAATAATGTAATATTTTACTGTTGTGTTGTGTTATTTTCTTTCCATAGATATTGTTTGGTAATATGATTTTCTAAAATTAAAGATGATGGAAGGAAAAGAACTGAAGATCCACAAGAAGCAGAGGGCTTCTTCTTCTTCTTCTTCTTCTTCTTCTTCTTCTTCTTCTTCTTCTTCTTCTTCTTCTTCTTCTTCTTCTTCTTCTTCTTCTTCTTGCAATTACTTTACTGAAGTAACAGTCTGATTAAATGCCCATGAAATCTACAATATGGGAACTGGGTATAATTTTCACAAGCCATTACATTTAAAATTACACTATGCTGTTGGGAATAGACTACAAAGTACTCTTAGTATCTCTATAAAGATCACTTCATTTGAGATTCAGTTATTTTAGTGGAAATAATCATTTTTATTTTTCCTTGCCTTTTCTTTTTAAATTCACTGTTAGGTTGTATGAAATATCCTTTTTCAAAAGCTTTGCTTGCCTTCCAAATCATTCTTACGTCTATGTGTTTATTAGGATTATCTTTTAAAAATTGCCTAAACTTCTCTTTGCAGTCTTCCATTGTTTCCATTTACAACAAGATCTCATGCAATCTTCATCCGAAACAGCCTTTTTTTCCTTTTAAAATTAGTCTCCAAGAAGTGGTCCTAGAAAAATTTGGAAATTTCTTCATTTGATAGATAAAGTTTTGGAGATCTAAATCATATCCATCTTTGAAAAAGATCTATGTCATTCAGATAAATAAGTATACTCTTTTGAGTCACCATTTTTATATCTCCATATCTGAACAAGCTATAAATTGTCCATTAAATCAAATAAAATTTTGAGTACTTTGCTTTGCATATTTTTAATACTTAATCCTTTTTTTTTTGAGGGGGAAGAACCCCATTCCGAATCTCTCAGGACACATCAATTTACATATAGAAACTCCACAGTTTATCCATAAGTCATTTAGAAATTGCTATTTATCTTCATTTGGGGCATACATTCCAATATCAAAGTCTTAGGCCCCTGTGGATAGCCTCCATTCCAATCTATCCGCCTTAATCATCAGTCAATATATGTTTGGAATTCAGTTGAGAATGTCTACACAAAACAATACCATTTTTTTTCATTCCTGCTGAATTAAAAAAAAATCAGGTCATATGTCCATAAATACTATATAGCAATCCAGTGATAATCTCTCAGCTCCCAAGATCATGACTGATCACAAGAAACTCATTTCTTATGGTTTCCTCAGGAGGAGAACTATCCAAGACACAAGTGGGTGATCTCTTAATTTGTCCTCCTCCAGAGAGAACTCTGTCAGCCAGAACTTGTATCTGGCTGCCAATCTTTGCCATGATATGGTTCCCACTTGTGGAGACACTTACAAGGACATCCAACCCACCATAGGTCTTCAGCCAAAAACATTGTACATATGTTTCTGATCACCCAAAGTTCAATTGGAATTACCCTGGTCAAATTTAAATAAATGGCTTAGAAGTTTCCCTTTATTAAAATTAGCAGTTCATAAGTGCTGCTCTCAAAGGTCTGAGCTCCGGACCTAAACCACAATCAGGATGCCACTTGCTCTGGGTTCCAAATGGTTTATTAAAGGGGACTCTCAGCATACAGTGAGTTCCATCAACAAGAAAAAAGGAATAAAGTTAGCGCTGGAAGCCTCTATCTCCCAGTGCCCTTTGAAGGCTAGAGCCACCACACCCTTCCACCACTGAAGTAGCCGACCATCCGACAGGCCCAATCAGCTGATCTTTGGGCCACTAGCAGGCTCGATCAGTTACTTGTCAGCCGGCCTGCAGGCAACCACAATCACCTGATCGTCAGCCGTCTTGCATTCAGTCAGGATGAGCTGTTCATCAGTTCTGCATTGCTTGACACTTGCAACCTCCGTCAGAGTTCAGGATGGTCTTCCCACCATCCACCTCCTATGCTGGGTCCCTCCCTCAGGTATGGCAAACCCCAGTCTGGGATTTGACAGCTGCCTTAATTGAAATAATTTCCAATTTTTATTTCCTTGCCTTCCTTAATGATAAAATATTTTGATGGATCTGAGCCATAGCACTCTGGAAGAGGAGGTCTCAAATATTTCATCCTGAGTTGATAGAAACAAGTACTTAATTTCTCTATGAATATTTCTGAAAGAGCTTCATTATGACTAGACTTGTTGTTGCTCTTCTGAATTACCAAATTACATCACACTATGAACAAATGGAAAACTTGAGCAGCCACTATCTTATTAAGATTTAGGAAAGTATTCAACAGTTCTGTTTTTAATAGTAATTTCTGACACTTATTTTAAGTTTGAATGAAATGAGAAATTTTGTTTTATTTTTAGTTACAGATAGTCCATATAAATGATATGAAACTAGAGAACACTAAAGTGTGTTTTCAGATAGCTTAGTAGCTCCTGAGCTTCTCTTCATGGTTTTTTTTAAAATCTCCTTTCTACATCCTAACTCAGGAAGGATAAAATAACAGAGGTCTGGTTATATCTCAGGTCATTCAACATGCTGGACATAAGTGATTAATTTCATTTGTCACAGAACATTCTGTAAGACCATACAGAGTAGGATTATTGAATTTAAATTCTTAAAATAATGGATAAAACAGATGCATATTTTCATTTAGCATAATTATGATCTAAATATAGGTAGTCCTCGACTTATAACAATTCTTTTAATAATCATTTGAAATTACAACAGTGCTAATAAAAATGACTTATGATTGATTTTCACAGGCTATGTGTCAGAATAATTTCATAGATATGACATAGAAGTACCTTCCAATTTGGTGTCTTCCAAATATATTGAATGATAGACCTCTCATCTCTAGTTGACCTGGCTATTATTTTGACCAGATTATGGAAACTCTTATTGACATTAAACTCAAGTGTAAAGCAGTTCTGAATTTAATTAAATAGGTATAAATAGCTAGAACACCATATTTCATTCCCATTGGAAAAGTTTATTTAAGTGTCAGTTTTTCTCTTGATTTCCATCTTAACCCAACACAATACATTTTAAGTGTCAATTGTTAGTATACTCAACCTACTACATTTCAGTAATTGATGTATATTTATATACCCTCACCACAATCAATACCCAACTTTATTGATTTAAATTTATCCTCTTTCTCACACATGCTGTTGAAGAAATGACCATCCAGGAAAAGCTAGTAGGCCTGAGGATTTAAAGTTAACTGTGAATTTCGTACTAATTTATATATATAAAAGCTTTGTTTATATATATATATATATATATATATATATATATATATATATATATGTAGGTCTTGGTGTATTCGGGTCTTGTCCCGTGTAAGATTGAGAATACCTTGGCAACGTTTCGACGAAATCTCATCCGTCATCTTCAGGCTGGTGTCTTCAGCTTCGTTCTCCTGGGAGAAGTGTGTGATCGTGGCTGTTTTTCCCTTTTAAACTCTAGAGTTGGATGTGTTGTTACTTTTTGATTGGTTTGTGGAGTTGATGTATGCAGATTGGATGGCTTTTTCCTGAGACCCTGTGTGGCTGAGGTGCTGGCCACACAGGGTCTCAGGAAAAAGCCATCCAATCTGCATACATCAACTCCACAAACCAATCAAAAAGTAACAACACATCCAACTCTAGAGTTTAAAAGGGAAAAACAGCCACGATCACACACTTCTCCCAGGAGAACGAAGCTGAAGACACCAGCCTGAAGATGACGGATGAGATTTCGTCGAAACGTTGCCAAGGTATTCTCAATCTTACACGGGACAAGACCCGAATACACCAAGACCTACATACCTTTACCCGTGAAAATCTCGAAAAAATATATATATATATATATATATATATATATATATATATATATATATGTAGGTCTTGGTGTATTGGTCTTGTCCCGTGTAAGAATGAGAATACCTTGGCAGCGTTTAGGCGAAATCTCATCCGTCATCTTCAGGCTGGTGTCTTCAGCTTCGTTCTCCCAGGAGAACGAAGCTGAAGACACCAGCCTGAAGATGACGGATGAGATTTCTCAAACGTTGCCAAGGTATTCTCATTCTTACACGGACAAGACCAATACACCAAGACCTACATACCTTTACCCGTGAAAATCTATGAAAACAAATATATATATATATATATATATATATATATATATATATATATATATATAAACAAAGCTTTTATTATAGAAAAGTGTTTTTTTTCTTTCCTGAAAAGTGCTTTTTCAGTGTTAAGTTCTTTATTGTCATACTTTGCAAAACAAAACCTAAGCAAAATTGTACAACAGATTGCCAAGACTTTGACTGGGAAATTGGGATATGGGAAATTTGCTAAATATGCTAAGGTGTGGATGATGGCAAATAACACTGCTGAGAAACTGATAGTTTCATGCAGATGGGTGATAAACCACACTGTGGGCCTATATGAAGCAACTTCAGAATAGCTCCAGTGAGTCAGCTGGTAATAGAATCCTCATGGACAAGAAGTCATCTAAAAGAGCTTTCTGGATTGAACAGAAACATACAGACTTTTTCTGAATTTCAATAACTTTCCTTTGGTCCTTTAATCTCCCTTGCACTGAGGAATAGTACTGTGTATATATTTATAACTAAGTAAATGAATAAATATTTATCTCCTAAATGTAATTCCTGGTTTCTCATTTCCAGCTTTTTCCTCATGTAAAATTACTGCTCATTGTTCAGTAATATGCACAGTGGTGGGATCCAATTTTTTTTATTACCTGTTCTGTGGGCATGGCTTGGTGGGTGTGGCATGGCTTGGTGGGCATGGCAGGCTTGGTGGGTGTGGCAGGGGAAGGATACTGTAAAAAAATTTTTTTAATTACATTTATATGCCGCCCTTCTCCGAAGACTCAGGGCGGCTTACAATTTTTTGGGATACAACCCAGTGTGCTCAGCAATAGCCTTCATTCCATTGTATATGCCTGCTTATTACTAAGCGGCATTTTTTACAAAGTCAGCTTATTGCCCCCAACAATCTTGGGTCCTCAATTTACCTCCCCCGAGAGGATGAAAGGCTGAATCAACCTTGAGAAAAAGGTTGGGAAAATCCCCATTCCCCCTCCCCACCCCACTAAGCTGCTTTCCAGCTCTGTTCTCCTGTGCAGGGCAGCAAAAGAAGACCCAGCCGATCAGCTGGGACTCGGGAGGCAGAGAATAAATGGGGGCGGGGCCAGTCAGAGGTGGTATTTGCCAGTTCTCCGAACTACTCAAAGTTTCCACTAATGGTTCTCCAGAACTGGTCAGAACCTGCTGTATACCATCTCTGAATGTGTAACCATAATATTTAGCACAAATGATGACATGTATTTGTACAATCAAACCAATGCCCCCATAAGATATCAGCATTCAGATAGTGGTACTGGATCTTAAAGGCCATATTAATTCTTCCCTAGCTGGTCGTTTTATCAAATAGCAATAGCACTTAGACTTATATACTGCTTAATAGTGCTTTACAGCCCTCTCTAAGCGGTTTACAGAATCAGCATATTGCCCCCAACAATTTGGGTCCTCATTTTACCCACCTTGGAAGGATGGAAGGCTGAGTCAACCTTGAGCCTGGTGGGATTTGAACTGCCAAACTGTAGGCAGTTGGCTGCAGCAGAAGTAGCTTGCAGTACTGCAGTCTACCCACAAATGATAACCCTTCAGGGAACATTGCTTCTATGGTTAGGGAAAGTTAATTTCCTCTTTACTATAGATGTAAAATCTCAAAAGAATATCAAACCACAGAGCAGACATAATAAGGTCACTTCCAGCACAAAGTTATCAAACTGACTTTATGATATTTGATCACCTGGCAACCAATTCCATTCCTTCTCCCTGATCCTTGTCTAGCCCTCACCTACTCACATATATACGTATACTGTAGCCCTTGGAAAACAGATCTCAGTCAAAGGGACTGCTGTCTAGTCAAAAGAAAAAAGTAATAATTAAACCTGACTTAAACAGCAACTATTTTTTTCAATTATCTGCTAAACTGACACCCATTGACTTTCCAGCTGCAAACACTCTCATTCATCCTCATATTCAGTTGCAGGGTGGACTATGAAATGTTTATGGGTGGCAACTTGCTGTGCTGAAATGAGCCCCATAGGAAGAGACATTTGTTTGATGGTCATAAGATTCTGTTTGTCCACTGTCACGATGCTTCATCATAGCTTCGTAGCACAGAATCATATTTAGAACAAGGCAAATGTTAGGCACAAGCAACCACATATGACATATTTACCATGTTCTACCTGTACTACAGGAATCTCCTAGACCACTTGCCTTCCCTTGGGAACAAACAGATACAATTCTATTAAATTGATTGAGGCATGAAGGGGGATATAGAAATCAGGCTTATGTCTCTTGTGGCTTTGCAAGGATTCAAGGGTAGTTCCCTTTATGATCCCTCCTCCTTGTCTTGGTGGGTGTTTCCAAACATCAATGCTGAGCTTTCACACAAGATAAATATTGGTTACATGCCTGAGAATTTCTTAGTCAGGACTCGGTTTCCATCTGACTAGTTTGTTGCCATTTTTCAGACCTGTCCTTTATGCCATGGCAATAGAGAAAGTAAGAAAGTTTCAGTTGCCATCTTCCTGCTGACGAAATAATCAACACACACCTGTTTTCTGCTGTGAAAACAAACCTACACTTGTTAATGTGATGGCCTTTTAATCTGCAAGATGGTAAGAAACAGGCATGCTGTAAAATATTGGAATTTAGAAACTTTCTCTTTTGGTTATAAATTGAACAGGAACAGCAGGAAACTGGCATAAATATCTCTTTCTGTGATGATAGATTATGATGCCACTGCTAAAAATTAGGCTCTCACATGGAAAACAAAAGGGAAGCCCAGCTGTGAGAACAAAGCTTTTGTTTTGATCAAGATGTCAAAAGCAGCTCTTCCTCTCTACCAAGTTCAAAACCTATAACTAAGCTTGTTTGCAACATTTGGGTAACTTCTTTTTTACACCTTCCATATCAGAGGTGGTATTCAGCAGGTTCTGACTAGTTCTGGAGAACCGGTAGCAGAAATTTTGCATAGTTCGGAGAACCAGCAAATACCACCACTGACTGGCCCCACCCCCATCTATTCTGTGCCTCCTGAGTCCCAGCTGATTGGCTGGGTCTTCTTTTGTTGCCCTGCACAGGAGAACAGAGCTGGAAAGCAGGTTAGTGGGATGGGGAGGGAATGGAGATTTTGCAATAACCTTCCCCCAGGAGTGGGGAGGGAATGGGGATTTTACAGTATCCACGCCTACTAAGCCACGCACATCCAGCCGCGCCACACCACACCACGCCATGCCCATCAAGCCACGCCCACAGAACTAGTAGTAAAAATGTTTGAATCCCACCACTGTTCCATATGGATTCTTCTATGTAATCTCTGCAAAAGTGCATATTTACAGACCTGGAATGCCTTTTGCTGTTAAAAAACTGTCTTGCAAAATTGGGTGAAATCAGGAATCTACCTCTGAATGTATGATTACATTCTGATCCACAGATCAGTTTGGGAGTCATTTAACATTAGTTCCCAACCTTTTCAATTCCTTAATCATTCCCAATAAAATCAGATCCAGGATTAATGAGCCTTGGATATTCTTAATGTGTATATTTAATCCTGTTTTTGTTCAAGTCTCCAGATATGTAAGCCCTTGATTTTACCTTTCCAGGTAAGCAGAAAATACTAATGGTATTGCTATACATCCACTGTCATTAAAATAGCAGGTAATTTGACAAAAAATGGGAAAACCTTTGTCAATAATTTTCAGTGATGATATTAGAAAACTTTGTAGAAACACCTTTTTGTTGGCTGGGACTATATTAGGAAAGAAGTGTTAACAGCTTTGCCTATAATTCAAAATACATTTTTTCCATATTCATCTTCAAAAAAGATAATAAATGCCCTTTTGTAATGTTTCCACCCTATTTTCATACATTTGGATGTTAAATGATCTCAGATAGTTAAAATGCTGGTAAGATAGTTTCTGTAGAAAACTGATTTATGTGGCATAGTTTTATCCTTGAAGTGTGAAATGCCACTATTCTATTAATATAATCACCAAAAATGATCCTATAATGTGATAGCTTCTGGAAGTGAAATAATGAAGAAGAATACTAATTATTACAAACCAAGGGAAAAATAAGGAATTGTCTTTTATCTATTTGATTTCATCCATGTTTTAGAATGTATTATGTAGCTTCAAGTAAATATTAGGGACATAATCTTTCTATGGAGCTTAACAGAGTTAAATATGCTCCTAGTGAGTTTAGTTCTGTGCACTATATTCAATCCAGTGGAATTTTAGTCTATAGCTGGAACGAATAAGTTACTTTTTAGACTTTTCTGGGTGGTACCCTTAGATTCCCACACAACTCTGTACATATTCGATACACATCTCAACCCATAAAATATGTATATTATTCATTGACAGATATTTCCACATAAGGGGTATCAAACCACAGGTAACAAATGTTAAGTTTGCATGAAGAGTCAGACGCGAAGAGCTTCAGTGAAGAGTTTATTAAGTGACTACAGTTTGAATGGACCCGACTTGGCTGGGCTACGGCTGCTTCTTATAGCCAGCAGCCATAGTTGCCAGCCAATGAGAGTGCAGGGTTTCTTCCCGCACTATTTAAACCAATCCCATTTGACATTTTACAAGAACAGTTCAAAATAAACCAATAACATTTAAACCTACATACATAACAACAAATTTTTCAGATTTTGATGTATTTTCCAAGGTTATAAACTAGAGATAAATTAAAGTCTGTGTATATGTGCCAATACACACATAACAATCTTCTGGGATTTTTCATGGTGGAGAAATATTCATTTGTTAATTATATAGTGGGATGAATATCATAAAGGTGATTTTTCCAAAAGGCACATGGACTTTCTTGAGACAAGAAAGCTCTTTGGGAAAAGCATGACCTGGATGATTGAGAATCTCCATAGACAGTGGGATGAATGAACTTAATCATTCATTATTCATCATGAACCAACACACATCGCCACAATCAACAAATATATTAGGTCTAAAAGAAAAAATATAGATTGTGCAACACTGCAGACTACCATTGACTCTTTTTTATGTTATCCTACCTTGTTTACTTTTCCTATTTTGAAGAAAGTTCTTCTGTTCTTCTGCATAACTATGACTTCCCTCCCATTTTCTGAAACATTCTGATACTTTCCCTTGGCACATTGGGAAGTCATTTTACTTGACCATAAACAGTGGTTACCTTCCCTCAATTATTGGAAATAAAAGGTGTAATGTCCTGCAATTATAGTTAAATCCTTTATTTACAATGATTTGTGGAATTGTAACATTTCAAAGAAACTTTTTGGGTCCAAACCTATTTACTGATAGGACTTGAAGTTAACTCTCTTCAGGTATAAGTTGAACTCAGGAGACCTATAATCATTTATTATAAAGTGAGTGACTTGGTTCCTACAATCTTTGCTCATGTATATCTCATCTTCTCAATCTGAGACATTTTCTCAGTTGTGGGAAGAGCTGAAGAGGCCTCTATTTTCATCCAGTTCCAGAAATAGAGGTTTTGTCACAAACTAGGATGGCAAACAATTTGAAATTTGCACTCAGATGAACAAGAGCAAAGAAGACATGCTGCTCTACACTGGAAAGTCCCATATAAAGAGTGCAGGTCATCACTAATAAGAAGATATAAGTGTTTGGGTCAGCTTGCTTCTTATCTAACAGGGATTGGATCCTTGCAAATTAGCTTTGAAAAGAAAGCTTGCTGAATAGTTTTGGGCTGCCAATCACTCCCCCTCAATTGACCTTAAAGGCTTGTTATGGGGGGGAGTTGGGGAGCAGGAGGATGAAGTGCTGTGTGCATTGAGTTTCTGCAAGAACAGTGGGCTATAAATGTTTTTATTTCTCAGCATATGTCAGAATTTTATTCCTAGTTTAAACTTCAGCCTACAAATCTGTCTCCGCCCTAAGGTGTTTTCTATTTTCATAGCACTTCACATTCAGCTGGAGAGTCCTAAACACAACACATAAAATATATCTTCACAGTGCAGAGAATTATCATACAAGATGTGACAATGGCACTTGCTTAGTTGTTTTTAAATGGCATTAACCAAATGCATGACAAGAAGTCTTTTTACAGGGATGAAGCATTCACTGTTCTAAGGAAGACCTACTGAATTTTATGTGTGGGGCAAACAGCAACCTGAGCAAGACAGTTTTATTTATTAAGAATATTTATGTCTTATCCTTCCAACAGAATATTTCTCCTAGTGGATAAATATAAAAAGGATATAATTAAAGAAAAACAGATGGTTGAATGTATTTAAAAATATGCCATTAAAAACAAGCTGGTGTTCAAATCAATTGTCCTATTTCATGAAAGTTGTCTTCCACTTGAAGAAGCTCCTCCTCCACACACACAAACACTTCTTTTTTTCAAGCAACTTTTGAGTTACTTTGGAGGATTTTCAGTGGGGTCTCTGCCATTGCTATGGCAGATGGAGCCCCTATGTATCTCTTCATGTATCTATGTGTTTATTTCTACTACATTTCTCCTTAATGCTCTGCAGCTGCTCTGGATTCCTCCATTTCCTGCTTAGAAAAATATCCTCAAGAGAGACATAACAACCTTCCTATTGGTTCCCAAAACAAGATGGGACAAGACAAGAGGGGTTTTAAATGTTTGTCTACAAGAATTCCTCGAAACGTAATTATCCTTTGCATATTTAAATATAATGCTCCTTTTTTCCAATTGAACTACTAGAGTCAAAATATTCAGAAATGCACAGCATAAAACATGGACACACTGTTTCATGCAGGCCCCTAGATTCAGCTTATGGTCACTCACACGCCCACTCAGAGTCCTGGAAAATCGCCACACTCAAATCACTTTCAACCAAACACTGAAGCAGAACCATATTTTTAGAATACACAGAGATCCAGCAAATTTAAAACTTTACTGCCTACAACAAATACCATGTTTCTTCAACAATATGCCCCCCAATAGGAAGACCCAGCATGTTTGCTAGGCATAAAATGAAATTAAGCCCCTCCCTCCAAATTTAGGCCTATTTTAAAACATGAAAAATTGGGGGGAAGGGTGGGGGGGACTTGCCGTTAGAAGCACTCCATGGGCAGCCATGCCTCACCACCAGCCACTCCTAATGGGCGATCATGGTGGAGTGCTGAGAGCTCCCTACTCCCGCCAAGCACCTTTGCTGCAGACCCAAGACCTTTGGTGCCCACCGCTGCTGCTTCCTCCGCCGCCGTTGCTTTCCCTTCTACCCATGCCGCCACCATGTTTGGAGCTGCCGCTTCTGTGTTTGGAGCTGCCGCTTCCTCGTTTGAAGCTGCCGCTGCATTTGGAGCCCCACCTCTGCGTTTGGAGCTGTGGCCGCATTTGGAGCACTGCTGCTGCCACTGCTCCAAACACGCTCCAAATAGCGGCAGCACTCCAAATGCAGTGGCAGCTCCAAATGTGGAAGCAACAGCTCCAAACGTGGCAGTGGCACAGGTAGAAGGGAAAGCAATGGTGGCGGAGGAAGCAGTAGCAGCGGGTGCCAAAGGTTTCAGGTCTGCAGCAAAGGTGCTTGGAGGGAGTAGGGAGCTCTCTGTGCTCAGCCATGATTGCCCGTTAGGAGCGGCTGGTGGTGAGGCATGGCTGCCCACAGGGCGCTCTAGGGGAGGATGCAAGGGGGGCAAATTAGGTCACCCAAAAAAAGATGGCTTAGCCATTTTTTGGGGGCTCAAAAAAAAAAAGACCTGGCCTTATTTTATGAGAAACACAGTATATACATACATACATACATACATACATACATACATACATACATATTGATTGATTGTATATTCTTTCTCACGCACACATAAATATATTCATCCACTTACCCTCATCTTAGTCTATCAGGTACTAGCCAAACGGATGGAAACTGCCAAGTCTGAATTCAAAGATGACTCAAATTGTGTGCAGACTTCAGGACCTCTTTTATCTCTCCAATTCATTGCTTTGTTGATTCACAGGACTTATGGCTACTCTTGATTCACAGGACTGATAACTACTCTTGCCATGTTGATTTACAAATCTGGCGGCTCTTGATGAGACTTGGGAAGGGCTCTCCCATGTGCTCAGACCCAACTTCTTTTGTCTGGTTCAGGTGACATTTTTTTAACCTTTTGTTTCAATAACAACTTGGTTCTTTCTTAACTTCTTTCCCCAATGGAGTTTTTCCTAGCTTTTGTTCACACTGCTTATGTGCTTCCTTCATCTATGGGTATGGCAGCTTAGGCCTACTCTCACAACAAACACATATTTGTTGCTTTAGAAAGCTATGCACAGGCTACCTACTGTGTGAAGTAGGATTCTGAATTAGTGAGATTTATTTTTTCCCCAAAGACAGGATGTATAATATAGATATTGAAGAGAGTTATAAGGCAAAACAAAGAACAAGATGGGACAGGAAACCAGAGGTCATAAAAATGAAAACAAGAGCTATTAATCTGACTGTAGAGAATTATTCAATACAAAGGATATGGTCATTATGACTACACAGAAGACACATTTATCAGAGGCATTTTAAAAGAATTAGTTTGAGGTTGGTAAATAGGAATAAAAGAAATGGTACCTGACAGATAATAGAAATGGGCTGAACACAAATGTAATTGTGCAACAAAATCTTAGGGGAAATTATGGTCCTCTTTGTTTGGCTCTTGAAAAGGTGATGGAAACAGTGGGTAACAACTATTCAGAATGAAATCCTTTGACATCATCCCCAGAAAATAGGATTTAGTCTTCCAGGAAGTCTGCATAAGTTTGTGTATATATTTGTTACTATGTGCCTCTTGCATGACTTTTGATCCTGCAGTGACAGTTCAACTCTACAAATATCTTTTCCTAGCTTTTAGCTGAAATAGTCTGTGTGAGAAATTGCAGCCAGATGGACAAAACAGCTGTTGAATTTTTTTTGTAGGTACATGAACCATTTTCCCAAGGCTATTTTAAAAAGTTGAAATAGCCTTCCTGCCTTTCTGATCAATTTCTAGGTCTTTAAATAATGTGTTTATATTAATTCCATTTTTGCCATCTTATAGGCATATGATCTAAAAGCTCATATACAACATATACAATTTGCCCTTTCTTCCACTTTAGTTATTATCTTTGCAAAGAACTCCATGTATCTCTTAGTCAGAGACTCTCAGCTCTGAGTATCTGAACAATCGGCTTCTGCTTCATTAGGCTATAATTGCTAGCAACTGTCTCATTAGACATGGCTAGGATTAATGTTACTGGAACCTCTCTCCCTAGCAGGGGAAGGCAATGGCAAGACAAGCTGTGCATCAGTGCTAATCATATTTGTTGAAGTGCATGGATATTGTTGAAAAATGAACAGAATAACTTTTGTCTTGCCAAGGGGGTAAGCCTGTAGAGGTCAATTGTTTCATTATGGACACATGTTAAAAATCAGGAAGTTCAGAGTTTTACATTATTATCCCCAAGAATCATTTCTACACATGAAGTACAAAGTAAGATTCAAATCTCTAAATGTCTATGGATATTCTCAGTCATCCAGGTAATGGTTGTCTCAAAGGTCCTTTTAAAAAAGGACTTTGTTTTTCCTTGGAGAAATTTCGCTTCTCATCCAAGAACTGAAGAAGCTTCTTAGATGAGAAGCAAAACATCTTCAAGGAAAAACAAAGGAAGTCCAGATGTCTTTGGGACATTCAAATATCTATTTTTGTTGCAATCCCCAGTGCTGTTGCTGCCTTGATCATTGTTTTAAAGGCTTCTAAATCTGGTTTTTGGGAGATGTAGGGGGCTTGAAAGGAAGATTGGAATGAATTAGATAGGTTCTTCCCACACACATCCTGAAGAAATACTAGAAAAAATGAGTTTCCATGGTCAGAAGAACCTTTTCATCTGTGGGAAGATTTTGCTGGTTCCAACTCTTTGTTTGGACTTAGCAAAAATCCTGTTTGGATTCAGTGTAATGAAATAATATGGACTTTTGCTTATTTTGTGCTAGGAGTAGGTTGTTCTTCAACCATAGCTAAATATGAGAACATGTTTTTTAAGCCTATGATAGACATTACATATACAGGTCTATAACAATTTCCCAAATACTTCTTCCTCTTTCTTTAGAAATAGCACTTTTGGGAACAGAAGTCATATAAAGAAGCACCGAGGAAAAGAAATGTTATTGTTCCCTGTTTGTTTATTTCACAGTGTTCTAGCCCTTGGCTATTGCTAACAACTATTAACCTTCCATGGCAAGAATCATGAATATTTAATGTTTTTGTAAAAGTTCTAAATAGAGGATAATTACAATATTACTATGCACATAGACACTGAGTTCTTATCAGAACTAATGCTCTGCTGCTCACTCTACTTTAAAATGTGCTTTTTATAAGTAGCCACTAGTTTTAAGCTGACGTAATTTAGATGAAAACCCAAACAATTCATTGTTGCTGGTGCTCTTTCTTTTTCCTGCTTCTGCTCCAGCATTTTGTAATGGAGACCAAACAATATAGAGAACATACTGAAAGCTGAATTCTTTTAAAAGTAAGATGATATGAGGTGGGCAGAGAAAGAAATGGGATCCATTGATATATTTTACTTGCATTTCTGCATATGATCTCCAAACAGGATAGCATAATCAAAGCATGGTGCATAAATCTTAACATAATAGCTTTAGCAGATTTCTCAGACCCACTACAATTTAGCATGCCAAAGCACTCTTAAGGAAACTTTATATTATTAATTGTGTGGTATGAAGGTGAAAATGGGGAGAAGATAAAACCAGGCAATTCACTTTCCCATAAAAATGGCATGAACTTGTAGCCAATACTTAAGAGAATAATAACTGAATAAAACTAAAAAAAATCTTCTGAACCTTACGATAATAATTTGCATTTATTTACAATGTACAGAAGCCTTACCTGAATGGTTTAGGATGAAAAAAAATAAGATTTGTCAGAAAAATGCTTAGAATGGATCATTAAGATCTTTATGATATCTCTGATCATGAGCTGACCTATTGATTGATTATGTGCTATCAAATCAATATTGATTCCACACAGATTTTCTCATTAACTCTATCAACTAGTCCTTCAGGACAATCAGTCACTAACAAATTCTGCTTGAGAGAAGTTTCCTGAGGATGTGCTCTAGCATAAGTTTGAAAGCTTGGAAGACTGAACCTATGGTCCTGGTAACTGATCCAGATTGGATCCTACAACATTATCCTGGGACACGTATATTCACCTTCATTCAAAATCAATTCCTAACTTAGTTTTTCAACTTAATTCAACCACCTTACTGTTGGTCTTTTCTGCTTCTCTTTTCCTCAACAGGTCCCAGCGTAGGGCTTTCTTGGGTGTCTTTCAGAGGTGGTATTCAGCAGGTTCTGACCAGTTCTAGAGAACCAGTAGTGGAAATTTTGAGTAGTTTGGAGAACCAGAAGCGGAAATTTTGAATAGTTCAGAATACCATCTCTGACTGGCCCTGCCCCCATCTATTCTCTGCCTCCTGAGTCCCAGCTGATTGGCTGGGTCTCCTTTTGTTGCCCTTCACAGGAGAACGGAGCTGTAAAGCAGGTTAGTGGGGTGGGGTGGGGAGGGAATGGGGATTTTGCAGTATCCTTCCCCTGCTACGCCCACCAAGCCATACCCACAGAACCAGTAGTAAAAAAAATTGAATCCACCACTGGTGTCTTTGAATAATGTGTCCTAAGTAGGAATAGTTTGAACCTGGTTATGAAAATTTTGAGCTGATTTGTGTGTGGAGATATATTCATATCTATTCATTAGGAAAATAATTTTATGTTTGTCATATTTATAAAACATAACATTTTAACCAAGATTTATATAATATCCATTATTGAAATAGTTAATCTCCCTTCTCTCTTCCAAACTAATGTAATTGTTATGAGAGTGATTTTCTAATTGACAAGCAAAATGCAGTGAAGGGTGGTGACTAATGCATTGGTTTATTTATTTATTTATTATTTATAATCTATATATTTCCTTTAGAATTTCCCATTAAATAATCAAATTATTGGATTCCACTGGATTTAAAGTAGATTTTGCCTTGTTCTTTCATTTTTACTTAGAGCAATGGTAAAGAATTTGCAGCTTGATAAAATATTGAAGAAAGAAGAGTTGGAAAAGATGGATGGAAGTGCACTCACCCTTATGATGGTACCAAGGTAAATCTTTTCTAAAGGCTTCATGGAGACCTTTGAGATAAAGCAGAAACCTCTAGAGGAAGAAGGAGCCAATCAATAAGAAAATTGAAGGGAGTAAACCATTTGACTTCAGCTTTGGTTCCTAGAGGTTTCTCCTGTGAGTTTTATCTGGTAGTAATTACCGGTGATGTATAAATGGAAAGCAATCCTCACCTCAGCAGGATTCAAATTGACTATTACATGTGTTTGGAAGTACAAATCCTATAATTCTGCAGTAAATAGTAATAATGGAAGATCTGGAAATAAATTCTAAGGGAAAATGTCCATTATTCTAAAAATACATCAGCAGTCAGGTCATATAGAGGGAATGATTGATGAATAGATTACCAAAGAAATATATCAAATCAATTGGGTGAAGAGGATTCAAAAGGGAATAGTGATAGTTGTAAAATAAGAACAACAATAACAACAACAATAACAAATGATAATTGTGTACATTGCTGGATGGGAATGGCAAATATGAAGGAACATTGCAAGGTTAGGAAAGAATAGATTAGTATTGGTATAAATTATTTATAGCTTAGCCATTAGAATGCAGTATTGCAGACTAATTCAGCTCACTGCCAGGAGTTCCATCCTTCCGGGGTCAGTAAAATGAGGACCCAGATTGTTTGGGGGCAATATGCTAACCTCTGTAAACAGCTTAGAGAAAAAAACTATTGCTATTGCTATTTTATTTTTATAATGTTTCTTTTCTTATAACTTTCTCATACTGTGCACATCATTCATTGCTTGCTCAAGAAGTGAACAAAGTGATGGGAATGTATATACAATAATATGTCATTTGTCCTAATTTATTCATGGAATCAACTTCAAGCATGACTAAATCTTTATCAAACCTAAGGTCATGCTGAATTCATGCAACCTTCAAATCAAATAATGTTGTTTTGTTTTAATCTTTTCCACCTCTGGAATATATGACTGAATTTACTTTAAAACACTTTGTATATAAGAAGGAAATACTCTTTTGGGGCTGTAGTATCTGGGTTGCAGATATCTGAAGAATCACTAGATGGCAGCAAAAAGTTAAGGGTCTAGTGGCAATCTTGATGTTTCGGGCTAAATGTGGTAGTCCTCCCCTCTTCTATTGCTTCTGCTTTTGAAATGATGATTCCTGATATAATAAATACCTTTGTGCTATATGTTTCCCTCTGATTATATGCTGCAATGGATGTTAAGGAAAGGAATGTGTTTTTTCAGGGTTACTGCAAGCTTCCTTCAGCAAAAATACATATGATTTTCCAATGAATAAAAGCCAGCCTTTGCACTCTTTAGCCAGCTCTTGCATTTCAGGATATAATTTGAATGCTATCAAAATCAATTTGAGCTTTGCTGTGTGTTTGTGTCTCAGCAGTAGCAGCACCTGGCTGACTTTTTGGGCCATGGAAGCTAAGCAAGATAGAGTCTAGTTAATAGTTGCACTGGTGACTACCAGGGAATCCCAGGGCTGTAGGCCAGCCTGAAAGGTTAAAATGTGCCCTGGAAGAAGGTTAAGATAAGCCCCTGTTCTATTATTGCCAAGAAAATGATGTGACTATAAACCATGAAGTCATAGAAAGTTGAACTCAGAGTGCAGATTTTACTCTTCTATGAAATAAAGCAGCAACAGATTTTCATGTTTATGAAAATCCAACTGTGTTTGAAAGAGTGACAAGATGGAGAAACAGAGCTTGCTTGCTATTCTTTTTATATTTACAAAGAAGAAAAGGATTTTCCCTCAAGCAATAATATCATGGAACCTCTGGTTGAAGAACAAGTCAAGGTTAATCTAAATGGGGTATTTCTGTAATTCAGTCACAGAGCACAGCAATACAAAATGTAATCCTTATCAAAAGACGATGGCAATATTATTTCAAAGGTACTCACAGCATGGTTGTAGAATGATACGTTTTCAAAAAGAAAGAAACTCTTCTGACTTTTTTTTTTATTGAAGCAGAGGTGTTCCATGTCTGACAGTCTAATTTATGTTTTCCCTTTGGTCTCAAGAAAAATGAAGGGGTTCACTTAAGTCTCTTACAGTTAAGTCTATAGTTCATGGACATCATAGACTATGTGATATAATGTAAGACAAGTCTTTGCTATCTAACTGTCAATAGGGTGCAACAAAATGGCCCAAATATTTCAACATTTCTTTTTCTATTTGATTAACAACATTTATGGTAAAGGCAGTTTATTTGCAATACAACCATCTGTACATATTTTGAATGATATGTTTGATAAAAAAAATCTTATTGGACCAAATATGTTATTATTTATATTGAGGTAAAATCTGTTATAAATCAGGCTTGATTTCTTGTTACTACTCAGACATGTCCTTGTCTATCACTTTGGTCACCACAAGGAATTGGGAGGAGCCATTTTTTTTACTTCTTCCCAGACATTTCTTATAGAAGTCTATTTTAGTTCATATGACCAATAACCTTCATTAGAAAATCAGTTGATTCATATTTGAGTCCTCCAGAACTTTCAGATTGATAATCATAGGCTGTTTGTCATTTACTTGTCAAAGATGTCAATAAAAGCTATAACTCCATGTTTGTCACTAGTATTTCTTTCAATTCCCTAGACGCTCTCTAAAAATGAGTTCAACATCTATTTAGATATTGTTCAATATCTTCTTCAGTAAAAACTATCTCACAGAGTTCATTTAATGTTGCTGAAGTTTCTTCATTTAGAATTTAATTAATTCCCTCGGCATACAGTGGTTTAGTAAGTAGTAATATTGAAAATATTTTTTTATTTCAAACATCTTCCTAACCATCTTCCTGATTGGTACCCGCTTATAAAATATTTAAAAAATTATGTTAACACTTCATGTATCTGCTATGGCCTTATTTTGTTTTGAGCAATTTAGTGTGTGTGCCTTTTTATTTCCCTCCTTATGTATGTTTTCATTGTCCTGCATTGTATAGCTTTCAAATGAGAATACTACAGGCAGTTCCCTTGAGCTCATTTGCAGGACTTAATATTTGTTTCAACAATTCCCCCCTTCTTAATGAAGGGTTTTGTTTTGTAATTCTCAACCCGTGACAACTACCCCCTCCTTGCAGTTTTCTTGGCAAAGTTTTTCAGAAGTGGTTTGCATTGTTTCCTACCTAAGGCAAAGAGGGGGAGGGCACAGAGGGAGACAGATAGAAAGAGAGATTGACCCAAGTTGTTTTTGTATCCAAGATGAGACCTAGAACATTGGATCCTGAATTATAGGACTCATATGATAGGGAAGAAGGGAAGCAGAATGAATGAATGAATGAATGAATGAATGAATGAATGAATGAATAGCTTGGTGCATTTAACCATTACACCGAGCTGCCTTTCAATCCCCATTTACCCTGATTTAAAAGTTCGTGGTTGATTATTTGAAAACAAATTTTCAGTTTTATATCATTCACATATATTTGCTAATCCCAAACTAGTTGACATTTTGCTGTATTTTCTATACATGTTCATTCTCTGTCTCTCAGTCTATGTCTGCATGTGAAAGTACTGTGTTACCATTTCCTAGGCAACTTTGTTAATGCCAAACTGGATTATTATAATAATCTCTAATCATAAATGTTACATTTTCCTATGTACGCACACACCATAATGAAGAACCCAGAAAGCATTTGCTTATGTCCCTGTGGCACTTAAATGAAACAATTTTTAGAGAAAACTGGGGTAAATTCTACCTTGATACAATTAGTTCAATGAGTGGCAGGATAATAGATGAAAAAGTAGTCTGGGTACGTACAATTAATTAATTAACTATGTTTTGAGTAGTAAAATGGAGAAATGCACCCATCTTTATGGGCTGCAATTGACTCATGTAATTTTATTTAGTACTGTAAATGGTTTAAGGAAACATAATGATAAGAGAAAGCCAAAAGCAAGTAAATATTAAGTTACACAAGGAAATAGTTAAAGAAAAATGTGGAAAATAAATGTGGAAAAAGTAAAAAAAAAAGAATTAACAGTTGGTTCTCTCTCAAAATATAGTGTGCAGTTATAGCCAAACACCTTCAAAAAGAACATGGTTAATTAGACAGGGGAAAGGAAAGGGCAATGACTATTATTACAAATGAATCACATGGAGACAGGCAGAACACAAAGAGAACATTGTATATGTATGTATTTCTTTTTTTCAGGCAAAAATATAGATCAAGTGGGCATGATCAAGCACTGGCCTGAATTCATCTTTCAGCCTATTCAGTAGTGATAAGAGTAGCAAAACAATTTTTTTCTGTGTTTATTTGTATGGGCTTTTCATGTGGATTCTCAACCAGTGGCTTTATTCCCTTATGGATAAAGTTGTTCGTATCCATTCCAGTTTAATGTCCATGGAGATCTTCAGTCATCCATGTCATGGTTGTCCCAGGGGGTGATGTTCAAAAGGGAACTGGACTGGACAAAACTAGACAAAAGTCAATTTTCCTTTTGAACAACACCTTTGCGACATTCTGGTTTAAACATCCATTGGGCACAACTAAGGAAGATGAGCAGGCAGCAACCTGCATTTCAAGCAGAGATGCTTTTGATCTTGTGGCAGCTTATGATGTGGATAAAGCCCCCAGTATTATGAACTCCCCTACATCTGCACTAGATCCATGGCCTTCAAGGCTCTTTTAGGTGTGTATTCATTCTTTCTTTTTTAAAAAAGTTTTAATTGTACATTTTTTTCTTTATCATACATGTTTGCTTAATATACAGTGTATTGTCTGAGTCAATTTACTTATATACCATATCAGTACCAATAACAATATTTACTTGTAAATAATATTATTTACTTCTAGAAACTTAGAAACTTCTAATTTCTATCTTTGTTGTCTAACCATTTGTAAAACAAATCCCATGTTAAAAAATATTCTGTGTCTTCTTTCTCCTTTATCTTTAATGTTAACCTATCCATTTCCACACAGTCTAATATTTTTTAAAATTTTATTTTCACCTGTGTGTATTCATTTCTTGAAGGCAAGAAATTATTATAATTACCATCCTCCAGTCAAAGGGATCTGTCGGAGGAACTCTGTGATGACCTTGGTGAAATTTTGCAACGAACAGAAGCAAAACATAAGCTCAGTGAAGGGAAAAAAGAAAATGTTAAAAAGAAACTTAAAATTGCCCCAGCTTAACTTCCTTTGTCTAAGAAGCAGAGAAGGGCAAATTATATTTCAAGATAATTATGATTTTATTAAAATTGGGAACTACCCAGAGTTGGTTATCAGGTGTATAGCTATATAAATGTTTCATGAATGAATGAATGAATGAATGAACGAATGAATGAATGAATGAATGAATATTATAGCCTATATGAATGAAGTAGAATTCTAGTGATTCTTAGGGTGTCTGTTTTCTGATGTGATTTCTCTCAAAGGGCTGATAACTCTTACTAGGACATTGTCATTCTGGGTAGTAGATCCATCATTATGGAACATATTTTCCCAGTGTAATGGAATGTGAAAATGACCTTGGGAGACAGGAGGAAGAACCACAGACTAGGCAGCTCTAATGCAAAAGGTACCCATAGGGAGAAAAAAGGGGGGAAGCATTTCAGAGGGGATCCTCCCTAGTTTCCAAGACAAGAAAAGGAAAAGAGAGAAATATTTTAATCTTGCAAAATTCTGTGAAAGTAACCTTACAATAAGTACAGAGTTAGGACTCACAGTTATGTTAAATGTGTGTTTTACCGACAAAGAAATAAAGGGAGACTAGTATATATCTATTTCAAGCTATTTAGCTCTCATCAGCCAGCCATACCCTTCCGGGATTCAAACCCAGGAGAAAAAACACTACTTTTTCTCCCAAGAAAAACACTACTTTTTCTCCTACTTTTTCTTTTTCATCCAAGAAAAAAACACTACTCAGTTATGTTTCTTGTTTTGACTACCTTGAAAGAAGAGATAAGGATCCCATTCCTTGTGTAAATTTACTGGCAGATTACAGGGAAAGAAAAGGTAAAAATTCTCTTGCTGAAGCTCAATTTTCATGAAAGTTTTTTTTTCTTTGATTGGTTCTTAACTACAGTGTTCCTGAAAACATCCACACACATAGTTATTTCACATTAAAAAGCACCAAAGAGGATATTGCAAATTAATATGGTGCTTATGTCCCATCTACTAGAGTTATGTAGTGATGGATCATAGTGGCCCAAACTTCTCTTCTGATGGTTTGATGAGATTTGAATGGGTGTTTTTACTGTATTATTTATTAGCTGTTTCATGAAATGAATTATTCTAAACAATTTTCCCCCAAAAAATCAAAGTGCAATGTGAAAAGAACAGGTTATAGTGGCATTGTACAAGTGGCTTAGATTCACGAACCAAGCTTGTGTTACATTAGGACCCTTTGTGTTCTCCAAGCAAATTTACAGAGATAGTTTCCATTAATATGATAAAGTTGTAAGTTTCCCCTTGCATTAGGATAAGAAAATTATGCACCCCAGTATCTGATAATTGGTGCCATTCTAGTGCCTTGCACCTTTCTTTGCAGCAGTACACAGAATAAAAAACAAGTCCTTTTTCCTTATTGAATGTCAACCACTTACATTAATGCCAAATTTATAAGGTGGCATATTTATTAGAAGTACTGGGAGGAGGAAAGAGAAAATATGATTATGATATTAACAATGGGAAGGCTAATGTCCCTTATGTTTGGAAGTATTAGGAACAAAATTAATTTCTCACAAAGCAATTGCTACATCTTTGGATTAGATCTAAATTAATGAAGATTTATCAACCCAGATATGTTTTATAATGTGGCCTTGTCATGTTGATTACATTTTTTTCCTACTAAAGCTGAAAATAAAACAGTAAAGAAGGAGAAGGGGGAACCACACAGGCTACCATGGGAAAATATGCCATTTATGTAGAACAAACTCAAAAGAAACAGAGAAAGTGGTTTAAGCACTATCCTTTGTCACGGGATGGTGACAGATATTTCCTTTCTTGCATGTTGGTAAGCTCAATGGTTGACTCAGCCTTCCATCCTCTCGGGGTAGGTAAAGTGAGGACCCAAGATTGTTGGGGGCAATAAGCTGACTTTGTAAAAATGCCGCTTAGTAATAAGCAGGCATATTCAATGGAATGAAGGCTATTGCTGCGCGCATTGGGTTGTATCCCAAAAACTGTAAGCCGCCCTGAGTCTCCAGAGAAGGGCAGGATATAAATATGAATTTAAAAAAAAATGATGATAAAAGAGCAGTGGTGGCACACTGGTTAGAATGCAGTATTGCAGGACTTACTCACTGCTCACTTCAGGAGTTCAATCCTGAGCGATTGAAAGTTGACTCAGCCTTCTGTCCTTCCGAGTCAGTAAAATGAGGACCCAGATTGTTGGGGGCAATATGCTGACTCTGTAAACCATTTAGAGAGGACTGTAAAGCACTATGAAGCAGTATATAATTCTAAGTGCTATTGCTACTGCTATATGTGAAGGAGGATAAAATAATGAATTACTTTTAGAGAAATTTATTAATTTTCAGGAATCAAAGAATGCCACTGTGATTATGAAATAAGAGGACAGAATATTCTGCTTTCTTTAACAATTACAAAGCTTTACAGTCAGCAACCCAAGAATGTTCCCAGGTCCCAATTAGAATGATACTACTTCGTTGCAGAGCCATTCACTACATCAGATGCAGTGACAAGATATTCACTTAGACCATTTTAGAAGTGGCTTGACAAATTTTATGCAACATGCAAACTTTCCTCCCAAAATTCACAGAAAATCAAACAATTGCTATTCTTGATGTATATTTGCTATCTTTAAATTGTGAACAACTAATTTGAGTGCACTATAGAGTGCAACAATGGAGGAAAGCTTTTATCCTTAATAGAAATAGCACTTAGACTTATATACTGCTTCACAGTGCTTTACAGCCTTCTCTAAGCAGTTTACAGAGTCAGCATATTGTCCCCAACAATCTGGCTCCTCATTTAACTGACTTCGGAAGGAGCCAAACTTGAGCCAGTGAAACTTGAACTGCCAAACTACAGGCAGCCCACAGAAGTAGTAGTCTTCAGTACTGCATTCTAACCACTGCACCACCATGGCTCATGGCTTAACGGATCTGCTTGGCCAACATATAACACAAAAAACTAGACTAGATGTCTCAATGGGCATTTCCATTGTCCAGACATAATCATCAGGACTCTTTGTTTATTTAAGAGGCTCTAACTTTATAGTATGACCAAAAATGAACTTCTGTGTGGATTTATGGAGAAGAACAATTCTAGCAACTAAGAAAAGAAACTTGGAAAAGGTAACATTTTAATTATCATATAAACTTAATATGAGTTCCTCTGGATTAGATATAATAATCCATTCCTTTTTTTTCATACAATAGTCAACCAGATACCCTGCCAGCAGGTCAAGAAAACAGTATTTACAGATATGACCACAATTGAGCTCAAAATTTCCGTTGCTAAGTGCAAAATTTCCAGTTAAGTGAGTTGCACCCCATTTTATCACTGTTTTAAGTGGATCGCTACAGTTCTTAAGTTAATCATGTTAAGTGAATCTGGTTTCCTGGTTGATTTTGCTTGTCAGAAGCTGGCTGGGAAAGCTGCAAGTACTGATCAAATGATCCTGGGACACTGCAACCGTCACAAATACATGCCAGTTGCCAGAGCCTAAATTTTGATCATGTGACCATGGAGATGCTGCAACAGTCATATGTGTGAAAATTGGTCATCAATCACTTTTTTCAGTGCCATGGTAACTTCAAATGGTCACTAAACAAATGATTGCACATTGAAGACTACCTGTATTTACTTTAGCAACTAAATTACCAAGAAATATTCCAGTTTAATACACTATATCTCATTTAAATGGTACATCCAGGTAAAACCAAATTCATGGCTGAGGACCAATTATTCACAATGGTGAAAAGCTGAGCTTCAAAATTATGTTTCCAAAATTAGGTAATGAACATGGCAGATGATAACAAACGTATGCAAAAATAATCCATACCAGACAAAAACTTTGACTTCACATATAATTTACACAAATAAGAAATCTATGAAACATTACAATGGGTATATCAAACAATATGCAAATGCTATGGAACAAGGACCATTTGATACTAAAAATCATTAGGAAGAAGAATCAAAATTAACACAATAAATAATATTTTTGACATACATACAAATAAGAATAATATAAATATGGAAGGACATGACAGAGATGGGGGCTTTTAAAATGACTCAGTATGCAGCAGCTGAGGAAAAAATATTTCTTTACAGAATCCAGAACTGATTGTTGGAATTCACATCACTGCTCACTATTTTTAAATTGCTTATAGAAAGATAGTTGACAAATCTGTGGAAGAGAAATGGTTGATCAATAGTTATTTGTCAAGATGAGAACTAAATAGGACTTCTGGTTTGGTTTGGAACAGTAAATTAAAACAGAGTAGCAACCAGTCAGCAGTTGGTTTCTCAGCTTTCTGAAAATATTTCTTTAGGCAGTGTAAGAACAAGATACCCTTATTTCTTTAAAAATATGTTTAGGATTTTGTTATGTATGTAGGTTTGAATGTCATTGGTTTAGTTTGAATTATTCTTGTAAAATGTCAAATATGATTGGTTTGAAAAGTGCGGGAAAACCCTGCACTCTGATTGGCTGGCAAGTGCGGCTGCTGGCTATAAGTAGCAGCCGTAGCCCAGCCAAGACGGGTCCATTCGAGCTGTAGTCACTAATTAACTCTTCACTGAAGCTCTTCGCGTCTGACTCTTCATGCAAACTTAACACTGGCGACGAAGGTGGGATTCCCCTGAAGAGAAGATGATGCGGAAGACAAGCAGAAGAGCAAGATGGCTGTGCTGAACACGCCCCCAGCCCCATTCGATCCAGCGGCAGAAGACTGGGAATCGTATGCGGATCGCTTCCAAATGTATTTGGAAGGAAACAACGTCGCCGACATCTCCGAGAAGCGGAAGAGGGCGGTCTTTCTTACACACTGCGGTCCGGCAGTCTTCAAGATGGCGAAGGCATTGGCGGGAGCTGCAGACATGAAGGTAATGGAATGGCCTGATTTAGAAAAGCTTTTAAGAGCCCATTATGCCCCACAAGTATCGTGCCTCATTAAGAGACACGAGTTTTACCATCGGGATCAAGGGGAAAGCGAAAACGTTAACGACTTCGTGGCAAGTTTAAGAGACATTGGGGGTGCATGCGAGTTTAACAACTTGGAGGAGGCCATGTGCGATCAATTTGTTCTAGGCCTCAAAGACAAGGTGCTTCAGAGCAAATGGTTATTAAAACCTAAGATCACGTTGAAGGAAGCCATAGAAGAGGCCTCCTCAGCAGAAGCCACTAAGTCCTCAGCGGCAGCCATGAAGAAGATTAACAAGGCCTCAAGCCATTCTGATGTGGAAAAGTCCACAACAACTCATTGCGAGCAAATAGATTCTGAATCAGACTGCAGTGAGGTGGAGGAAGGAATTTATAGACTCAGAATGGAAAAGAAAAAGAAAGACCTGGGAAGGAAAAGGCAAGACTTTTATTGCAGATGTTGTGGGGGGGGCCACCCCCGCACTGAATGCAAGTTTTTAGACACCATTTGCCTCCGTTGTGATAAAAGAGGACACCTAGCGTTAGCCCCTGACCATCGTGGACAAGGATCGCCCAAGCTTGCTGGGATTTGAGTGGTTCAATCCAGTAGGCATTGAGGTGACTGGCATCAATCACGTGAGCAACTCTGAATGGGAGGAGGCCTTGAAGTCTGAGTTTCCAGAGGTCTTCAGCGAAGGATTGGGCAAGTATATGGGGACCCCTATCACTTTCAACCTAGATCCCAAGGTGCCCCCAATTCATGTAAAGCCCAGAAGGGTCCCATTTGCCTTAAAGGAAAAAATTGATGCACAATTAGATAAACTAATAGCTCAAGGAGTTTTAGAGCCCACTGACCACTCCAGATGGGAGATACCCATAGTCACACCTGTCAAGACTGATGGGTCAGTAAGAATCTGTGGGGACTATAAGGGGACACTGAACCATGCGCTGCAGCAGAGCGCATACCCAGTTTCAGTGGTGCATCATCTATTACATTCACTTGGCAGGGGTACAGTCTTTGCCAAATTGGATCTGGCCCAGGCATATCAACAACTAACAGTTGATGATGCCACTGCAGAGGCCAAAACCATTGTGACTCATAGAGGTGCCTTCAAATGTAAAAGGTTACAATTTGGAGTAAGCGTGGCACCAGGCATCTTTCAAAGCCTTATGGAAAGGATGCTCCAAAGACTGCCAGTGGTAGTGCCTTACTTTGATGATGTGTTAATCTCTGCTGAAAATGACACTCAGTTACAAGAAAGACTCAGAGAAGTCTTTACCAGATTCAAGAAAGCGGGGTTAAAAGTCAAGGAAGAAAAATGCACTCTTAAAACTGACAAGGTTGAGTTCCTGGCCTATATGATTGACAAGCATGGCATCCACCCTACCGATGCCAAGGTTCAAGCAATCAAAGAAGCCCCTAGACCTAAATGCAAAACAGATTTGCAAGCCTTCCTTGGACTCATTAACTTTTATCACATGTTCCTACCTCAGAAGGCAACCATTGCAGAACCATTGCACAGATTACTTGACAAAAAGTCTGTTTGGGTCTGGGGGAGGAAGTAACAATCAGCATTTAACAGTATTAAAAGACTAATCACGTCTGATGCTGTACTGATACAGTTCTCTGAGAATTTGCCTGTTGTACTGACTTGTGATGCATCCTTCTTTGGAGTGGGGAGGGTTTTGAGCCACAGGCCTCCCAGCGGGAGAGAAGCCCCTATTGCACTTTGACCAAAGCAGGGAGGAATTACAGCCAACTGGACAAGGAAGCATTGGCAATTGTTGCAGCTGCCAAGAAATTTCATGAATATTTGTATGGGAGAACATTTACCATTGTTACAGATCACAAACCTTTGTTAGGCATTGTGGCAGGAGATAAACCTACACCTACTATCCTGTCACCAAGAATGCTGAGGTGGACTGAATTTCTTGCTGCTTATTCTTACAAACTTATCCACAAGCCTGGCAAGGACATTGGACATGCTGATGCACTGAGTCATTGCCCACTTCCTTGCCAAAAGGAGGACTTTGAACCTGAAACACACACCTTTTTCCTAGAAACTGTTGCCAAGCTTCCAGTGCATGCTGCTGAAATTGCCAGAGAGACTGCCAAAGACACTTTATTGGCTCCTGTTATAGGCTGGATTAAGAAAGGTTGGCCTCTTCAAGATCTACCTCACCTGATCCAACCTTTTAAGTCCAGGCAAACTGAATTATCTGTATTAAGAGGATGTATTTTGTGTGGTAACAGGGTGGTTATTCCTGTAAAACTACAAAAAGAGGTTTTGGAAATGTTACATGAGGGTCATTCTGGTATTGTAAGGATGAAGGGATTGGCCAGGAGTTATGTATGGTAGCCAGGTATTGACAAAATGGTTGAAAACTGGGTTGCATCTTGTCCCAACTGACAGGTAGTCAGGCCTGCCCCACCTCTTGCCCCCAAACAGGAATGGGAATGTTCTAGGGGCCCATGGTCTAGGATTCACATTGATTTCAAAGGCCCTACCAGAGGGCACACCTTTCTTATTATAGTAGATGCATATTCCAAATGGCTAGAGGTAATCCCTATGGCATCCACCACAACTGATGCTGTCATCAAGCAGCTCAAAACTTTTGTAACCCACGGGTTACCTGATGTTCTTGTCTCTGACAATGGCCCTCAATTTACATCCAACCTTTTGAATCCTATTTAGCACAACAGGGTATCAGACATGCCCTTACTGCCCCTGGGCACCCTTTGGCTAATGGCCAGGCTGAATGCATGGTACGTTTTACCAAGGAGAAACTTCAGCAACTGGGTCCTGGGGACATCACTGAGAAAGTTGAAAAACTTCTTAGTGTTCAGCACATCACTCCTAACCCATCTAATAACTTATCCCCAGCGGAGTTGTTGATGGGTAGGAAACTTAGGTCTTCCCTTGACCGCCTTCATCCCACTTACACACCCAACGGACCACTAGATTCCACTTCCAAAGTTCGCACATTCAGTGTGGGTGATTCTGTTTATGCTAAGAACCTTATGGGTGAACCTTTGTGGATTCCTGCTGAGATAACTCAAATCACAGGCCCTCGTTCTTACAGGGTACAAACAGAGGATGGATTCCTCTGGAGCAGGCACATTGATCAACTTAGATCGAGGTTTTCTCAGGAACATCGCACTTGTTCCTCTCTAGTTCCCTCACCTGATGTCAATTCTAGGGGGGGGAGGAGCAGGAGGATAATCAGCAAGCAAGAATCCATCCCATGTGTAACGAGCCATTACAACAGGAACCATTCCAAAACCTGCCACAATGCCAAAATCCATCCTCAGAAGTGGAAGATTGTACATCACTACCTGACTTGGGTGCTGACATTGGGTTGGAGATGGGTTGGGAGGAGAGACCAGATTCTAAGAATCAAACAGGGTCTTCTTTCACAGGAAGTCCCAGTAGGGAAATGTCAGCAGACACATTTCCTCTCTCACTGGGTGAGAATGTTAAAACTTCTGAACCACGAAGGTCTCAACGTACACGTAAGAGCCCCACCTATTTAAAAGAATACATTAGATAGGTTGGGGTTTGGTATGGACTGAACCTAGTGGGGAGGGGTGTTATGTATGTAGGTTTGAATGTCATTGGTTTAGTTTGAATTGTTCTTGTAAAATGTCAGATATGATTGGTTTGAAAAGTGCGGGAAAACCCTGCACCCTGATTGGCTGGCAACTGCGGCTGCTGGCTATAGGTAGCAGCCATAGCCCAGCCAAGACGGGTCCATTCGAGCTGTAGTCACTAATAAACTCTTCACTGAAGCTCTTCACATCTGACTCTTCATGCAAACTTAACAGATTTTACCCTCTATGTTCAATTTTGCTATATGTTGGATTCCAACATATTTTGATGGAGGCAGAACCAATCTACGTGGTTTGTGTAGTTAATACTTGCTGTCAAATCTAGTGCAAAAACCAATAGATACCATTGTTATCCATACAAAGCCCCAGATTAATTTAGAAATGGTTCCCTCCTTCAGGTTTTTTGAGAACTTATCAACTACTATCTATATCTTAGACCATTTTTCCAGGAAAGCATCATTTTGGCTTGTATTGCCTAAAATGATTCCAAATTAAAGCTATAGTATAGTTTCTTCCAGACTAAGGTACTTCAATACTTATGGTGATTTGGGGTGATAAAATGATAAGGAAACTTCCTCTCCCTCCAAAATAAACAGAAGCATAGCAATCTTTGTCCAAGCCTCAAGATTTGTATAATTCATTTTAAGAATAGGCAGGAATGTTCTGTAAGGACACATTTCAGGAAATTAGGATCTTCAGTACATATACTGAACCCAGAAACATACACTGGTAACACCTAATCTTAAATTTGATCTATGTTTCTGATTTTTTTTTTAAAAGAGTATTTATTTGTCCATGAGAAAAGTGTAAAATTGCTATGGTTGTCCTTTTCAGAAGTAGGCACCAGGCAGGGGAGAAATTCTGTTAACACGTGGCATTGTAATACAATTTGAGTTTTAAAAATTCAGGCCATTTTCCCTCCTCTTCCTCTTTCTCTTTTAGTTCATCTTAATAACCTAGTTTTCATTTTGATTTTGTTTTGTTTTGTTTAATAATGCTGAAGAACTGACACCATGAAAACTATAGGTCATTATTTCCCATAAACTAATTAGATATCCAGGTACGAGTAATGAATAAAAAAATGTATAAGACAAATCCTGCTAGTCAACAGGAATGTGAAGAAAGAATTCATCATGTTTTTTGGTTCAGATAAAACAAGAATCTTCTCTCTCTCTCTCTCTCTCTCTCTCTCTCTCTCTCTCTCTCTCCTCCTCCTCCCTCCCTCCCTTCCTCCCTCTCTCTCTTTCTCTCTCTCTCTCTCTTTAAATCACACTGTATAAATATAAGAAGAAAAATATTTCTTTAGACCAATGTCTATAACTTTAAAGCCATACCAAAGATTGCAGAGCATCTACTACATCTCTGACCCTCTTCAATAAAAAATTAATGACTGTATGAAAACCAGCTTGAGATCCAGTTGCCTCTGCTCTGGTTCATGGCAATATATTGAATATTTAAAATGTAACACTGTAACATGTAACCCTATCAAAGAAAGTGGTAATGGAGAAAGCCAATATCAAATTAGGTTTGGCGAAGGATAAAACATTGCACTAACATTACAGTTAAGGTCCAAAACTGAACTGAATACCCAATTTTTATTTTAAGGAGTGGGATGCAAGGATACAATAGCAGCCAAGTTATTTCTTTAGAAATAACCATGTTGTCTGATTCTTGGAGATTTTTCCCCCTTTTATTTATTACTTCTCTCTCTCCCCTTTCACCCAGGACTCAAGGCAGCATATATGATTCTCCTTTCATGTTTCCTGCCATTTTATCTTCAAATTTGCCAATATATAATGATGAGATATCAAGTTATCAAACACACCCATGGAGCTTAGTGCCATTCGAACAGGATTTGAGTATGAGTCTTCATGGTCATGAGCTACCAGATCTAGACTGCCAAGAAATCCTGACAAGCGGTCAATGGTATTAAAGAGATGCAGAATTGAATTTTTTTTCTGACTAGATTTGAGAGCTTCAGTCCAGAAGAATTGTATCTTACCAGGTGTTATTTTGAATTACCTTGAAAAGATCCCTTACTCTCCCTTTTGCAAAGGCTTGAACACCTGAGCAATGGCTGGAAAGGAAAATCTTAAAAGTCAATACCAGTATATAAGCAGAGATGTTTTCTGGTGTGTGTTCATTTTCTGAAAAAGATAAGGTAGAGAAGATAAAGAGTAGTAACAAGCATATTCATATAGAGATACAAACCTGAATACATTCCAATCAGCCAACAAAACAGAAGAAAATGAATGTCTCAAACCAAATGCAAGATGGGTATTTCAATTACTGTTTTTTCAGCCTATGAAAAATAGTCTAATTGTATAATGATTCCCACTGCCTTTCATTCACTATCCTTTGTTATGACCTGCACTTCGGGTAATGAATGTTGCTACAATGATGCAGGAGATACTGACGTAGCTCTTCCCTTTGTTTGTTTTGTTTCTGTCTGTGAGTTTTTCTTCTTAAAAATTAAATGAAATGGATTGTTTTTTAAGAAATAAATAAATAAAATGTGAAAATGAGAGCAATCTACTTGTTTTGGAAGCATATGGTAAAAGACCTGATTACTGGTAGGCCTAAATGAGCCAGTTTCATAATCAATACCCTATTAAGGGCAATGGGAGATTTCTATGCACTTTTCATGTTTCCAGAAATAAGAAGCTGGAGAAAGCCACTTTCAAAATTAATGGTGGAAATAATTAAGCCACAATGTGCAGTTCATTGTTATTCAGGACTGGGAATGTGGGACAATTTTAATCAGACCTTGTAAACTGTTAAATCCTTTACAAAGGTAAGAGAAGCTTCTGGAATATGTTAAAGACAGATCTCAACATTCATTTAAAAATGAAGGAGAAGGTAAAGAAGAAACACCTGATTATTGAGGTCAGCTTGTTTGTTCAGATGGACCAAATGAAATGACTCATTAGTTATCTACAGCCCAGGATGAGTCACCTACTGCAGGGATTTAAAATTGTGAGAGAGGGCAATGAGGAATCCAACCATTTTTTTCTTTTTTCTTTTATCTTCACAAATGCTTCTCATTTAGATATAGGAACATGTTGTAGCTTGTTTTCTAAAGTGACAAGAAGTACATTCTGGTAATTTAGTGTTGAGAGAAGGTGACACAGAAGCAGGGATTGATTGTGGAGTCCTTGGTGCAGGCATTCATTTTTATTTTTTCCTCCAATACAGCCAAGAAAATGGGATTTAAACATTCTGTAGCGGTCCCCGACTTATGGAATGAACTGCCTCTGGACCTCCGTCTGGCCCCTGACCTCCGCACCTTCCGCCGCAATTTAAAGACCTGGTTGTTCGACCAAATCGGGCTGTGATTACCTCACCAGGGCCATGGGATAATTTCAAGTATTTTAATTTGGTTTTATTGGGCTTTAAAATTGTTTAATTCTTTTTAAAATATTTATTGTACTGTATGTTTTAACTGTGAGCCGCCCCGAGTCTTCGGAGATGGGGCAGCATATAAGTCCAGTAAAATAAAATAAATAAATAAATAAACACAGTGTTTTCCTCTGAAACAAGCCAAACTGTACTTAATTGTAACCACAATATGGTGTCTCTGAATAAGCCATCTCAAACAGTGGCTTCTGCCTAGATATGTCACAGTCAACATATATCAGAGTTCCTAGGATCCACAGATCGATGAACTATTTGTTATTTGAATTATGAGACTCCAGATGGGGGAAAACTAGTTTAAACTGAATGTCTTAAATTTCCCATCCCCTCTTCACCTCCATACATCTCTCGGGAAAAAAAATGGCTTGACATTGTCATATTCTGTGTCTCTTAGACACAGATTAAGCAAATAAATTCTCCAATTTCTACAAAACTGAATTACCAAAAGGATCTTGTTCAGGTTAGGGGCCAAAAAGTCTGATACTCTGGCTTCTGAATTCTGTGGATTTGGAGTTCTTGAGTATTGGCAAAAAAAAACAGAAGAAAAAGAGGAAGCTGCTGCAACAGCTAAATTAGGGAGGCAGGAAGCAATTAGGAAGATGGCAAGGGTGTTAATTTATCTTTATAAGGTCATCTCTGCTGCATTGGGGTGGGGGCACTTTGTATATGGTGAAGTTTTGCTCTCCAGCATAGCAGACAACCTTTACAAGTGAAAATGTTGTTGCCCCACTCAGCCCCTGTCGGCTGGCAGCAGAGTCAGATGACGTGGAAGGAGCTTTGGTGCCTTTGGAAGGCCCCAGTAAGGAAACATCATCAGGGACAGAGGCAGAGCTGAAGCCTTCCATCCTCCCTCAGGGGGAGAGGCGGTTGTCTTTGGAACAGATGGGGCCCATCCTAGGTGCGCATATGTGCAGAGGGGAAAAGAGAGAAGAGCAAAGGAAAACAATTAACCGGCTCTCAGGGAGAGGCAGACACAGATGATAGTGACCCCTTCCCTGGCTGGGAAATAAATAGGAGGTGTTTTGGAGTGGCCGGTTGTCTCAGACAACTGTTAGTTTCTACTATACAGCAAGCAATTTGGATTTTTTTAAAGCTAAACCCAGGTTTGTTGGGACAAATTACATTTGATTTTTTGTTTATCCATGTAAATAAAAGACTGTTACTTCCCTGTTTTAAAAGGGGGGGTTGTTTTACTCATGAGCAAATGTCTTATCACTGTTTGTGAAGGCTGGGTCAGAACATCAACAGCCTTGGGATGTATAATTTAAAAAGGAGAATATGAGAAATATTTGCTTACTAGACCAAAGGAATTAGTAGGAAGCTCTCCAATATCCAGCACCAGTTCTATTGCATAGTTCCAGTTATACCTGAAAATATTTATACCAATTTAAAGCCAACAATAGGAGAGGAGGGACTGTATAAAGCTAAGCTTCAGCAAAACAACAGTTTTCATAATGATGTATGACCATTTCTGTATTTTATTTCATTAGCTAAAATTATGCATATGCTTAATTATTTCACTAAATAGAATTCCAAATTCTCCAGAGACACGGGCCAAGAGATATGTAGCAGTTATAATACCATGTACATCTGGAGGGCTTTTTTTTTCCTTATAAATTGGGATCTTCACTAAACAAGGAAAATGAGTTTCAGAGGATTTGCCAAAACATCTGAGCCAAAGTTCAAAAGAACCCAAATTTGGAAACTTGGTTTGAACCTTCCAAATTTAGTCAAAACAAAATTTCACCTCTGGTCAGTAATTTCTAACATTGATTGCTAACCTGGACTGCTCACCTCCCGATTTTCATAACCCCTTCTTTTCCATTTCTTTCCTTAATTGGCAGAAATATTCCAGCAGAGAACATCTCACCAACCTTTCTATCCTCCCTCTGCCCAGTGCTCCCTTTAGCCATGAGATGTCCCACCTCCTTGCACATTCTTCCTAGTATTGTCCTTTCCCTCCCATCCCTGCCTCCTCCCCCAAGCTACTACTTGTCCTAACCCATTTCTGATTGGCCCCATATGGATTTCAAACCCTAGAGCAGATTGAGGAAAACCAAGAATTCCATGCATTGAATGGTTACTGTATACATTGGATATTTTGCCTATATCAAATATAAGCATTGCCCGAAGCTTTTTGTTTTAAATAAACACTAGCTATTTATTCTGTCCCCACTACATATTAATCTGTGTGCAGCTTGACCTGCAGCTAAACCCACCTATCCTCCAATAAAACAGACTGTGTGTGTAGATCTGAACACTTTATTAAAGAATAGGTTATGGTGAAATTGGGGAAAATAAAAATACATACAATGAGAACCAAATCCAAGAGAGACAGTATTAAGTTACTGCTGTACATAACAATTAATAAATACAAGCAGTGTATTTATTACACTGTATTTGTACATCACCAGTGATGCTCTGAATGTGGGATGTGGGTTTTTCCTCGGATGACCATGTGCCATACATTAGGATGGATTCTTCTTGTGCTTCTGCCTTCTCCAAAAGCTAAAGGAAATAGAGTCTGGCTTCCCAGCATGCACTTGGTTTGAGAGTCTGGAATGATGGGTAAAATGGGTTGAGTCAGTTACAAACAATATACTTGGTATTTGTCCATCCGGCCACTAGATGGGGCTAGAGCTACAACTGTATATAAAGATCATATGTTGGGACATATTTGTCCCTTGGGCCACTAGATGGGGCTAGAAAGTAACAACAGTATAAAGATCTTATGTTGGGGCATGATACTATTTGAATGTCCAATTGTTGCTGGCAATACATAGTGGCCCAGCTAAGACTGAGTGTACTGTCCTTTGATATTGTCAGTCCATTTTCTTTAATAAGAAACCGAAGGATATTGTGCAAGGGGAAAAAAGTTCCAAAGGCAAATTTTCAATAAAAAGATCCAAATGGAAATAAAATTCAGGGCTGTGTTCATCAGTGCTTGTTTACTTGTTTTTTTTAAGGATTTGGTCTCTTTAAAGAGACACTAATTTTTTGTATTTTGAAAGCTGAAATTTGCATATATAGCAGTCAACAGAGTCATCTCCTGAAATGTCTGAAAGACAGAACATTTCAAAACTCCTCTTTGAATTTTGAAAAGAAGCATCTCGGTGGAATCTCCCCAATTTAACTTGCATTTACGATGACCCAAAGAAAAAGGCTGCCTTTTGTTTCCTTTTTGATGAGATGAAAGGAAAGGAGATTTAGAGGGGAAGAACTGGTGGGGGGGAGGGATGCCTGTCTAAAATCCTTTCTCCCAGGTGCTGAATCTGCAGCCAGCAGGAGGCGTTTTTGGCCGCCAAGCATTTGCAATAGGCAAGGGCTGTTTATTTGATCAGCCGTGGACCTCCATTGTTTGTAATCCTTTTAAAATTAATGCTTGATCCAGAAGACTGGCTTGAATTCCTGACCAATGTACCGTCTCCGTAGAAGCAAAATATATTCTGATGATCCTCCTGTTAACACTGTAAAAACAGAAACCTCTTAACAGAAGAAATTCGAAGTTGTGGAATTCTAGCACACAGAAAAAAGTCAATTGAAAGATGCATTAAAACAGTCTTATGCTTGCTCTTTTTCTCCCCCCTCCCCCCTTCTCTTCTCACTGGGACTTATTGAAACTACGTAAATTAGATGCTGTTATTATGGTTGGTCATACAGCTAGCCATATATGTGGACCAGTGGTGGGATTCAAAAAAAAATTACTACTGGTTCTGTGGCTGTGGCTTGGTGGGCATGCGTGGCATGGTGGGCATGTGTGGCTTGGTGGACATTGTAGGGGAAGGATGCTGTACAATCTCCATTCCCACCCAACCCCACTAACCTGCTTTCCAGCTCCATTCTCCTTTGCAGGGCAACAAAAGAAGACTCAGCCAATCATCTAGGACTTGGGAGGCAGAGAATAGATGGGGGTGGGGCCAGTCAGAGGTGATGTTCTGAACTACTCAAAATTTCCACTACTGGTTCTCCAAACTACTCAAAATTTCCACTACCGGTTTTCCAGAACTGGTCAGAAACTGCTGAATACCACCTCTGATGTGGACTGATATTTTTGTCCATCTATTAAGCCTTCCAAACTATCTGGAATAGGCAGATGCTGTTGTTTGACAGTGTTAAAGGTAGCTTTTGCAGCAGGCTCGAGCACCTGGATGGGAAGCAGGCTGAGGCCTGCAAACTGCAAGAGCCCCATGTGTGCCGGTAGCTTCTGCAGCCAGAGTTTAGGCTTCCTTCATTGGCTGAGTTGGGAGCAGGCCAAGGACTGCAAGCTGCAATAGCCACGCAAGTACTTGCAGCTTCTGCAGTCAGCTTTAGCTCCCCTGGGTGGCTGAGTGGCTGGGTGGGAAGCATGCCCAAAGTCTGTGGGAAAGTGGTGGCATGGGGAGGACCTGACCTTAGGACCAGGCCTATGGGGATCTAAGTAGTGGGAAGTAGAACACAGTGTGCTTCAGGGAATGAAGGAGGCCTTGAGAGGCCTAGTACAGGCAAGTCTTACCCAGAGCCCCCCCCCCATACTCTACTGAATGATCTATCTCACGAGTGTCAAACTTGATTCTGTTATGTGACATCATGTGACATGTTTTTGCCTTTGCAGAGCCAGGCTAGGCGTAGCCTGCGCGTGATGCATCTGGCCCCTGGGCCATCATTTGACACCCCTGATCTATCTGGTCACTTAATGTCCTCATAGGAAGGCCTCACTTAACGATCTTGGATGTCTCACTTAATGACCAGCATGACTTGCAACCATAATGGAAAACCTGTCCACAGCTTCTACTTCAGCTTGAGTCCAGACCACTATTTCTGCTGTATATCTAATGATGGAAGTGCCCAAGTGTTAGATGGTATCAATTTCCAGTCATCAGATATCCTTCCAGTATAGTGAACTGGTCAAAGAAGGACACAGAAGTTGCCAATGTGAAGACTTGGAAGTTCTTCACAATGTACAGAGGTTTCTACCCCAGGTCCAATATGTAGATATTTGTTCTGACCAAGGCTTCCTGAGACCATAATTAAGCACACGCTTAGTCCAAACAACTCCCTTTTTATTTCAATGCTGGGAATTATGTTCATTCCCAGCCCATAATGAGTCCCCAACAGTCTCCTGAGATAAGCACCTACCTTTATCTCCTTTTAATTGCTGCCAACAACTAGAGTGCCAAATTAAATGTAAAAAGCCAAATGCAATACAAAGTCCACACAGACCTTCAAGGTTTAATCTGAACAGAGCAAACAACGTTGCTTCCTACAAAGGTTCCTATCCTTTGCACTTCCTTTATATCTTATGGGAGGGGCAATCACCTCCAAGCCTTACTCCCGAGTTGCCCCTTTTATCTTAACTGCGCACACACACACTGGGAACAGGTTCCACTTGTTCTTCTGCCTCACTGCTGTCAGATTCTGGAGGCTCCAGAGTCAGCACATAACTCCCAGATGGCCCTGGCTCGATCTCTGTATCAGACCCAGGACCCTTGTCCAAGTCTTCCCCACACTCCTGGACTGCCCCATGTTCTTCCCCACTGTCTGATTCTGCTGCTGTTTCCACAGGCTGCTGGTGGACCACAACAATATTGCACACCAGATGGAAATAGGGGGCACTGTCAAGGCAACTGTCCTGGATGAAACTTAGAACATTAATCAGTAACAGTAGTAAGATCAGTAAAATGGCATTCAAAGATGATCTGCTGAGAAAACACCTGAGGCATCAGAAGACATGGGAGAAAGATCAAATGGAAGAAGTATTATGGCAAGACAAGAATCTGTATGGGATGAACCATCAACAAATAGCTGGCAGGCATTGGGAAACCCTACTTTCCAGTGACTGGAAAAGGCTGGACTAAGACTGTACTGAGGAATTGAAGATAGCACCATAAGAACAGGCACTAATCAGCAATTCCATAGAAGCAGGAGATTACCACACTAGATAGCACCCAAGGTTCAGATTATGGAAAGAGGCGTCAAAGACAGTTCAACACAAAGATAGGGTGTAAGATGCAAGCAGGAAGAGCATACAGTGAATGACACAACCAAGTTGCTGGTTTGGTAACAGGAACATCTGCACAGTGCATGAGTTAGAATCTCCTAAGTCCATACAAGACATTCCATAGAAGATCATGGAGAACAACAGGACTAAGGATGTGAGACTTCTAGTTTAGATGGACAGGTAGATAACAGCCAATCAACCAAACATCATGGTAGTAGTCAAGAACCAGAAGACAATCATGATGGTAGATGTAGTTCCAAAATTTCAGCAACATCTGGAAGAAGGAATATGAGAAGCTACTTCAGCAGCAGGGTGTGAAGAAGATGTAGAAAGAATGTGGAAAGTAAAGGTCAAAGTGGTCCAGGAGTGGTAAGACCACTCAGGGTTGTGACTCCTAAGGTGGGAGAGTGGCTTCAACAGATCTCAGGAACAACATCAGAAGTCTCTATCCAGAAGAATGCAGTGCTAGGAACACCTAAGATAAGAACTCTCAAAATCCCAGGGCAATGTTTGTGTGTATGTGTGCATGGCCAACATAAAAAAGACACATGTACATGCATATTATTACAGCTGGTCACAGTAAGCATTGTTGTTGTTAGTTGCAAAGTCATGTCCAACCCATCGCAACCCCATGGACAATGTTGCTCTAAGCCTTCCTGTCCTCTACCATCTTCTGGAGTCCATTTTATCTCGTGCCTATTGCTTCAGTGACTCCATCCAACCACCTCATTCTCTGTTGTCCCCTTCTTCTATTGCCCTCAATCTTTCCCAGCATTATGCTCTTCTTCCTTCTCATTAGGTGGCCAAAGTATTTGAGCTCTATCTTCAGGATCTGGCCTTCTAAAGAGCAGCCAGGGTTGATCTCTTCTAGGACTGACTGGTTTGATCACCATGCAGTCCAAGGGACTCACAGGAGTCTTCTCCAGCACCATAGTATGAACTATAAGTACGAAGCAATGAAAATCTAAATAGATTTCTTACAGGCAACTATTGTTTTTTGCAAAAGACACAAATACTGTAGTAGATTTTCCAAGCAGATGGTTGAGGAGGAAATAACAGGAAAATGTCATCTTTTAATACTAATGGCTACACTGAGAATGGTGATGTGTAATATTCCGATTAGAAATAGGTAAGCTTCCTTTGGTATGGTCGCTTCCTGTCACCCAGCTGAATGCTTTTTTGAAGCCATGCCTTTTCCTGCTGTTGCATAGTAGCCTCCCAGATATCTTATGTTGTCTCTACAGAAGTTATTTTCTTTTAGATTATTTTCTAATATTTCATTCCTATCATTTAACACTAAGCATTGATGCTATAACTATTTTGGATCTTGCTTTGATTAAATGATTAGCCTCATTTGAGAATAATTTACATATATTTTTCGAATGGTCTTTGAATGTATCTGTTGAGTGAAAATGATTTTATTCAGCAAATGGAACAGGTGATACTATAGTATGACAGGGCTTCAATTTCATCATTGTCAGGTATATGATAATACTTTGTCAGAAGCTGTGATATTCTGACAAAAAGGAGCAAGGATTAAAGTTAAAATTCCAGAGGTTAATGAACTGTTAATCTTTTAAGAATTCTACCCTCTTCTTGAATGAGGTAAGGCTTTTGATCTCTGCAAAATATGAATTTAACTTGTAATGCCAAGCAACAATAGTGGGAAAATAAAAACAAAACTAGTATGCTTTTAGACTTAACTAGACTTAACTAGTATGACTTTTAGACTTAAACAAATTAAGAAATGTAAATACCAAATTAAGCAATGTAAATACCAATGTAAATATATTGATAGGAAAATGCATGTAAATTTTCAATCAATTAATTAACATTTTCAAAAAAATTAATCTTTATGGTACTGTTGCAATCGCTCATCAATACAGGTGAAACTCAAAAAATTAGAATATCATGCAAAAGTTTATTTATTTCAGTAATGCAATTTAAAAGGTGAAACTAATATATGAGATAGACTCATTACATGCAAAGCAAGATAGTTCAAGCTGTGATTTGTCATAATTGAGATGATTATGGCTTACAGTTCATGAAAGGCATTATTTCATATTGCATGAGAGGAAGTATAAGTATCCACAATCTCAGAAAATTAGAATATGACATGCAATCAATCAAACAAGGATTGTACATAGAACAATATCGGACCTCTGAAAAGTATAAGCATGCATATGTACTCAGTACTTGGTTTGGGCCCCTTTTGCAGCAATTACTGCCTCAATGCGGCATGGCATGGAAGCTATCAGCCTGTGACACTGCTGAGGTGTTATGGAAGACCAGGATGCTTCAATAGCAGCCTTCAGCTCTTCTGCATTGTTTGGTCTCATGTCTCTCATCTTTCTCTTGGCAATGCCCCATAGATTCTCTATGGGGTTCAGGTCAGGCGAGTTTGCTGGCCAATCAAGCACAGTAATCCCATGGCCATTGAACCAGGTTTTGATGCTTTTGGCAGGGTGGGCAGGTGCCAAGTCTTGCTGGAAAATGAAGTCAGCATCCCCATAAAGCTCATCTGCAGAAGAAAGCATGAAGTGCTCCAAAATCTCCTGGCAGATGGCTGCATTGACCCTGGACTTAATGAACCACAGTGAACCAACACCAGCAGATGACATGGCTCCCCAAATCAACACAGACTGTGGGAACTTCACACTGGACTTCAAGCATCTTGCAGTGTGTGCCTCTCCATTCTTCCTCCAGACTCTGGGTCCTTGGTTTCCAAATGAGATGCAAAAGTTGCTCTCATCAGAAAAGAGGACTTTGGACCACTGAGCAACAGACCAGGTCTGTTTTTCTTTAGCCCAGGTAAAACGCTTCTGACATTGTTTGTTGTTCAGGAGTGGCTTGACAAGAGGAATATGACATTTGAAGCCCATGTCCAGGATCCGTCTGTGTGGGGTGGCTCTTGATACACTGACTCCAGCCCCAGTCCACTCCTTGTGAAAGTCCCCAACACTATTGAATGGCCTTTTCCTGACAATCCTCTCCAGGCTGCGGTCATCCCTGCTGCTTGTGCACCTTTTTCTTCCACACTTTTCCCTTCCACATAACTTTCTATTAATGTGCTTTGATACAGCACTTTGGGAATATCCAACTTCTTTTGCAATTACCTTTTGAGGCTTTCCCTCCATATGGAGGGTGTCAGTGATGGTTTTCTGCACAACTGTCAGGTCAGCAGTCTTTCCCATGATTGTGATTCCTACTGAACCAGACTGAGAGACCATTTAAAGGCTCAGGAACCCTTTGCAGCTGTTATGGCTTAATTAGCTGATTAGAGTGGGACACTTTGAGCCTAGAATATTGAACCTTTTCACAATATTCTAATTTTCTGAATGTGTGGATTTGGGGTTTTCATGAACTGTAAGCCATAATCATCTCAATTATGACACATCGCGGCTTGAACTATCTTGCTTTGCATGTAATGAGTCTATCTCATATATTAGGTTCACCTTTTAAGTTGCATTACTGAAATAAATGAGCTTTTGCACAATATTCTAATTTTTTGAGTTTCACCTGTATATGGGTTAAATTGTTCTTTACAGAATAAAAATATAAATACTTATACTTCCTCTCATGCAATATGAAATAATGCCTTTGCCATTGTCACTAAACTGATCATCCACCTCCACCATTTTCCTGTACGGCTACTGCTTGAGATAGGTGCTTGTTTCTTTTAGCTGGGCAGATGAGATCTTCACAACTAGGGAAACTGCTGAAGTATATATTTAGTATGCATTTAGTATGCAGTTAGTATGCATTTCTGGCCTTTTTCCACTTTCAAACCCCTGCCATAATGACACAGCTTATCAAGGTTGGGGAAGAGAGAACAAGAAACTGTACTTAGTTATCTTGTATACTTTGTTTTACTGCTATACATTTGGAAATGTTTTAAAATAGATTCTTACTCCTTAGTTTCAGTGAGGTAAATATTACCTAAATAGAACATGAGTCTTACCATCTTTCCAATTATAGATATGTTTCTTTGATAAAAGTGGAGATTAAGATTTTAACAGTTACTTCAACAGCAGACATGGGGCTATGTCATAAATAAAATCTGTAAGACAGATTTTTTAGTGATTGTTCAACCATCTGAGGCTGAATTTAGATAACATGATAATATTAGATTTTTAACTGATATACTGTAGTTGCTTTCATTCGGAAGAGGCAGAATCCAACAGCTTACTTTTCTTTTCTTCTTCCTCTTTTTTTTAACTTCGAGCTTTCAATACAGTTTTTGAGATACTTCTGAATGTAATAACAATGTTTTCCCAAAGGTTTAGTCTGGACTGAATATTCATTGATTTACTCATTATTACATGGTATTATCAAGAGTTATCATCATGTGGTTAATACCATGTCACAGTCTTATCAAGGATGTCATCTTTCTTTCCATTTCAACCTGATTTTAGCATTCCTTGTCTGTATTGTTTAAAACTCTGAAAACACTAAAAATACCACTGTAGGAGCACTAACATATAAGATTCTGTTATACATCATTGTTGTGTTATGATTCATAGTTAAGGCAAAAGCTTAATTTCCTAATTCCATTGCATGTAAATTTGTAATTCTGTCTTACTATTTTCTAAGTGAATGTGTAGGGTTTAGGATTTTAGGTTTGAGGGTTTTTTTTGGAGAGGGGCTCCTTCTTTTATTTCTCTTATATGTATTCATTTCTTGTATTCACAACTATGTTTATCCTTATACCTATTATCTTGTAAGCGATTGACAAAACAAATAAATAAAATAAATAAAGATTTCTAGGAAGCATTCTCAACTGCCAAATTTGAATTTATCTCTATTTTTAACACAGTAAAAGAAGATTAATTGGTCTATTATTCTTTTGAACATTTGGGTTAGGATAATTTGATATTGTTTTATATTTTAAATAGGAATACGAAGCAATTTTATTTCTGAAGTGAAAGCAGTGTACTATGGAGACAGTGTAAACATCCCATTGTATCTATTGGATCAGGTCATCAACTCCTTAATTAAAACAGATATTTTCTGGGGATTCCTCAGTTACAGTGAGAGCCAAAGAATAGGTATGACTTCTTTATGGAATTGCAAATATTGACAATATTGAATAAGGCTTGGATGGCCTTGCCTTGTTGAAGATGGAATTAAGACAGGAAGGTATTTACTTGCATAGGTTGTATTTTAGGAATGAAATGTAAACAACTGTTTTTCATGATTTTAGATAATTCACTGCTGGTTTAAAAAATATGCATATTCTGCTTGATTGGACCCAGTCTTTAAGCTCTATCAAGTCATCAAGAAGTGGATCTTTCATATGTGGGGGATACCCCAAAATATTACATAATATTGTAATGACAAATTTACACATTAAATGTGCTAAAATTGATTACTGATATATGCGGCCTATCAACTTTTAAATTTGTTTGGGTTTTTTTGGCAAGAAAGAGCAAGGAGGTCAAAATTATACCAATGTGATAAAATTGAGAAAAGTTGCTTTCTTCAATAGAATTTACCATTCTCCTCCTCCTTGTATCAATTGTACTTCTGTGTGCTATTTTTCTTCTGTCAATTAATTTGATACTATAAAACATTATTTCAAAACCATAGGAATAAGCTGGTCCTTTATAGTTTATGTTTGGGATCAACCATATTTCTGATACTGTTTTTTTTCCATAGGATAAAAAACTAAGCAAAAAGGAAGAAGAATCATAAAGAGCAAATTTTGCAATTATCCTTGCATGATACCCACTCAAGAATAAGAGCTTTTCTCTCTTCTTTTCTTGTTACACAACTGTTTAATTCTGGACAGCCAAATCAGTGAAATGAGAAATAATAATAATCCATCTTTCTTATTCTGCTGAATTTGGCAGTGTACAGTAAGCATGTTTGTATTTTCTCTTGCAGGGTGAGATACATTTTACACGGAGGAAATCTTCAAAGGTCTGGGATCATTTGGATTCTGGCTGGGTTGTACTCTTGAGAGTAGTCAGTATGTCTGGGAAGCAGGTGCAGAGTCATTCAAAGATAACATGGAAGCAGAGTCAGATTTGGCAAAAAGTAGGAAAATGTGTGCAATTCCAAATGGCAGACACCATTTCAGTCCAACTTTCAATGCAACTTTTATTTGCCTGAAAGTATAGCTGGGCTAAAACTCTTTAATATTACTTCCTGAGATAAAATGCACTCAAATATGACAAAAACATTTTTTTTGTAAATTGTAGAATGTGCCTAGACTTACAGAGTACAAAACCACAAATTCATTAAGACACATAGCTTTCTCATTCACTCCTCAGAGTCCCACTTACTATAGGTATTGTAGTAATTAGAATGGTTCTACTAGCTGAATCAAGGTCATGTTGGCTATTATTCACAAAACTGAGTAGTCCTCGTAATTTTCATGGAGAAAGTTTGTGAGCTTTACAATGGAGGGCTGAAAACGAAATTGCTTTTGACTTCAGGCACTGATGTAACCTAGAAATAAGCTTTCTCATCGACTCTTTGAAACTTCTAAGAATGGAAATGCATAATTATTCCCTGTGGATACACTGATTTCTTGGACAATGATAGAAGTGGGTAGGGATTAAAGGCTTCTTTTTCAGGAAAGCAAAAAACAGACCTATTGAGAAGAGGTGCCCTATTTTAGTAGTCTAAGATGATCAAAAGGAATACTAGCAAACTGATGTTTTAGTGTGTAGGTGATAAAACTATGTCTTTCTTGCTCACTTGAGTAATGGAATCAGTTATCATTGGACAATGGAAATGAAAGAACAAGATGAAAAATCATATGCTTTTAAATAAAGAGGATACTCCATCTCCACCTTAATGCCTTATTGTGTTTTAGGAAAAAAGCTGAAAGAGAAAGGAAATAGAATGTATAGGTTGCAAGTGGTGATAAATGTCCACTTGAATTTAATTCCTGATGACAGAAATATTTCTCCCATCATTGGAGGCTGCTCTGAACCCACTATGGCATTGCAATAAATAGACTTTCTGAGATCTTCAATTTGCATTCTGTCTCTCAAATAGAAAGGTACATTATTTAAATACTAAGCTGTCATGAAGCTATCATGAGGAAAAAGGAGTTTATTTATGCTATCAAGAAAGGTCACCATGACATCGTTAATGGGGAAAATATGGATGCAGAAGTTTGTCAATGGGTTGATTTGTTTTATAAAAGTAAACACTTGGTGCTGCAAAACTGTCTTTGTTTAATTAGCTCGTCAAAAGATTTTGACAAAGACCACAAGTGGATTACTGTGCAAACCTGAATGGCAGATTGCCTCTATTGAATCATTTATTGTCCTTCAGTGCTTTTAATAGAACTGATCTAATCAAACCACTTCCATTCCCTTATCAAACGTTATGCTTTCCTTTTGTTTGTATTGGTTGCTAGCCAGTTTTTCAGAAGCCCTCTTCTTTGTTGCCATCTTTGATGTAATAGAGCTGTAGTTGAATACCCTCTTTAGATACCCTTCTTGGATTTTGATTCTTATTTATTTATCAAAGAGGTTTTTTTCCTCCCGGCATTTTTCTTTATATTACATGTGATATCATTCATTTCCACACTTCCATTTATCTTGGAAAAAAACATATCACACACAACACATCCTCTACAAACACAAAAAGATCTTGCTTTGTTTTCACTCTGCCAAAATTAAGCAGAGGAAAAAGTTATCATGGGCAAAGGAGACCATTTCTTCTTTCATTATGTTTTCACATTTTCTCATTTATGGGTTCATTATAAGTTATTTCAGCTTACCAGTTCAGCAACTAAGTAAAGATTTTCCAAAAGACACTAGATTTCCATAGATTTGTCCTGATTTTTGAGCATTCCCTAGAATATGTTCTTTTTTGCAAACAAAGTTTCTCTTCTAATATCGAGCATTGCTAGGCATGCTTTTTCTCAACCAGTTGTATTTTGTGCCTATTTCCCCATCATATGTGTACAGTTTCTGTGTACAGTTTTGTGCGACAAATGGCATCTGCCCACAGAAAAGATTCTCTTTTATTTTCTACCTACACAGAACTCGCATTCCCCACCTACTTCCAAATCTACTGTAGAAGAATTAAGAGAAGGTATCCATGGAAGACTGTTATAGGAATCAAGTTGTATAAATGGAGATCTGATCACACACTGTTGAATAACCAATGATCAAAAATAGGCATCTTTAGTTAGATTTTTTAATAGCAGCATTCAAAGTTGTGTGATTGTTGTTTCTTCTATTCATTACCTTCTCAGCATGTATATGCTCAAAGTTTGCTCCTAGGAATTGTAACCTCCCTCCACCATCTCCCCACACATAACTAGTATGTTGAGGACACTTAAAGGGTTGCGAGGGAATCAGGAAATTATCCCTCTGAGTTGCTCTTCTAATCACATCCCTTGTATTAGCAGTTCCACCCACTATATTTCTTCGTTAGGGTCTATTATAGTTTCCTTACACATTTTATTCTATTACTTTCACATTAACTGTGAATGCTTAAGTATAGGCCACAGCCTACATATACAATTGGATAATCACAAATGGAGCTATATGAATATTATAACAGAGAAGACATAGAACAAGAAAGAAAATAAAGCATATTATTTATGGTGTAAGAAAGTTCTATTTTTTGTTCTTAACCCCACCAGAATGCATTACTGCAGGGCCAACTAAGTGTTCTCTCCAGGAGTTCAATTCTGAGTGGCTCAAGATTGACTCAGCCTTTTATCCTTCCAAGGTGGGTAAAATGAGGACCCAGATTGTTGGGGGAAATATGCTGACTCTGTAAACTGCTTAGAGAGGGCTATAAAGCTCTATGAAGTGGTGTATAAGTCTAAGTGCTATTGCTATTACTGCACAGTTTTAATGCTTAATGAAGTTATATGTTTTTGTCGGTTCATGCAGGACCCATGTTATCCTTTCAGACAGCACGTACCAGCATCTATATTCATTGCTAGCAAATAAAATTAGCAACCATAAAGATAAGGATGATAAGTCTGACATATCATCAACCAGCCCACACCAGGAGCAAAACCATTAACTTGTTGAAGCCTGTTTTGGAAAGGAAACCAGTGGCTGAATGCAAATAAACATGTCATATTGTATGCAAAAATCATTTCACCAGGCAGCACTTTTCTACACAATACATACTTTTAATATTCACACATTCATAGTGTTTCTATAACAAGCTACTACAGTTCCACTGTGAAGAGAGCATGCTTCTAAGAAAGTCACAAACAATGAAATATTAAAAGACACTACAATGTAAAAGAAGAAAGGCAGCATATTTCCAAATAGCAGCATCTGAATTTCAGGGGGGCCCTATAATTAATCTTGGGCTTAATCTTCAGTAGTGAAATTCATCTACATTGAACACATACATCAAATTATAATTGGTGCATTGCAATTTTAAGGGCAACCTTTCTGGGCTGAATATTGAATTTAGCCTTTGAGAAATGCAGTGGAGTTTTCATTCCAAAAAGCATCGCATGCAACCAGGGCAAAAATTTGATTCATTTCATTTCATTCCTTTTCCAATTTTAAAATCTTGCTGAATTGGGGCCAGATTGAATCTCAACATCTTGTAATTAAATAATTTTGCAACCATCTGAGGATTTAAAATATCAGTGTGTAAATGTATATGAGTATAGTCATATATATATATATATATATATATATATATATATATATATATATATATATAGGTCTTGGTGTAATGGTCTTGTCCGTGTAAGATTGAGAATACCTTGGCAATGTTGAAATCTCATCCGTCATCTTCAGGCTGGTGTCTTCAGCTTCGTTCTTCGTTCTTCTCCCAGAAGAACGAAGCTGAAGACACCAGCCTGAAGATGACGGATGAGATTTCATTGAAACGTTGCCAAGGTATTCTCAATCTTACACGGGACAAGACCCGATTACACCAAGACCTACATACCTTTACCCGTGAAAATCTACGAAAATATATATTCGTTCCTGGGAGAACGAAGCTGAAGACACCAGCCTGAAGATGACGGATGAGATTTGTCGAAACGTTGCCAAGGTATTTCAACAAGACCGAATACACCAAGACCTACATATATATATATATATATATATATATATATATATATATATATATATATATGTAGGTCTTGGTGTATTCGGGTCTTATCCCGTGTAAGATTGAGATTATCTTGGAGACGTTTTGATGAGATCCCACTTGCCATCTTCAGGCTGGTGTCTTCAGCTTTGTGCTTGTGCCAGCTGCGTGATCTGAGCTGCCTCTCTATAAATACTGGAGGGGAGGTGTGGTGTGCTGGCTCTGTTGTAAGCAGGTTGGTTGGCTGTGTTGTTGGCTGTGTTGTCACTTCTTGATTGGTTGATGGAGTTGATGTTTGCTGTGTTGTTGGCTGTGTTGTCGCTTCTTGATTGGTTGATGGAGTTGATGTTTGCTGATTGGTTGGCTTTTTCATAAGAGCTTGTGTGGCTGAGGTAGTGGCTGTGTGTCCTTCAGCCTTTTGTGTTGTAGTTACCTGGGTAGTGGGCTGTGTGATGACCTTCTGAGTTTTATTGTTATGACATCCTGGGTCTTGTGCTGTAATCTCCTGGGTCATTGTCTGTGTTTATTTATTGTGTTTATATATTGTGTATTTATAGAGAGAAAGCAGCTCAGATCACGCTTTGCTGGCACAAGCACAAAGCTGAAGACACCAGCCTGAAGATGGCGAGTGGGATCTCATCAAAATGTTGCCAAGATAATCTCAATCTTACACAGGATAAGACCTGAATACAGCAAGACCTACATACCTTTACCCGTGAAAATCTACGAAAACAAATATATATATAATTTAACACACTGTTACTATTCTTGCAAGATATTTTTTCAACTCTGTATACAAGAAGGTGTGAAAGGTGGTATCATCCTGTAAAACCATTTTTTTAAAGTCATTCTGATTTTTTGGTGGGGGTAAGAGGCAAAAAACACAGATACGCAGTAAAGATATATGCAATTTCTGGAAGGTAAAACATTCAATTCTGTGTTAAGAAGACACTACTATAGAGAAAAAAACATATTGTTTCCTTACTTATATGAAAGTGTAGCCCACTGTTTTTGTTAAATCTATCTCAGGAACTTGTTATGCATGCAGCTGGTCCCAAATTCAATCTCAGCATCTTCAAAGAAAGACAACAGGACTACAATATATCTCACTGAACTGGAACTAGATATAACATTGCCCTAGATTAATTCTCATGAGTAGTATAAGGCAATATAAGATGCTCACACAGGTAGAGAAAGAGGATGATTTTGCACTATTTTCCTCTATCTTCACTGCTTCAGAGATACCTAAGGGGATTTTTCTAGCAGTACAACATGTTCTATGGGCAGAGGAGGAGAACTCATGCATATTTTAGTCTTCCTCTTTTCCATACAATAGGTAAAATAACAGAAGTTGGAAAATACCTCGGAGGTCTTCTAGTCCAACCCCCTGCTCAGGCAGGAAACTATATATCACTTCATATAAATGGTTGCCCAATCTCTTCTTAAAAACTCCTCCACTGATGGAGCACCCACAGCTTCTGGAGGCAAGTTGTTCCAGTGATTAATTGTTCTAACTGTGAGGAAATTCCTCCTCAGTTCTAGGTTGGATTTTTCCTTGATTAGTTTCCATCCATTGCCTCTTGTCCTGCCTTCAGGTATTTTGGAGAATAATTGAAAACCGTGTGTGGATGGATAAAAACTATTTTGAGCATTTAAGGCTAGTTGCGAGGAAACACAATCATCCCTTTACTTGTGGCCAAGACCAATGGTAGCCAGAATCAGGAAATAATTCATTTTCTACAAAAAGCAGAGAGAGTTTTCAGAAAAGGAAGGTGTCTCCCAGTCATCTGAGAGAGATGCTATTTTGGCTCCACAAAGCGCAATCTCACACAGAGAAGTTACAGAGATATCCTGAGATACCGCTGGAGCAATGATGAAATAATTATAATATAGTGAAGGGATTGGTGTACCGTTCAGATTCAGCACACATCCTTCAGTAACATGTAAGGGCAAAAAGGAAAAAGAAAAGAAATGCTTACATATTTACATAATAATTGATAAGATACATTTTTTTGCTTAATGTAAGTGAGAAGAACTTATACTGTTGAAATTTTCTGGAACTTCTCCACAGGGAAAAAGAAATGATTAACTTCTCCTGGAAAATTACTATTAGCTGGGTGGCTTGTTCCAATTCTCTTTCAGGTTTCAGTGGTCATTAAGAAGTTACGCAAAACGGAATCTTCATATTGGTTTTAGCAGCCCAAGACATTTTCACTGGCCACCAAAAGCCTGCATGCAAAGTTGAAGTACAATTGAAGAGAAATTTCTACACACTGCAGGGACTTTATCCATGCAAATTGGTGTATTTTATCTTGCATCAGGCAACTAATTCCACCACATTGATGGCTTCATAGCATAATTCTGTAATGTAAAAGCCAAATTGGGTCAACCCCTTGTAGTTGCTTCATGAATTATATCATATTAATTGTATAATTACATATATTAACCAAATATTATTGAGCATTAGGAGTAAGAGACTGAGCAAAGATTTGATCCCCAGATTATTTATTTAATGAGCTAAAATGACATTGAGGCTTCTTTTGCAAAATTTAACAGTTTTTTAAAGCAGTGCATAAAATCAATAAAAATAGGACATCCATTTTATGGATTTATAATGAAAGGCTAGACCTGTGGAAATGAAAAGTAGAAGGAAAGAGAGAATTGGTAAATTGGAATAAATCAGATTAAAAATTCAGTGATGGAAAACTGTTAAGTATGTCAAGCCTACATGAACATATAGTTTCCCTTGAATGTGATTCAAATAAATTGAGCTGCACTTCTTGGTTCATTTCTCCTATTGAACCATCAGGATCCGATTCTTTCATGAGCTAAAGTAATGTCTACTTCTCTGCATAAAATATCTCTTTGTATGATTTATAACCATGCATAATCAGTTTTCAATGCATAGATTCCCTTTATGGATTTCTTTCTTAAATGCAGGACTTTGCTAATGGAAAACCAACAAAGACATGTGATTAGTGAGTGCGGCACCACTCTTCACTTAGTTGTGCATTGATTGAGGCTAAAAAATGGTGATGAAGTGATGGCTTATTGGTAGTAATCCAGCAAAATGACATTGTGGCCAGTTTAAAATGTTGGTATCACATTTTGATAGCATTTTTAATATTCTTATTTCACATAGAATTCCACACTAGAAATAAATTGTGGATTACAGATATGCTCCAGTAATTCATTTGATTTTAACTTAAATAATACATGTTCTGATTCTGATTGTGAAGTTGCTCCCCATTATGATTTAAATTTGATGACATTGCTTGTTAAGGTACTTGACTAATTATATTATCTCTCTCAAACTACATATATTATATTAATTTGGTCAACTTATTAATTTAGGCTGAACACAATGTCCTCAATGTTGCATGTCTACCCTCATTTATACCATAGTTTTCCTACTGTTCCATTTTGGATAGATACCAATTACAAAAATTACCTATGTATTTTTCTCTGTTTTGACCATTATAAGTATGATATAAGGACAGCATAATTTGAAATGTTCCATGAGATTTCACTACCCCAACTATACATACATTAATTTGCATAGGACTAATGCAATACACATACTGACACACATTTATCTATCTATCTATCTATCTATCTATCTATCTATCTATCTATCTATCTATCTTTATCGACATCAGAAAGCTATAGACATCTTTCTGATATCTATATATATGTATAGATGTGCATGTCAGTGTCTGTGCATATAATAATAATAATAATAATAATAATAATAATAATAATAATAATAATTTATTAGATTTGTATACCACCCTCTCTCTCTAAGGACTCAGGGCAGCTCACAATATAAAACACAATATGATAATTTACTTAAAAAATTAATTAAACATTACAAGCCCAATAATAGTAAAACAATTAAAATTAATTAAAATTACTTTTAAAAAAATAGAATATGCCTCTCTATGTGTGTTCACTATATAACAATGACTACCTATATTGATTATTTTATCCTTTATTCAGTTTCCCATGACCTTTGCTGTCAAATCCATTAAAATTGTCATTTATGATTTCCTTAGAGTTTTGTGAGGTAAACATATTTGAATTGCAAGTGGGTGGCTGCCTAACAGAAAGTAGTATATAGACCCCTCAGAAAGAAACTATTCCCCAGACTGAAAGATCACAAAGTTCCTCTCTCATTCCTCTCTTCTAGCCATATCAGTAAACAGTTCAGAAGATGATATAAGAGACAAATTCAGTCTAATGTCTTTACAGAAGGAGCTCCCCTCCCATGTTTCCTTTGGATTTATTACCTCTATTGGAAGCTTGTGATAGACATTGCCTCACCATCAATTATTATTCAAAGTTGACAAATCCCTTCATGTCAATCCCATTGTGAATTTGGCCAATGAATATGGTTACTCTGTGCTTATTTCCTGCTGTTAGGTGGAGGTAAAAAATCAAACAATCTTACTGCCTCATAAATATCAGAATCTCAATATTTGTGCTGAAGTAGTTTCTGATCATAAGCCAAGGAGACTGCCTCACATTTTTGGCTTGGCTTTTTTTTTTCTGGATCACACTAGCTGAAATCAAAGCCAGGTTCATTGTTTATATTCCTATGAATTCCAGGGCATGACTTGATATATAAAAATTCAGCAAACTCAGCAAGCATTGCAATCCTAACTAAATTCTATCAAGAGGTACAGTTGATCAATTTGTTCAAGACCAATAATCATTTGCCCAGATCTCATGATTTGATGGCCCACATTTTACAGAAATAATGGAAATTATAGAAATAATGGAATTACCATAATGAACATGGTAAATATTCCTGGACTTATATATTTTCCTTTGAAAAGTTCCCTGACTTTAAATACTATTTTAGTTCTGCATCATGAAAGTATTGAAAGGGAAAATAGAAATGTCAGCCTTGGAAGCCATGTTAGCATCAGAACCTTCTACACTGCCACATTCTTGAACCTGGGAAAATGGGAGGGGGAATTTCTTGGAGCATATGTGGTTAGACATAATAGCATTCTTCTTTCAAGTCAAGGTCATGTTATTTCTGCACCTGGCAGAGGAGTGGTTGCAGGGACGTCTCAAGTTGGGACAGATGGTGATTGGGGCATGTGATGCAATGAGGGGTGCAGGGGATGGGTTTGTAATTTTTTACTTATTGGAGGGAAACCTGGAACTTTCAGATTTGGGATTTCCCAGATGTGCCAGTTTACTACTCTAATAAAAAGGAGCCTTTGAGAAGATGTCTGTCTCTAGGTTATTGATTGGAGTTGAGGTTTTCTGGAATGCTGACAAGAAGTCATATTCCAAATAGTCTGTTTACAAAGTTAACTGTCCAATGGATATTAACATTTAGGGCTGAGGGAAGGCTGGGATAGAATATTCATCTAATATACTTATTTGCTAATTTGTGACGAAGTATCTCCATATTATTTTATTCGAACATAGGAATCTCCCTTTGTCCAAAACTCTGATAGCTGCTCTTGATTTCTCAGGCAGAAGAAAACCTTTTGAAACCTTTTGGATCAATTTTTATTTGATTCCTTTTAAACTGGGACTGAGCTTTGGGAACTTCTATGTGAAAAGCATACAATCTAAAGCTGAGTTGTGGACTCTTAGCAATTTATTAAAAAGTAGATTGTGCTCAGATATAGTGACTTGTTGAAGACTGTGCACTAAACTTAATCACTTATTTTTGATTTTGATTCTGATTTCACCGGGCCTTTGACCAATAATCTAGGCATAAGGCCAACTTATCCCCTGAAGTATTAAAAGTATTACTGTTGCAATCAGTGCAAATCCATTTAATTTCCACTTTACTATGCATTTCCTCATTTAATGGTAGGCTTAAAATACAAGAATCACTTCTGTTACAAAGTTAATCAGATCCATTAAATATATTGCTAAGGTAAATTACTAAATGCAATTCTCAAATTCATGTTATTGATATTCATTGTTATTATTCTAAAGTTTAAAGAAGAATGATTTTGGACACAAGAAGATTTTTGAATTGTTAAAATGTTATACTATGAATAGATCACCTTAGTCACTTTCTACTTAGTAGAACCTTACACCTTGAACTAAACTAAGAGTAGCTAATCTCAACCTATTCCTGATTCTGAAAATGTTGTTAAAAAGTGGGGGCTACCTTAATATACTGTATATCACACATGGAAAAACTGTAAGGCACTTAGAACACTTTGTTTTGTTTCCATGGACATTTTGCAATAATAATTGCAGAATGCAATAATAATCACATTTCTGAAATGTCATTATATGTCATACATACATACATACATACATACATACATGCATACATACAATATTTCTTTCAAGATGTCCTCATTTCAGCTCCCACATTATTGTATTCCACCCACATTATTGCATCATTTTTCCTTTTAATTCCATTCACAAGAGGATTTCTCATGTCATCATCTTCACCCACTTCAACTTTTGATTTTAATAAAAATCACTGCATTATCTGTTCTCCATTGATAGTTCCTTGTTCTCTTTGATTATACTATTTCTCTATAAGTGCATTATACAATACCATCCTCCTTTTTTACAACATTCCCTTATATAGGATTTTTCCACTTTCATCTGTAGAATTCTCCACTTTTTCAAATAAGCCTTTAGATAGCTTCAACATTTTCTGTGACACTTCAAACTATAATTATTGTTATTGTGTTCCAGAAAATTCCTCTTCCCATATGACCACTTCCCACTCATTCGGTTGAGAGGTAGATCTAGTATTTTTTTTCCATACAGGACTTTTTTTTCTTCCCAAGTCATTCTGCTTTCATTCTATTTTTTTCTTCTTTCCTATTTTTAATGTCTATTTTTCTCCAAGATTCATTCCTGATATTATCCCACATCCAGAACCTTTTATTATATTGGCATCTGTCACTAATTCTCTCAGGTATTCAGCAAAAACAATGGAATTGTGTTCTTAGATTTATCTCCATTATATTGTCTTATGAATAGATAGATAGATAGATAGATAGATAGATAGATAGATAGATAGATAGAAAGAAAATTCTTTTTTATGCATATTCTCAACACTTTTGTTCATCCTTGGACCGGTGAATGACTTGATCATTTTGCTCTATAATGTCTTATTTCCTTCATTCACATAAATTCATGTTACCTGGCAGAGTATTCCTGTTGCCAGATAGCAATCAGTCAAAATATTGCACAATTTCCCCCAAATCTAAGATCTATTTCTGCTCTTAACACTATTCACTGGAATGTTATACAATTATCACTAAACTATGGATTCTTCCTTTAATACACATCCTAAAAATCAATTCATACTTTCTGAAATACATTTGAGCCCTTTAATGTAGAAATAAATTGATGGATTCATTTCCTGCATGAACTGATAAACTCCACTCCACAAGAACATTCATATCTATTATATCTTTCCCCTCTCTCTTAGTTTGACAGATAAAAAACGTTGGTTTTTTACTACTCTTTTTACTCTTAATTTTTAGTCTTTACCAGTTGTTTCTCTTATTGTCCAAGTGAGGCTATGGTTATTACCACATAGGTTTACTGATACTGATCTCTGATGCTTAACATGCCTTTGGTCAATTGAGACTTGTGCGTTATGATTTTTTAGTAATGTGGAGAAGGCATAGGTTATCAGCCATAATATTGTCTGCATCTCAGCAACTAGGAGGTACATAGAATAGAATAGAATTCTTTATTGGCCAAGTATGGTTGGACACACAAGGAATTTGTCTTGGTGCAAATACTCTCGGTATACATAAAAGAAAATATACATTCATCAAGAATCATAAGATACAGCACTTAATGATAGTCATAAGGTACAATAAGCAATCAAATCATACTAGGAAACAGTCAATATAAATTGTAAGAACACAAGCGACAAGTTATGGTCATACAGTCACGAGTGGGAGGGGATGGGTGATAAGGAGTGATGAGAAGATTAACAGTAATAGTAGTGCAGACATGTAGCATCTTGAGACACATTCATGATATTCTAAAGCAATTGTTCTCAAATTTGGCAACTGATGTGTGGAATTTAGCTTTCTGAATTCCCCAGCCAGAAGGATCTCCATAGATTTCAAAGTTGCCAAGTTTGAGGAAATACTGCTCTAAAGGAAGATACTGCCAAAGGTGTGTTTTAATATTTTTTGTTTAATTTAATTAGGGCAGTTAACATGTACCGTAACATTCATTCTAAGGATTTAGATAACTGCACTAAAGAGATATTTTATTCTCCTTATTTGAATCATACAAAAATTTTCTTAATTAGGATTGAGTTTTGGCTAATAACAAATTAAAAAGCAACATTTAAGATCATTAATAAAATAATAAAGTGAGTATGGATGGCGGCATCAAACCCATGTTTCATTGCTAAAGCTCAAGTCATTTTAGAAGAATAATTGGAATATGTGAAACTCATAGCTAAATAGACGCTTACTAAATTTCTTTCCCGGACTTTTACTTTGCAGCTTGAACAACAGATTATTTATTAATGCATGGCATATTTGTATTGCTTATTAATAATGCACTCTTCTTACACTTTTCTGAAAAGTGTACATGTATGCATCTTTGGGTCTTTTTAAAAAAAATAATTCCTGGCATGAGCTGGACAAAGCACAATTATTTCGTTCAGGATTTAATTCACTAGGTTAATATCCAGCACTTGCATTATCAGATGCTATTATCTGTGGTTGTAAAGGGGGGGAAATATTGAAATGACCAGAAAAATGAACACACACACAAACAAACATACCACACTATATTAAAATGAATGTCTATTGTAGAAGCCCTGTCTAACCTTTTTCAAGCTAAATCTTTTTTCAGTTTCTTCTATTGGTGTAACCACCTCAACCAAAACAAGACATGCAGTGAATAATTATAGGAAACAAGAAACAATTCTGAAGATGTGGGATTTGATTCCGATTTGTAATCTTCAACCACTTTTTGTTCAGATTCAGTTTCTGAGTCAGTTATTCATTAGGGCTGCATAGACTTAAAAATAATTAGGAGCAAATATTTTAGAACTCATGAAAACATAATGGCAGTATCTGTCTGCTATTCCTTAAAACTGCCCAACTTTTTCAAAATTTTTCAGAAGCCTAAAAAAGATGGCACTGATTAAAAGAGACCACTCATTGTGCCTCTTAAAGAAGCAACTTCTTTTTTCCCAAGAAACCTAAAAAAAGATCCTGCTTTAATGAATAGTAGAGAGGTACTAGGCTCAGAAAGCTCTGAACCATTTATACCAATCATTTGCCCAGCCCTATCTGCTTAGTTAATACCAGCTTTCCTCAGTTATAAAGACTGTCAAGATAATGGACTGAATGCAGAGAGCTATCTGAAAAATCATCTCTATTTCTGCCAAATGTCCATGCTCCAAAAAGCTTCTTTGGATGTCTGATGGAGACCCTATTGACCAGGATAAGCTATAGCCTGGGGCATGCTAAGGCTTATCCATCAGAATGTGCCCCTGTCCAATTAGCCACAATCTTCTCTTTCCTGCAATACCTCCTTTGGCATTACAGTCCATGATTTTCAACATGACTCCTTGACCATTAACAGAGTGGAGAGGTGGAGGTGATTTCAAGGACCTGCCAGGGAGAAGAAACAATGAACAGTGTCAATGTAGGTGCCCTGTTACATCTGAGAAAGATTCTGCATAAAAAGAAACTATTATTTTTAGTAGACCTACTAGCACAGAAAAAGACTATCATTATCCATAAGTTGCATTCTAATTCAGAGAATTCTGTGTCTGGAAACAATGGTTTGGCATTTGCAGTAGATGTTCATGAGCTAGAATCAGAAACTTTTTCCAATGTGATAAAGGTTTAATGATATGCAGGGTTAGTCCTTTGTGGCCAGAACTTTGCCATCACTGCCTGATTCATTGTTATCAATTGCACAAAGTAAATCCCTGATGTTTTTTTTCTTTAAGGGATAGTAGTTTCTTGTTCTTACTTTGGTTACTTTGATTTCTGTAACCCTGGGTTGTCATCGGCTCCAATAATTAATACTGCTTTAAACAACATCATTCAGTTCCTAATTACTAGTGGTGCTGTTTCCCAGGGTTTGGATTTAAAGGGGAGAAATGACAGAAAGAATGATGAGTTTATTTATACAGAGGAAAAAAATCAAGAATTATTTAATCAAGGATTAAATTCTTATTTAATCAAGAATTAAAATAAACTCTTAAGTGAACAAAAGAAAAGAAGAAATGATATGTTTAGTGCATTTTTTTCCTTTGGGGAAAAATGTATTTAGGGAAATATGACAGATGTAACATGACTATTACTACTCCATAGTTGGACTTAGCAGTCAATCAAATATCTGATCCCTGGTGGAATGAGTGGGCTGAGGTTGCTTAGTGGAGTTCATGAAAATTGTTCCCATAGCAACAAAGCTGAGTTCTGTCAAGTAACTCATGCTGAGATTAAGTCCTATATGTGTGCTGGGAAGCAACAAGGGAAAATAAGTTGGCTCTAACAACCTTGGTTCCCTAATTGAATCAGTTTGATCCTTTTCACACATGGAAATGCAGGCAAAAGGACAGGGACTAACTCTATCACCATCACAGCAGCATGAAAGAAGCAAGACTAATTTCATTTCCATCCCAAATTACCTCAGCCATCATCATTGCTATACAACACTCCCAATGTGATCTGCAGGGAAGAGAGGATTTCCACTGTTGCATATAAATGGAGAGAAAAAGAGTTGTAAATGCTACTCTTGCCTAAAATATCCCTATAACCTACCAGTCTACTCATCTTTCCTAGGGAGCTAAAAATGTGAATTTTTTTGTCATGTTTAAATGGCATACTTTTAAACCCTACATTTGGTCAGGATCTTACATGAATCTCAAATTGTGTAGAAAGACTCAAAGGACGTTCAACCTTTGCATGAAGAATCAGTTTCTAACCTTCATTCTGTAATCAAGTGTTGGCAGTGGAAGTGGTCAAATTATTTAGATAATAAGGTTAGCACAAGAGCCCTATGATCACTACATGCATTGATGACATGGACAAAAACTTGAGAGGAGGCTATATGGTATATAGCACAGATATAATATCTATAAATTATATTCAGATTCTTCTATAAGAGTTCATTTCAACAGTTGACCTTTTCATATAATGGTCCTTGTATATATTAGCAAATACCCATCATCTCAAAAGTTCATATGCACCAACTTGCCTCCCAAATTGGAAACTCCTTTCTATTCTGTGTAGGTCAAGCATATTGCCATTTTGTAGAAAAGGAAATCCCAATTAAACTGAATCAGGCCTGTTCTGTTGTTTATTATTTTTCCTAATATTAGTTTGGCTGGTTTCAGATTAGTTTTGTATTCTGGTCCCTTCAGTTCACATACAGAAGCTGTCAACACATGATGCAATGAAGAGTTATATTCTGAAGGCAGCTTTTTGGGATTAAGAGAAAGAAACTGGTCCAAGGTTACCTCTAATACCTAAGTGACTAGAACCTGTTTACTCATTCCTGAACCTTAACTACTACATCATGCTGGCTCTCAAATTAAACTTATGCAAATTGGCTTTTATTGATCTTGATTAAAAGCTCTGCACTTGGTTAGTGAAGAATGAGGGACTATGTTGAGTTGAACAGTAATGCAATTTGTATTAATGGGGTACTTCCTATTACTTCTCTAAAAGAAGCATTTTCACACTGTGTTTTATTGGGATTATAGACTGCTCCTGTCAAATGTCTTTCATTTTGATACATTGAGTTAAAACAAACAATTGGTATTCATCTGATTTCAGTAAATTGAATCAAAACAATACAATTAATCCAACCACCACCAATATATCTTCCTTCCATCCATCCATCCTGATTATATTTTCTTGGCAATGTTACTCACAAATGGGTTTGCTACTGCATTCTTCTTCAACAATGATTTTAACAACTTCCAAAACATCAACAAGGAAGGAGATCTCCTAATCTGGACTTCCTGAAAATCTGGGCTAAATTACAGTTTCTCTCTCTCTGATCTAATTTCTGAAGCTGGTGTTAGATGAAGTAGGCTGCCTTTCAAACTTTGTAAATTAAAAGCAGCATCTTAAATTTTATTTGGAAATCAAGTAGCAATCAATGCAAGCTTCACAAAACTGGTATTATAGCTGGAAAATATGCAGATCACTTCATATTGTACCAACTGTAGCTTCTGAGTAATTTTTAAGGGCAAGTAGAGTATATTATACAATAGGCAAGGTAATAAGTACATCATACAATAGGTAGCTATTGTAGCTACCTAGTACAGCAGTATAGTAAAATAGGTAGCTAAGTAACCTGGTAGCCAAGTAAGATCACAGCCTTCTGTCAGGCTCCAAGTTCACTCAGAGCCCATCAGCTCCGAATATGCCTTGCAGCAAGTCAGCTGGCCATGTCACCTTATCTCTGCTGCTAAGCTAATAAATAAACCACCATTGCACTACAAAGGGGCTGGCGTTTGTATTCATTTCAGGACAAATGTTCAATACTCAAGGATTGACTGAGAGAAGGATGACATGTTTGTGCAACAACAAAAACCAGGCTAGGAACACCATTAGGATTACTACACTAAGTACTGGATCCTCATCATCCATAGCAGGATATAGGTACGGATTTTATTGTGGACTTACCTAATAGCTGAGGTTACACTGTTATTTGGACCGTAATAGACCTTTTCTCCAAGCAGACACATTTATACCCTGTACTGGTCTTTCGTCAGCATGTAAATTAGCCAGTCTATTCATTAAACATGTCTATCGGTTACATGGTAACCGATTTTGGAGAGAATTCTTACAGTTTATAGGGTCATCGCAAGGACTGAGTACGGCATATCATCCCAGTACTAATGGGGCTTCAGAAAGAGCCAATGCGGTGATAGAACGCTACTTACGTTGTTATGTATCGTACCAGCAGACAGACTGGGCTACGTTAATACCTTTTGCTAAAGTAGCGTACAATAATGCGGTACATAGCAGCACAGGACACACCCCTTTTAAGGTTGTATATGGAATGGATTTCGTAGCTGTACCTGAATTACTTGAGATGACAGACAACCCTACCACTGCTACCACCTGGTCTATGAAGATCACAAAAACTTGGAGAAACATACATGAAGCGATACATAAGGCATTTAAAGCTTATAAGACACGTGCTCATAAGAAACACAGTGACCACCCACCATTTCAAATAGGAGATTTAGTGTATTTGTCCACCAAATATCTGAAGTTGGGTGTCCCATGTACAAAGTTGGGCCCCAAATATATAGGACCTTTTACCATAAGTCGGATGATTAATCCTGTTATGGTACAGTTGAACTTACCACCACAATTCAAACAGGTCCACCCAGTATTCCATATTAGTCTCATTAAACCTGGAAGACGTAATCCCAATGATCGGTTAACTGGTCCAGTGAAGGCATATCATTATGAGATAGAGTCTATTTTGGATTCATGGATATATAGAGGAGGTCTACAATATTTAGTAAAGTGGAAGGGATATCCTTTAGGTGTGGCTTCATGGGTTGCCCACATTGATGTTAATGCACCATGTCTTCAACAGACCACATCTTCAAATGGTACCTGAGAAACCCAAGGGGGGGACGTGAACCACTATGGTGATAATTATTCCCTTTTTATTACTTTACAGGTGGATCTCCAGTAGAGAGGGCCACCTGTCGGGTTCCTAGTTCACTTGGAGCCCGTCAGCTCTGAATATGCCTTGCAGCAAGTCAGCTGGCCATGTCACCTTATCTCTGCTGCTGCTGGATCTGTATTTCTGCTTGTGTGCTGGCCAATGGCTGTGGAATGACTCAGCAGAGCTGAGGATGGATTCTGCAATAACTTCAGGGATGGAGGATGGATTCTGAAGTAACTGCAGGGCTACAGGATGGATTCTGAAACAACTGCGGGGCTGCTGGAAATGGCTTTTTTCATGCATTGATGTGGTGCATATTGTTAAAGGGGGTTGGGGCACATATAGGTGGCAATTAAGCCTTCGGTAAAATATGGTGAAGGTGGCACCAGGTGGGGATCAGTTAGTGAGGGTCAGAATAGGATAGGGATGTAGACATGTTATAGGGTTAATAGCATTTAGGGATAATGGGTTAGGTGTGGCCAGAATTAGAACTGCGTATAGGCCTGGGTGTGGTGTGGTGTGCCTCATGATAATGGTAATAAAAGGAAAGAGAGCAAACTCAAACCCAACTCTAACCTTGCCTGGCTTTTAGCCTTTCTTGTCAGAGAAGAGTATTTGTTGTTTGCTGAGCTAATGATTAAACCACCATTGCACTGCAAAGGAGCTGGCATTTGTATTCATTTCAGGACAAATCTTCAATCCTCAAGGACTGGCTGAGACCTTCTTTGGTGCACCAGGCAAAGTTAAGTGTAGGTCTCTTTAGCCGCAGTTTTCACTGCTGTTTCATCAGGATCCTGGAGTACAGAAGAATCCTAAAGTTTGAATCTGTTCTATGACAGTAGTGCTTATCCATCAAGAAATAATTGGTGCTGGCAGACGAAGTCTGAGGTATCCACAGTAATTCAGACTGATTAGGATTCAGCTCCACAGTATTCTGTCCTGTAAGGACAGATCCTTAGTGTCTCCAAATACTAGAAAAAGACATCAACAGCATTTTCCTCTTCATAGCCTGTGGTAACAATATACAGTTGGGTATAATCTGAGTACTGATGATACTATACCCTGAAGTATTAACTGAGCTCTCCATGCAAATTCATATGTATGTATATGGCATCCCATGCATAAGGAGTTATCAAGATAACTTCACATGCATTGAAGAAACCTGTTATTTAAACTTTACTTATATTTCTCTGACAAATAATTTGAAGTGGCTCGTAACACATTTTCAGAACAGAAGCATAACAATAAAAAGAAATTGAAAAAGCATAAACTACACTACAATTCGATTGCATTTTTAAACAAGTTCATGAATGGACCACTAAAGCTTTAGTTGACATTATGAGACAGTTTTAAAATAAATTATTAAATACACTTTAAAATTTTTTAATATATTAATATTAAAATATTAAATACGAAGATTCTAAAAACAAAGCATTACAACTTGTTATGCTGCGATGAATTTTAATTCTGGTTCTAAGCATGCATTCACACATATATGTGTGTATGTATATCATATCAGATTTTCTGATATGATCTGATATGAAATATAGGCGCTATATTATTTAGAAGTTTAACATGTCCTACAGGATCTGCCTCAAGGGAAAACAGTGGAGAAAAATGAATAGAATTCCACCCTCAAACCTGTAATGCTCTGATCCTATCCAAACTGATTTTTATTATATGGTCCACCAACTTGAAGGAGACCTTAACTTAACCTTGAGTTTGGGATGATGGAACAAGCAATTAATCATGCAGGGGAGGATAAAATAAGGAGGTTGTAAAAAAACTAGAGAAGGATGAGCAACAAATGAACTTATAAAACTGCACAATTTCACTACTGTCTAGCTAACGAAATATATAGGTTCTGAACATACATATATTTAATAACATTTTACTCACCTCTTCCACAGTACACTGCACATGTAATAGCCATGTCAAGCTGGCAGGGAGGCCATGGAAAACTTTAATTGACAGGGAACAGACAGCCTGAAGCTGAGAATCCTTAGGTTGAGAAGGATGCAACTTATCAATACTGTACAATGCAGTTTAGAATTATATTAAATGTTTGTAAAATTTGCTAGGCAAAGTCCCTAATACATTGTGAAATGCTGCATGATGCCAGGAAAAAATCTAGCTACTTTTAGCTTTTTATTTACTTTTATGTTCCAGCTATGTAAGAAGGGAAATCAGTTACATTAGGAACTGTTAACCTTTGCAGTAAAAGTAGATATTGTCTTTTTCTCTAGCAACAAAGTCTATTTAGCCATCTCAGCATGTTACATCATCTTCATCAACCATTTCTCCATTGTGGGTAATGCTGTGTTTTTCTGTCTTTGTGCCCTCAATAATCTTGCTGCAGTTGTCTTATTCAAAGACAAAATACCATGAACATTTTTTCCAACTGTTTATCAATCCCAAAAGAAAAGCCCCTGGTCAGAATATATTAATCTTTAAAATCCTCTGTCTGTGTACTTGAATTCAAAATTTTCTAGTTTTTTTTACACATACATCAAACATCATTAAATGTCCCTTCCTGTTGTTCATATTTCTAACATGCATTTGAAATGCCTTTATACATTCTATATAATTTCTCCGGTGATATACAGCATTGATACAGGACATGATTTAAAAAAAATTCTCCTTAAGAATTATAACATAGAGTAACCTTCAATATCTTCAGCCACATATTTTCCCATTGTTCCATCTGTATATTATAACCAAAAATATTATTCTACCGTATCACACGTTCTTTTACTTATTCTTCTGTTTCAAATTTCAATAAAAGTTTATATATCTTAACAATGATATGTTCATCATTTCTAAACAATTCTATTTCAAACTCAGTCTTACAATGTTCAAAACCATACTTGCTTTTATCCACTTTAAATCTTTTCAATAAGTGTAATTAAGAGAACCATTGACAACTCCATCCATCTGCCCTATTTTTCTCTCAATTTTTATTTTACATTCCATTGACAAAATTATATTATCTTATGATAAATTTGTGTTTCCTTATTATTCTTTATCTATAAAATGCTTCTTGTGATGAGATCCACAAAAGTGTTTTCAGTTGCAGCTTGAAGTTTGTATCTATTCCATATTCTCAATAGAGCGTGCCTAACATTAAAAAAAACCACATAAATTTTGACTTTATCCATTCCACCCAAATTTCAAGTCATATCCTTCTAACTCCAAAATACTTCTATTTCTCAGCAATACCCTCCTCTTTCACTCAAGCCAAACAGGAAGCTACAAAATACAATTCCAAATTAGGTGAACTCAATCCTCCTCTTTCTTTTGCACCTTGTCAGTTAAAACTATTTTTTTTCCATCTCCACCATCTGATGCTGCTAATCTAGCAGTTCGAAAGCATGTAAAAATGCAAGTAGAAAAATAGGGACACTTTGGTGGGAAGGTAACAGCGTTCTGTGCACCTTCGGCATTTAGTCATGCCGGCCACATGACCACAGAGACGTCTTCAGACAGCGCTGGCTTTTCGGCTTTGTAATGGAGATGAGCACCACCCCCTAGAGTCGGAAATGATTAGCACGCATGTGTGAGGGGAACCTTTACTTTTACCTTCTCCCATCTGAATCATCAGAGATGGGGAAAAATAATTTTAATTTTTTTATAATAAAGTTGCCATATTTGTACAGTCTAAATATAGAAATAATCAAAACCCACAGTAAAATCCACAAACTCAGAGTTAATAACCAATATTTTCCTATACTACATGAAGTATAATTTAGTTTGCAGCTAAATTTGGAAGACTGCTAAGGCACTGTCTTCCTGCAGGAGGGGAATGTTATTATCCCATGAAGATGACTTAAGGTATCTACTTTTCCTACTCTTCCTTTCACTGGTGCAAAACAGACATAGGTGCCCAGTTTGTTTTCTTTCACATTTTGTAAATATCCACAACCTTCTAAAAGAGTTTGTTCAAAATTCTCTTTCAATTGTAGTGAAAATATTTCATATAGTGCTACAGTGTCTTCCTGTAAAGCCTGCACTGTGATTGGGTCCCAGTGACTTTGTTGTTGCTTAACCTAAATGCCAGCCATAAGGTAGGAGTGGGAAGGACAGATGGAAGGTTCATTTTTCAAACTATGTTGGCATGAAATTGCATTCTTTAAATGTTATTCGCTAGTGTAGGCTTTCTAAATGATAAATGATAACTTTTTTTTTCTAAGAGAGTGATCTAGTTCATGTAAAATTAAGAAAATGATTGTATAATACAGAAAACAGAAAAATAAGCCCATATGTCAATGTTGAAAGACATTATTGAAAACTTTATGGCTTTCACCTTTTAAAATGAAAGTTATTTCTTTTAAAATACATCTATTTAATCTATAATGAGTAGTTGCTCAGAAAAAAAATAACAATTGGCAACATTCATCAAGGCAATCCATTTATTTAATCTATTTATAATGATGTCCATAATAGGAAAGTAAGATGAGCTGGACTATTCTTTATATAGTTTTCATTTATTACCAACCAGGACTATCAGTGAATCTTTCTATATATCTATATGTATGTTACACTTTACATGTATAGATAGCACTGCAGTCTTACATACACTTGCTGAATCCCATTAACAGAATAACAGAGTTGGAAGGGATCTTGGAAGTTTTCTAGTCCAACTCCCTGCTCAGGAAGGAAACCCTACACCATTTCAGATCTATAGTTGTCCAATCTCTTCTTAAAATCTTCCAGTGTTGGAGCATTCACAACTTCTGGAGGCAAGATGTCCCATTGATTGATTGTTCTAGCTGTCAGGAAATTTCTTCTTAGTTCTAGGTTGCTTCTCTCCTTGATTGATATATCATTATTGTTAGAATTATTAATCAATCCTATGACTAATTAATATTTGTGGACCTTGAAACTCTGTCTATATATTTAAATTATATAAATAAGTTGAGCCCAGGTAGTTTCAAATCTATATTTATTGTAACAAGCAGTTTAAACAAATAAACACTCAGAAAAGAATATTACCAGTGTCCTCTCATCATTGTTGGTTTCCCCTCAGGTCTTCTTAGTTTTACAACTACCTATGTAGTTGGAGTTTCTCTGTCCCTTTAGTCCTCATAAATATAGTTAAGCAGTCTCTAGCCTAGGAATGTCCTCTTTTCCTTTCAGCTTGAGCTTTTTTCTTGAGGCTTCTTGATATTGTCTGCCTATGCAGCACATATATCTCACTGACAGCTTAGTATTCAGACACAGCAGAAAGCAGAACAGAGACAACTTGAGAAACCAGAGAAACTGAGGTAAATGGCAGTTAGGCTGCCCCTTTTATAGTGCAGGGGCATGGCTTGTGAGATCAGTACAAGGTATGTGGTGTCACGCTGCCATTGGTGGATTTGACCTTTCAAATCCAAACATTGTAAATTGCATAGCAACAGAAAATCTATTTTCTAACAATTATGCAGGGCTATCAAACTCACAGCCTACAGGCCAGATGCATCACACGCTGACCATGCCCACACCCAGTTTAGCGAAGGAGAAAAAAGTCACAATACATCATGTGATGACGCATGACGATGCAAGTTTGACATCCCTGCCATTATGGATAAACAATACAAAGAAGGATAATTAGGACCATATCCCAGTAAAACCTCTATTTAACAGAATTCTGTTTAGTAGATTTTAGTTGCAATGTGTTAAATAATATTAATTTAGTTTGGCCTGGATCTTTAAACCTATATCTATTTCACAGAGTCATTCAATAAATTGCAATGCCAAGTTGTGTCAGATCAAAACAGATTTATTTATAACAGAATAATCAATAAATATATTATTCTTAAATATATACAGAGTCTTTTCTTCTTTCGTTCCTCTTAAACAGTCCTTCAAGGAACTAGAAGTTTCTATGAGAGATTCACAGTTCTTCCTCTCATAACCTCTTCTTAGATATAGCTAACCTCTTTAGAAAGTCCCTTTCTTTTTAGGTTATAGATCTTCTCTCAGATCTCTTTGCTATATCTTCTCATACACAGACCTCAGTCTGTCAGATCCTAATATCTCCTCAGAGTCTTGGATCTTCTCAGTATCTCCAATCTCCTTAGAATCTCCTCATTTTCTTTCTCTTATATTTCTCATTGAAAATGACAGTTGACAGCCCCTTTTATACTTAGGGGCGTGTCCTACAGTATCACAGTGAGGTGCTCAATGCCACCCTGTCATTGGTAGGTTTGATCACCCCATCAAACTCTACTAATTTGTAAACTGCATAGTAACTCCAGAAAGTTCTACTTTCTGACACAATGGACACAAGCCTTGAAATAATCAATCAGTAAGTCTAATGCCTCTGGAATAGTCTGAATGAAGCTTGAAATGTTTTTCCTTATTGATATCATTTTTATGAATGTATTTCATTTGCATTTCCACAAAGTATGCATACTGAAAAAAATGATAACAATACCTGCACATGATGAAGTTTTGGATTTAGCAGTCATTTGGAAACAATGTACACACTTTTCCTCTAATTAATTGATTACACCAGGTTTTTTGGTAAAGCCCTGGAACTAAAGAAAGAATGTAACTTTATATTTCTTTATTTATTTTCTTTATTTATTTTTGAGACTTGTATGCCGCCCCATCTCCGAAGACTCGGGGCGGCTCACAACTAAAAAACAACAACAATAAATAATTAAAAAGAAATTAAACAAATTTACAAGCCCAAAAAACAAATTTATAAAACTTAGAAATCTAAGTTAAAAAATATTTTTAAAAAGCCATGCATATAAAGAATATGACTTTAACTAGGGTTAACAATGTCAAATTTGAAATTTCTGGGAGATGAAGAACCAGACCTTTAATTCATTAAAAACCAACAGAGGATTTTAAAGCTGTTACCATTTTTTTTACTTTTTAATAAATTAGGAGCTTAATTAAAGGTGTAATTAAAGGTGTATATACAATTGCATATAGTTCAAAAGCAAGAAACCTTTATTTTTAAATGTATATAGAGTGTGCCTTTCAATAATAGGAATTACCTAATTATTATTAAAAACTTCAAAAAGTTACCCACTTGTTATCTAAATGAGTTGAGAGAAGAAGATAAGAAAACTAAGAAACTAGCCTTTATGCTAATTAATTTAAAATGAAACTACAAAAGGAATAAAGGGCCAGGAAGTCATCTGATTTAAACTGGATAAAGATGATCCATATTATGTGGAAAAGAAGCAAATGCTTCCTCTTAGATGGGACATATCTTATTGTTTTTTAAATACATACTTTTTAAAAAGAAAAAAACAGGTAATTAGGAGCACCATTTTTAATCTGTTAAAAGTGGTACATTTGTTTAATATAGTTTAAGTATTGTATCTGGACTAGAATGGATTTCTTTCTTGGCCAAGTGTGATCAGACACACAAGGAAATTATTTTGTATTGTTTTGTTATATATATATATATATATATGTAGGTCTTGGTGTATTCGGGTCTTGTCCCGTGTAAGGTTGAGAATACCTTGGCAACGTTTCGACGAAATCTCATCCGTCATCTTCAGGCTGGTGTCTTCAGCTTCGTTCTCCTGGGAGAAGTGTGTGATCGTGGCTGTTTTTCCCTTTTACACCAAGACCTACATACCTTTACCCGTGAAAATCTACGAAAACATATATATATATATATATATATATATATATATATATATATATATATATATATATTTTATTAACATTCCCACTGAGGCATATGTCCTATTCACGAATAAGTAACTCTCTCAAGGTTAATTATATCCAGAATAAGCAAATTGGTTACAGATTAAAAAAGGAGGTGGAAAACTGGATAGGGGACATGGGAGAAATAAAAGATATGGAAGTAGAGAAAGGCAGAGATAGTAAGTTATTTGAAAGTCCATAAGTTGTATGAGACTGCCTATAGACATTCTCACCCTCATTTCTACACTGCACTGGTGAGACCACTCTTGGAATGTTGGGCACAGTTCTGGGCACCATACACACGGAAGGATGCCATACACACCATACACATAGATGGTGGTAGCAATGATAACACAGGGACTATGAGGATAGGCTTTAGGAACTGTGAATGTTCAGTCTGGAGACAAAAAGATTGAGAAAGACATGATAACTGTGTTTAGGGTGCCATCTGGAAGATGGTGAAAAATGATTGTCCCTTGTCATTAAAACTGGGACCAGAAATATCACATAGTCGCAGCATTATCACATAGTAGCTGGGGCTCCCTAGATGTTATTTAAATATAAGGGAAAAATTGGATTGGAAGATCTGTACAACAGTAAAATCAAAAACTACTAGGGAATTGCTGGAAGCTAGCCATTCTGACAATTCAGCTATCAATAGCAATAGCACTTAGACCATTTCATAATGCTTTACAGCCTTTTCTAAGTGGTTTACAGAGTCAGCATTTTGCCCCCTACAGTCTGGGTCTTCATTATGACAGACTGCTCATTTACACACCTTTTAAAGAAGAGATGAGTAAGATAGAAAGGACACCAAGTGACCAGAACACATCTCCACTAACCTACACCCTGATAAGCAGGAATTAACACCAGACAAACAATCAAGCAGAAAAAAAAATATCCAAATCAAGGACCTACCAAGGAGAATACTACACTCCCACCAACAATGCCAAGGCAAGCTATTGTATATAAACAGGAAGTGAATCCAATACCAGCACTGATCATGTTAACTAGCTGGGTAATAAAATATTTGCAAACAAACAAGCCCAGAGAGCATCAAGGACTTCACAAAAAATAATAAAATATTAATAAGGCATGAACTTTACAGGATTAGAATTCATAATTCCATAAAATATAAATTGCAATGTACTATACTTATTAGGTTTTCCCAGAACTGGAATTGCACAGATACTAAATTAGCTATGGGGAACATTTTCTATTATTCTGGCTGTACAGAAAAAGTTACATTAAAAATACAAATAAAAATGATTGCAGTCCAAGTAAAGTTGGTTCTCAATGGAACATAATAATTATAATTTTCATGCATACACTATTCAAAGAGTCAGTGATGTCTGTTCCTGTGCTATTGTTCCTCAACTTTGTTAAGAATATTTTTTCTAGTTGTAGACAATTATGGGGAACTATTTTGCAACTCTCTGATCGAGTAATTTTCAATAACAAATTATGGAAACAATTTTTTTTAAATTACATTTATATGCCGCCCTTCTCCGAAGACTCAGGGCGGCTTACAATTTTTTGGGGATACAACCCAGTGTGCTCAGCAATTTGCTAATGGGATGGCAGATGTAGACTATTGTTTCTAGTTTTATTCTTGATTCAGTGAGGAAGGAAGTAGTTGCCCTCCAACCTTTTAGAATGGCAAAACATTTTAGCAGCCTTATTTCAAATTTCAGGTGTTAAGTTTGCATGAAGAGTCAGACGCGGAGTACTTCAATGAAGAGTTAGTGACTACACCTCATAACAGACCCGATTTGGCTGGGCTGTGGCTGCTACTTATAGCCAGCAGCCGCAGTTGCCAGCCAATCAGAGCAGGATTTTCCCGACTTTTAAACCAATCATTTCTGACATTTTACAAGAACAGTTCAAACTAAACCAATGACATTCAAACCTGCATACATAACACCCCTCCCCACTAGGTTCAGTCCATACTCAAACCCCAGCCTATCTAATGTATTCTTTTAAATAGATGGGGCTCTTACGTGTACATTGAGACCTTCGTGGTTCAGAAGTTTTAATGTTCTCACCCAGTGAGAGAGGAAATGTGTCTGTTGACATTTCCCTATTCGGGCTTCCGGTGAAAGAAGACCCTGTTTGATTATTACAATCTGGTCTCTCCTCCCAACCCATCTCCAACCCAATGTCAGCACCCAAGTCAGGTAGTGATGTGCACTCTTCCACTTGTAAGGATGGATTTTGACATTGTGACAGGTTTGGGGGTGGTTCCTGTCATAATGGCTCATTATACATGGGGTTGATTCTTGCTTGCTTATTATCCTCATGCTCCTCCCCTTCCCCCCTAGAAAAGGCATTAGGTATGGGAACTAGGGAGGAACAATTGCGATGTTCCTGAAGTAATCTGGATCTAACCTGATCAATGTGCCTGATCCAGAGGACTCCATCCTCTGTTTGCACCCTGTAAGAACGAGGGTCTATGATTTGAGTTATTTCAGCAGGAGTCCATGAAGGTTCACCCGTAAGGTTCTTAGCATAAACAGAATCACCCACACTGAACGTGCGAACTTTGCTAGTGGAATCTGGTGGTGCATTGGGTGCCCAGGGGCTGTCAGGGCATGTCTCATACCCAGTTGTGCTAAATAGGTTTCAAAAGGGTTAGATGTAAATTAAGGGCCATTGTCAGAGACAAGAACATCAGGTAACCCGTGGGTTACAAAAAGCTTTTTAAGCTGCTTGATGACAGCATCAGTTGTGGTGGATGCCATAGGGATTACCTCTAGCCATTTGGAATATGCATCTACTATAATAAGGAAGGTGTGCCCTCTGGTAGGGCCAACAAAATCAATGTGAATCCTAGACCATGGGCCCCTAGGACATTCCCATTCCTGTTTGGGGGTGAGGGGTGGGGCAGGCCTGACTACCTGACAGTTGGGACAAGATGCAACCGAGTTTTCAACCATTTTGTCAATACCTGGCCACCATACATAACTCCTGGCCAATCCCTTCATCCTTACAATACCAGGATGACCCTCATGTAGCATTTCCAAAAAAACCCTTTGCAGTTTTGCAGGAATAACCACCCTGTTACCCCACAAAATACATCCTCTTAATACAGATAATTCAGTTTGCCTGGACTTAAAAGGTTGGGCAAGGTGAGGTAGATCTTGAAGAGGCCAACCTTTCTTAATCCAGCCTATAATAGGAGCCAATAAAGTGTATTTGGCAGTCTCTCTGGCAATTTCAGCAGCGTGTACTGGAAGCTTGGCAACAGTTTCTAGGAAAAGGTGTGTGCCTCAGGTTCAAAGTCCTCCTTGTGATAAGGAAGTGGGCAATGACTCCCTGCATCAGCATGTCCAATGTCCTTGCCAGGCTTGTGGATAAGTTTGTATGAATAAGCAGCAAGAAATTCAGTCCACCTCAGCATTCTTGGTGACAGGATAATGGGTGTAGGTTTGTCTCCTGCCACAATGCCTAACAAAGGTTTGTGATCTGTGACAATGGTAAATGTTCTCCCATACAGATATTCATGAAATTTCTTAACAGCTGCAACAATTGCCAATGCCTCCTTGTCCAGTTGGCTGTAATTCCTCTCTGCTTTGGTCAAGGTGTGAGAGTAAAATGCAATAGGGGCTTCCCTCCCGCTGGGAAGCCTGTGGCTCAATACCCCCCCCCACTCCAAAGGGGGATGCATCACAAGTCAGTACAACAGGTAAATTCTCAGAGAACTGTATGAGTAGAGCATCAGACGTGATTAGTCTTTTAATACTGTTAAATGCTGATTGTTCTTTCCTGCCCCAGACCCAAACAGACTTTTTGTCAAGCAATCTGTGTAATGGTTCTGCAATGGTTGCCTTCTGAGGTAGGAACATGTGATAAAAATTAATAAGTCCAAGGAAGGCTTGCAAATCTGTTTTGCATTTTGGTCTAGGGGCTTCTTTGATTGCTTGAACCTTGGCATCTGTAGGGTGGATGCCATGCTTGTCAATCATATAGCCTAAGAACTCAACCTTGTCAGTTCTAAGAGAGCATTTTTCTTCCTTGACTTTTAACCCCGCTCTGGTAAGGACTTCTCTGAGTCTTTCTTATAACTGAGTGTCATTTTCAGCAGAGATTAACACATCATCTAAGTAAGGCACAACCCCTGGCAGTCCCTAGAGCATCCATTCCATAAGGCTTTGGAAGATGCCTGGTGCCACGCTTACTCCAAACTGTAACCTTTTACTTTTGAAGGCACCTCTATGAGTCACAATGGTTTGGGCCTCTGCAGTGGCATCATCAACTGTTAGTTGTTGATATGCCTGGGCCAGATCCAATTTGGCAAAGACTGTACCCCTGCCAAGTGAATGTAATAAATGATGCACCACTGGAACTGGATATGCGCTCTGTTGAAGCGCATGGTTCAATGTCCCCTTGTAGTCTCCACAGATTCTTACTGACCCATCAGTCTTGACTGGTGTGGCTATGGGTGTCTCCCATCTGGAGTGGTCAGTGGGCTCTAAAACTCCTTGAGGTATTAGTTTATCTAATTGTGCATCAATTTTTTCCTTTAAGGCAAATGGGACTCTTCTGGCTTTAAACGAATTGGGGGCACATTGGGATCTAGGTTGAAAGTGATAGGGGTCCCCATATACTTGCCCAATCCTTCACTGAAGACCTCTGGAAACTCAGACTTCAAGGCCTCCTCCCATTCAGTGTTGCTCACGTGATTGATGCCAGTCACCTCGATGCCTAATGGATTGAACCACTCAAGTCCCAGCAAGCTTGGGCGGTTCTTGTCCACGATGGTGAGGGGCAAACGTTTGGTGTGGTCTTTGAACTTCACATTGAATTTTCTTGTTCCAGCTACTGGAATCTTGTTCCCTTGGTAGTCTTTAAGAGTCAGTGCTTGCTTCTGGAAATGTTTCTTCTGAATGTTTGGGAGTAGTCTGTGAATAGTGTCCCATGACACCATAGATAAATAGGAGCCTGAGTCCACTTCCATTTTGCAATGAATACCTTCAATGAATACCTTCACATGTACTTTTCTGCTTCTCAAGGGTGAAGAATGACCAGTGGTGACTGTTTGATGAGTTTCATTCTTCCCATTTGCTTCTGTGTTGCACCCCATTTTCTCACTGAAGTTGTTAGGCTTGAATTCTTTGTCAGGAAACTTTCTTCTGTTGGGTGGAGTTCTGGATGATTTGCAGACTCTTGCTAGGTGACCTCTTTTTTCACAACGGAGACAGATGGTACCAAGAAACTTGCATTCAGTGTGGGGGTGGCTTCCCCCACAACCTCTGCAGTAAAAATCTTGCCTCTTTCTTCCCAGGTCTTTCTTTTTCCTCTCCATTCTGAGTCTATAAATTCCTTCCTCCACCTCACTACAGTTTGAATCAGAATCTATTTGCTCGCAATGAGTTGTTGTGGACTTTTCCACATCAGGATGGCTTGAGGCCTTGTTAATTTTCTTCATGGCTGTCGCTGAGGACTTGGTGGCTTCTGCTGAGGAGGCCTCTTCTATGGCTTCCTTCAATGTGATCTTAGGTTTTAATAATAATTTGCTCTGAAGCACCTTGTCTTTGAGGCCTAGAACAAATTGATTGTGCATGGCCTCTTCCAAGTTGTTAAACTCGCATGCACCCCCAATGTCTCTTAAACTTGCCATGAAGTCGTTAACGTTTTCGCTTTCCCCTTGATCCCGGCGGTAAAACTCGTGTCTCTTAATGAGGCACGATACTTGTGGGGTGTAATGGGCTCTTAAAAGCTTTTCTAAATCAGGCCATTCCATTACCTTCATGTCTGCAGCTCCCGCCAATGCCTTCGCCATCTTGAAAACTGCCGGACCGCAGTGCATGAGAAAGACCGCCCTCTTCCGCTTCTCGGAGATGTCGGCGAGATCGTTTCCCTCCAAATACATTTGGAAACGATCCGTGTACAAGTCCCAGTCTTCTGCCATCGGATCGAATGGGGCTGGAGGGGTGTTCAGCGCAGCCATCTCTCTCAGCTTGTTTTCCGCGTTGTCTTCTCTTCAGGAAGTATCCCACCTTCATCGCCAGTGTTAAGTTTGCATGAAGAGTCAGACGCGGAGTGCTTCAGTGAAGAGTTTATTAGTGACTACAGCTCATAACAGACCTGATTTGGCTGGGCTGCAGCTGCTACTTATAGCCAGCAGCCGCAGTTGCCAGCCAATCAGAGTGCAGGATTTTCCCGCACTTTTTAAACCAATCATTTCTGACATTTTACAAGAACAGTTCAAACTAAACCAATGACATTCAAACCTGCATACATAACATTAGGAGCTCGCCCTATAGTACTGCAATGCCAGTAATTATAATCAGACAATATTTTCAAATGACCACCCGTGATCAAATCAATATATGAATTTCCTTTAGAGTCTTACCTTGAAAAACATCCCCTCTCTGCCTTTTAAAACAAAAGGAGATAGTTTAATGATTCCATGCACATTTTTACAATAACATATTTGTAAATGGATGGGACAACCTTTTCCTTCATTTATTTTTTAAATTCAAAGCTAATGCAGTAACTTTTAAGTAAGTATGCCACAAGCTAAATACATATATTTTATAGAGCATCTCTGCTGTGTTATTTGTGTGTGTGTGTGAACATGTACATGTGTATGAATACACATACATAAACAATTACACACTCAACAATTACACACTCAAACAATTACACACTCAACAATTACACACTCAACCATGTCCCATGTCTTCCATACAACTTTATCAACAAGTATCTGACCACTCTGTCTATAGCACTACCAACACAAGCTACGAAAAAGATAACACTGCTATATATCAAAAACAGAAACAACCAACAATTACAACCGCACCAGAGCATACAAAGTAACTAAAGTTCTCCAAAACATCTTAAGTGAACTAAAACTCCCAGCAGCCCAAAAAGAAAAAAAATAGGAGTCATCTACTATGGACTGTGTAACAGATTGTAACCACCACTATGTAGGACAGATAGTCAAAGATTAGCTGAGTTCATCCATGAATATTTATTTATTTATTTATTAGACTTATATGCCGCCCCATCTCCGAAGACTCGGGGCGGCTCACAATCAAAACATATAGTACAATAGTTATTTAAAAGAATTAAATAATTTAAGCCCGATAAGACCAAATTAAGGTGAATTAAAATTATCCCATGGCCCAGGTGAGGTAATCACAGCCCGATTTGGTCAAACAACCAGGTCTTTAAGTTGCGGCGGAAGGTGCAGAGGTCAGGGGCCAGACGGAGGTCCAGAGGCAGTGCATTCCATAGGTCAGGGACCGCTACAGAATAGGCTCGTCGCCGGGGGACCGTCAGCCGACATTGACTTGTCGACGGGACCCCGAGGAGTCCTTGCCTATGTGTCCGCACGGGACGGGTGGCGCTCGACATCGGCAGGAGCCGCTCCCTTAAATATTGTGGACCCATGTTGTGTAGGACTTTGAATGTTAAAGTCAGAACCTTGAATCTCACCCGGAGCGCAACCGGCAACCAATGTAGGCCGCGCAGGAGGGGGTAATATGGGAGAATCGGGTAACTCCCATCACCACCCGCGCGCCGCATTCTGCACCAGCTGCAACCTCCGGATGGTATGCAAGGGCAGTCCTAAATAGAGAGCATTGCAGTAGTCGAGTCGTGAGGTGACAAGGGCATGAGTGACTGTACGCAGGGCATCCCGGTCCAGAAACGGGCGAAGCTGGCGAACCAGCCGGACCTGGGCAAAGGCCCCCTGGCGACGGCCCCACCTGATCCTCTAGCTGGAGCCGTGTATCCAGGAGGACCCCAGGTTCCGCGCCCTATCCACAGGGGGCAACACCACTCCCCTATGGTCAACGATGGACATTCCTGACTGGTCCGAGATGCCGGTATGTACAGCCACTCAGTCTTGGCTGGGTTGAGCCGAAGCATGTTTTCGTCCATCCAGGTCCGTACCGCTTCCAGACAGCGAGTCATCACGGAGAGGGCATCACTGATCTGGCCTGGGGTGGAGATGTATAGCTGAGTATCATCAGCATACTGATGGTATCTTACCCCAAAACCACGGATGATCTCACCCAGCGGTTTCATGTAGATATTGAATAAGAGGGGAGAGGACTGACCCCTGAGGACCCCACAGGTGAGTACCCTCGGGGTCGACCTCTGCCCCCCCGTCAACACCGATTGCGACCGCCCCGTGAGGTAGGAGGAGAACCACCGAAGTACAGTGCCCCCACTCCCAAGCCCCCGAGGCGTCGCAAAAGGATACCATGGTCGATGGTATCGAAAGCCGCTGAGAGGTCTAATAGGACCAGGACAGAGGAAAATCCCTGTCCCGGGCCCTCCAGAGATCATCCATCAGTGCGACCAATGCCGTCTCCGTGCTGAAACCAGGCCGGAAGCCCGATTGGTACGGATCTAGGTAGTCCACTTCATCCAGGAAAAGTGGGAACTGCTGAGCCACCACACTCTCCACAACCTTCGCTAAAAAATGAAGGTTGGAGACTGGACGAAAGTTGTCTAACACGGTCGAGTCCAGGGCAGGCTTCTTCAGGAGGGGCCTCACCACCGCCTCTTTCAGGGCGGCGGGAAGGACACCCTCTCTTAATGAAGCGTTGACCACTGCTCGGAACCAACCGCAGGTGACCTCCCTGGTGGTATAAGCCAACCAAGAAGGGCACGGGTCCAACAAACATGTGGTGGAACTCAGGCGCCGCATAATCCTGTCCATTTCATCCTCGAAACAGGATCGAACTCAGTCCAGATCGTATCAGCCAGACTGTTTGCACCACGATCCTCAGACCACTGCAAGGTGGAGCACAACCCGCCCGAATCCGCGAAATTTTATCCAACAGATATTGACCAAATTCCTCAGCTCTTCCCGGAGAGGGTCCACCACCTCCCCGGAGGGAGCGGGTGGCCCTAAACAGGGCGGCTGGGCGGTTATCTCGGACGCTATGAGGGTGGAGAGATAGGACCTTCTCGCCTCCCTCATAGCTACCAGGTAAGTCCTAATATGGGCTCTTAACTGGATTCGATCAGATTGGGAGTGGGTGGCCCTCCACTTGCTCTCTAAACCCCTCCGACGGCTTCATCTCTCGGAGTTCCTCTGTATACCAGGGAGCCACCCGGGATCCACGGCGCCTGAGGGGACGCATGGGGACAACTCTGTCAAGGGCAGCCCCAGCAGCCTGTTGCCAAGCGGCCGCTAGGTTCTCGGCAGAGTTGTGGGCAAGGGAAGTGGGAAAAGACCCCAGTTCCGCCTGGAACCTCTCAGGGTCCATCAGGCGTCTGGGGCGGAACCATCTCAGTGGTTCCTCATCCCAGCGGTGGGGAGCGGCCTGTTGGAAGACCAGCCGAAGGAGATAGTGATCAGACCATGGGACGGGCAGGGTCGTACAGTTAGCCTGCCCTATATCACTCCGCCACCGTTCCGAGACAAAAACTAGGTCGAGGGTGTTTCCCCCTCATGAGTTGGGCCCTGAACCAACTGGGTCAGGCCCATGGCCCCCATGGAGGCCATGAACTCCTGGACCACACCAGACGCCCCCCAGGGAAGGCAGGTTAAAATCCCCAGGACCATAAGCCCTGGGAGATCCACCGCCACCCCCGAGAGGACGTCGAGAAGCCCAGGCAGGGCTGCTGCTACACAGCTGGGGGAAAGGTATGTCAGCAGCAAGCCCACCCGACCATTAGGCCCCCCTCTCAAGAGGAGAGTCTCACCACCGCCTATCTCAGGAACGGCGACCTCCCTTGGAATCAAGGTCTCCCGAATAACTACGGCCACTCCACCACCCCTCCCCTGGGCTCGAGAGCGGTGCAAAATCCGAAAACCTGGGGGCATAAGTCAACAAGAGGGACCCCTCCCTCTGGCCCCAACCAGGTCTCGGTGATACAGGCCAGGTCCGCAGCCTCCTCCTCGATCAGCTCACGGAGGAGGGAGGATTTATTAGCCACGGACCTGGCATTAAAATACACCAGTCTGAGCCCAGGAGGCCCAGTTCCCGTGCCCCCAAGGGAGGAGGTCATAGGGTCGGGCGCCACCGCTCGAAGATAGCGGCGCGGTCCCAAAACATAATTTGGCCCCATGCCTCCTCGTCTCCTGCCAATCCCAGCCACCCTAGGGATTGCGGTCCCCAACCTGCACCCCGGTCCCCATCAGCCCCAGCCCCCGCCCCTCCCCACCGTGGACCGGGCCGTATCCCACCCCCCCAGCGCCATTTCCCACCCTCCTCCCTAGCCTTCTTAGAAAATTGGTTAAAATTTAAGTAAAGGGGCCCTAGTGACCCTCTTTTGCATTTTATTAGAGCCCGCCCCACCCTATCCCTCTGCCATGCCATCTCTCTGGGTTCCATAACCCATCCTCGAGGTAGGCGGAGATAGTACAATAGGGCAAACCCGAGAGAGAGGGAGTTCTCTCAGGGCCTGCAATTCTGCTACCGTGTAAGATTGTATGGTAAAAGCATATTTAAAACAGACATGAGGGTTAAAGAGATGACAACTACAATAGCGGCAACAAAGTCTGGTATATAACTTGGTCTAGTCCGAGATATTATATTGTCCATTAGAGAGTCCAGATTCGAAGACCAGGCTGCCCTCTCACGGCAGACCAGTGGGAGATGTCCAAACCTCGATCTGGAATAGGCCACGCTCTCACCGGGGCATCTCCAATGTAAACCGTAGACAAAAGGTCTTAAATGGCTGCATAGGGAGGGAGTGTGTCCTTCTTGCTGGTCTCTCACTCCAGCAAGGGGCACAACCAGACCCCAGCCAAGAACCAAGATAAAGGGTATGGAGCCAGCTGGGATTTTACTCCCAGCAGGAAGAGTGCTTTGACGTTCCAGATAGATGACAAAGGATGGCAAAAGGACAGGCAACACGAGAAATAAGATGGAGAGAATAGCGGCTGAGACCAGTAAGGGAGGCGGAAGTCCGGCACATGATAGTCCCAGAGGAAGGCGGTTAGACCCATGGCGGATAGGGCTCCAGCAGAGAAACCATCCCAAAAAAGGTTGGGCTGACGATGGACTTCAGGTTCACCACCACTAGTTCTTCCCGGAGTCCATAGAGTCACCTGCCAGTTCGTTAGCCATAGTCCTATGGGGGAGGCAGAACTGCTGGTATCATAGCAACTAGCAGTCAGATTACATGCTAATCATAAGTTTGGGTTTGGACTCTGATCAATTAACCTGGTTTTCCACCTCCATCCTGATTTTAATCAAGGACCAAATTGAATAAGAATCTTGACTAAGACATATGAATCTTTATACCTCTAATCATTATCTATTAACACCTTGCTTCCACCCAAAGGAATATGTCACCTACCTTACAGATCTACGGTATGATTAAAATGCAGTGGGTAACTGAAAGTGGGAGGTGAACTTTTCTAAAGACAAACTAACACATGGATTTTAAAAGCAGGGTTGGGAAGGAAAATAATAGATTGATACGGATTGAAAAGGGATATTATTTATTCAATTTGATTTCAGGGATGTTTTGCAGTATAGTCTTTCCTCCAAAAACTTCTATTTTGTAGTTCAGATGTGGTTGAATGTGGGAACTGGTTTCTAAGAAGTCTTGTAGATATTTAAAAAAAAACAATCACAAATCTGCCCTTTCCTTCACAAAAGAAACACATCTACTCCCTTGATATCAAAAGAACTTGATAAGTTCTCATTTAAAAGTAGAGTACTTGTGCAATTCTTCCTTTTAATCATCTTGTTAGGAAATCTTACCAATACAAAGTCTAAGAGACTTGTTCTTGGTATTCTGGTCCAAGCTGCTACCAGTAGCATGATATCCACCAGGAGTTCAAGTAAGGCAGACTCAGATTCTGCTTGTCATTCAGTGCTGTCATAGCTGCTACTACTGATCTTTGCTTCTTACTCATGACTTCATCCTCCCACAGCAGCCTCTTGGTGACATCTAACCATTCCCAGGAGCTGTCACATCTTCTCATCTTCCTCCTTGCCTGGCTAAGCAACAATCCCCTAAGATGCCACCACAATCACCTTCTTTCTTTCACTGGTATTGCTTTGAACTTTGGAATTAACTAAGTTGTGAACAAATATATAGATCAATAAATGTTTGATATCCATATTATGCTAAGACTGCCCAGTTATTTTATTTATTACATAATAGTGTTGTTACTTTTAATTAATCATTTATTTTTATTTATTTACCCAGGCTTCCATATTGCTAAAATCACATAGAGGTAGTCCTCAATTTATGACCATTAAAGAACTATTCATAGTTATGATGGCCTCAGAAAATGCAAAGCACTCCCAGCCATTGTAAAACATCATGGTGTCCGTCCCCTGTTGAAAGCACTTTGCACATTGGAAGCATTATATGTGTGTGTGTGTGTGTGTGTGTGTGTGTGTGTTATATATAAATGCCCACTTCATCTCACAATAGGGAATCTGGGATGTGTATAAAGATTAAAGTGAATCCCCTGCCAATCTAAATCAAATGATTACAGAATCTTCAACCTGTCCTGACACTACCTGATTCTCCTGATCCACTCTTAGATAACCATAACACTTTTACCCAAAAGTTCTATCAGCATTTAACTCATAGTAACAGTGCACCCTTGAAGCAACAGCAGCACTACTCCAAGCCTCCAAGTACCATTTTACCAAACTTATGTATACAAAAATAAATTGGCAGCTGCACAGTGATACTGCAAATAACCGCTGGCATGCAAGAAAAAAGAAGTCATGAAAAATAACCATGACTCATTCAAGCAGTCAGATCCAATAACTCAGCCTCATTCTGACATATCACATCAAGCTCCCAAAGCAATGGTCCATCCCTTTGCTTCTCTTCTCTTCCCTTCCCTTTCCAGCAGGCAAAAAAGTGACAGCTGCTGGTTGGAGAGGAGGAAGGGGGAGATTGCGACAGTGGCTGGGAAATTGCCACAGCACATTCAAAATGAGCATGCAACATGGCTGCAGTAGTAGCCTGTCAGATCTCAAGCAGTAACAGCCTAGCTAAGAGTCATGTGTCCCCAGACTGGATGCACGCTGTAAATTAGCCCATTTGAGGTACCTCAGTTTGAACATCATTGCCCTATGATGCACCATTTTGCCCAGTTAATGGTTACAGGAACAGTTTTAGAGTTTTTGTTATTAATAGATTAATAGTTTTGATGTAATTTCTATGTTTTTTAATTGATTGTACCCTTCCCTCCTTATGCTGGTCTTTAACTGTAATAAAGATTTTATTTGAAACAACAACATATGATCTTTAAGATAAGCAGTGCATCCCAATCAAATCTTCCATTATATCAGCTTATTTTTAAAGCAGTGCGAGCTTTCATGATGTATGGGTGTACTGGAAGCTTTGGTGGCTCAGGCTGTTAAATGCCTGCTCTTAAGATCCAGCTGTCTACAATTACTGTAGGCTCGAATCCCACCAGGCTCAAGGTTGACTCAGCCTTCCATCCTCTCGGGGTAGGTAAATTGAGGACCCAAGATTGTTGGGGGCAATTAGCTGACCTTGTAAAAATGCCGCTTAGTAATAAGCAGGCATATGCAATGGAATGAAGGCTATTGCTGAGCGCATTGGGTTGTGCTCCAAAAATTGTAAGCCGCCCTGAGTCTTCGGAGAAGGGCGGCATATAAATGTAATTAAAAAAAAAAAAATAGGAAGCAGTGAAATAAATGTATTTGTTCTACAGACAGTAAAATGGTCTCCTCGAATTAACAGACAAATCTTCAGCAGCCTGGCCTCAGATTGTAGAAAGGATTACATTACTAATATTTAATTCATGCTTCAACTTTCCCTGAAATAGCATAACAAAAAAGGTACCAAATGCTACTTCACCCTGCGAAGTATTTAGGATGTTCTTATGTTAAATATAATGTCTGGATAAGAGATAATTTAAATAGGAAAATGGGAAAATATCTTCTGCTGTCAGCAAAACTTTGCCAACCAATCCATTTTCTGAACTGGAGAACTAAATTATCTGTTGTTATTATTGTTTTTTCTCTTTTTCTGTAACCAAAAGGTGAAAAACCAAAAGTTATATCTCTGGGAACAAAAGTAATGCAAATAGGTTCATTTCAAGCCCGATTATGCATTCACTTCTGCAACTGCCATTGTATCCCTTCATATCAGTGAATATAAATATAAACTGGATCAGAATAAACTGATTTTGAAATACTCTCATCAATCCAACCAAATGACAAGAGCAATGATGGTTTTTAGGCAGTACCCAAATGCTCAGAGTTGAACTTTTTTTTTTTAATTACATTTATACGCCGCCTTCTCCGAAGACTCAGGGCAGCTTACAATTTTTGGAGCACAACCCAATGCGCTCAGCAATAGCCTTCATTCCATTGTATATGCCTGCTTATTACTAAGCGGCATTTTTACAAGGTCAGCTAATTGCCCCCAACAATCTTGTCACCATATTGTTACCAGGTTTTTATATAATGATTTTTTTGGCAAAGGATGTACACAGATATGTGCACAAGATCCACACAAAGTAGGCAATAAAGGCAGAAAGGTTTCTTGTAAATGATTTCAACTCATGGTGCTCAGTGGTGGGATTCAAAAACTTTTACTACTGGTTCTATGGGCGTGGCTTGGTGGGCATGGTGTTGCTTGGTGGGTGTGGCAGGGAAGGATACTGTAAAATCTCCTTCCCCACTCCTAGGGGAAGGTAATCCCCATTCCCTCCCACCCCACTAACCTGCTTTCCAGCTCCGTTCTCCTGTGCAGGGCAACAAAAGAAGACCCAGCCAACCAGCTGGGAGTCGAGAGGCAGAGTATAGATTGGGATGGAGCCAGTCAGAGGTGGTACCGTGTTTCCCCGAAAATAAGACACTGTCTTATATTTTTTTTGGCTCCCAAAAACACACTAGGTCTTATTTTCGGGGTAGATCTTATATATTTTTTAATGAAAAAAAAAACACTTACCATATTCATGTAGAACAATGTACATTTATTCATGTATGAAACCACGAACAAATCGCATACCGCGTTTCCCCGAAAATAAGACACTGTCTTATATTTTTTTTGGCTCCCAAAAACACACTAGGTCTTATTTTCGGGGTAGGTCTTATTTTCGGGGAAACATGGTATTTGCCAGTTCTCCGAACTACTCAAAATTTCCACTACTGGTTCTGCGAACTACTCAAAATTTCCGCTACCAGTTCTCCAAAACTGGTCAGAACCTGCTGAATACCATCTCTGATGTTGTTGTAGAAAAATCATTTGAAACGGCAGTATTATAATTGACTTTGGGGGAAAAAAACTTGTTGAAAGATGATTCTCAAAAAGATTGTTTCCCAATGTTCAAAGCCACAATTTCTCTTGCTATTGCTGAGCTTCCGCAAAATAACCCAATCTTTACTCATTCTTATTTTCCTCTATGTTTATCTCTGCCATACGGCAGAGTGAAGTTTGAGCAGCACCAAAAAGAACAGATTATTTGTGGCCAGAAGACAGTTTCTTTTTTTTTCCCTGCTTGTCTCAGAACCACAAAAATGGTATCTCTGTGATGGGTGCATGAGAGGAACCTTTTCATGAATGGGTTTAAGAAATAATTGTGCACAAAAATGTGTAGCTTCCCCTGCTATGTACATGTGCACAATATATATATACAATCCATTTTCCCCAGTCCCTGCTAATAATCCTGCAGTTGCCAAAACATAAAAGTCCTGCCACAGATAAGTACAATTATTATTATTATTATTATTATTATTATTATTATTATTAAAGTTATAAAATACATGGAAATCCCCACTCCCTTTTTGGCACAAAGTATATGGTTTGCAAATAAAATGCATATATTTTGCGTACTTGCATTTACGATTATCCTATAGTCAGGCATGCGTAGATGGTAAGCAGTTTTAAAATAGAAAATTGTGAAAAGAGGGCAGGGAAGGGCAAGACAGGATGGATAAAAGATGATAGATAGATAGATAGATAGATAGATAGATAGATAGATAGATAGATAGATAGAGTCTTGATAATTCTACTTATTTATTAATGTTATTTTCTCTCTGTTGCCTTCCTACCTGGAAATCTCATCTGTTTTGCCCTTCTGTTTTTGTGAATCTAATGCTTTTGGGAAATAAAATTCTGAAACAGCTGGTGCTTAAAAGTTTTTCCACTCTTTACAAGTCATAAGACAAGAGTTTCTAATTTGTGAAGCCAACAGTGAGCAGATCTGGAAACCTGAGGGCATGTTGTAGTATTAGGACAGTTCAATTAATTAAAAAAAACTGGCACATGTGTGGACATGGCCAGTTAAGAACAAAAATGGTCAGGGAGAACATGAAATCTAGATAGTACCAAGGAGGGATCTCCAAACACCAAATCTCATATTGACAGTCCTAACTCCAAAGTCCTAATGAAAACCACCTCTGCCAATCACTTCTCAGATGATTCAAAAAGTTTCTTCTATGTTTTATTTCATCAAGTTACCAATAGCATGGATGGAAACAACACTGAAGTTCCAACAGACAGGGCAATCCCATCCCTTCAAATTATGCTGCAACTGTATTTCAGAGTTGGAAACTATGGGGTTGGACGAACATAAACTTCTCTTTTTCCTTGCAGTGTTTTCAATACTTGGCTTGGACTGAATGCCTTAATACAGCTTGGAATAGGAACAGGGCCTTGGTGGCTCAGGCTGTTAAATGCCTGCATTTAAGTTCCAGCTGCCTACAATTACTGCAGGCTCGAATCCCACCAGGCTCAAGGTTGACTCAGCCTTCCATCCTCTCAGGGTAGGTAAATTGAGGACCCAAGATTGTTGGGGGCAATAAGCTGACTTTGAAAAATGCCGCTTAGTAATAAGCAGGCATATACAATGGAATGAAGGCTATTGCTGAGCACACTGGGTTGTATCCCAAAAATTGTAAGCCGCCCTGAGTCCTCGGAGAAGGGTGGCATATAAATGTAATTTAAAAAAAAACATACGCATCAAAAGAACACTCCAGTATTCCTTACATCCTTTGATTTAGTGATTAAGGCACCAAGCTAGAAACCAGGAAACTATGAATTGTAGTCCTGCTTTAGGCACAAAAACTGGTTGTGTGATCTTGGGCCAGTCATTCTCTGCAAGCCCAACTCACCTCACAGGGTTTTTTTTTTATGAGGAAAATAGAAGAAGGAAATAATATTAGATATGTTTAAATCTTTAAAAGCCAACTAGTGACATTACTGCATGATGGGACATTGGTACCTTAAATTTTGTCCACTCTAAATTTTGGCTGCTACTGGGCAGTGTAGCAGCCCAGTAGCAGCTGCTGGGCACTCTAAATTTTGGGCACTCTAAATTTTGGCTGCTACTGGGTAGTGTGGTGATAAAAAAAATTGATTGTAATGAAAGGCTTCATATGATATGTTATGAAGAAGGAACACAGAAGTAGGGATGCTCTTTTTCATCTGCAGTTCCATGCTTTTCACAACCAGATCCATCCTAAATCGAGATAGTGGAGTTACAGTGATTTGATTTGCTTTGATATGCTTAATCTGTAGTAAGGAAATAGGTAACTGGCATTTGCATTGCTGGGATGGCTTTTTAACCAGAACCTCTTCTTTCTACTCCTTTTCTTGTTGACTGCCTGACTAGTCAATGCTGAAATAGCAATAGCACTTAGACTTATACACTGCTTTTTTTAAATTCATATTTATATGCTGCCCTTCTCCGGAGACTCAGGGCGGCTTACAATTTTTGGGGCACAACCCAATGCGCTCAGCAATAGCCTTCATTCCATTGTATATGCCTGCTTATTACTAGGGCTTTTTGGGGCCCCCAAGCGGCATTTTTACAAAGTCAGCTTATTGCCCCCAACAATCCTGGGTCCTCAATTTACCTACCCCAGGAGGATGGAAGGCTGAATCAACCTTGAGCCTGGTGGGATTCGAGCCTGCACTAATTGCAGGCAGCTGGAATTAAGTGCTAGGCATTTAACAGCCTGCACCACCAAAGCTTCATAGTGCTCTACAACACTCTCTGAGAAATTTACAGAATCAGCATGTTGCCCCCAACAATGCTCCAGGGTAAAGCAATAGACACAATTTACATAGACTTCTGCAAAGCCTTTGATTCAGTGGTACATGACAAACTACTGTTAAAACTAAACTCTTACGGCATTTCTGGATCCCTTCACAAGTGGATTACTGCATTCCTGTCAAACAGGCAACAAATAGTAAAAATAGGGAGCGCTATATCAAACCCTGCTTCAAAGCAGTGTTCTAGGACCCACACTCTTTATACTCTATATAAATGACCTTTGTGATCACCTTATAAGCAACTGCATCCTCTTCGCAGATGATGTAAAACTATTCAACACCACCGATAATGCTACTGTTCTTCAAAGTGATCTTGATTATGTGTCTGAATGGTCAAACAATTGGCAACTCCAAATCTCAACCAACAAATGCTCTGTCCTACACATTGGTAAAAAAAATCAGTACACCGAATACAAGCTAGGTGGATATGACCTCGCTGATGACCCTCACTCTGTCAAGGACCTCGGAGTACTCATATCTAATGATCTAAGCACCAAAGCTCACAATAACAGCATTGCCAAAAAGGCATTAAGGCATTAATCTTAGGAAGCTTCTCCTCTGGAAATATTGAATTACTATCTATGGCATACAAAACCTTTGCTAAACCAATACTCGAATACAGCTCATCTGACTGGAATCCACACTGTATATTGGACATTAATACAACTGAGCAAGTCCAGAAGTATTTCACGAGAAGAGTACTATACTCCTCTGCTCGCAACAGAATACTCTATATCACCAGACTTGAAATTTTGGGCTTGGACAATCTTGAACTACGCCGCCTATGGTTGGACTTAAGCATAGTACACAAAATTATCTGCTACAATGTTCTGCCAGTCAATGACTACTTCAGCTTCAACCACAACAATACAAGAGCACACAACAGATACAAACTCAATGTTAACCGCTCCAAACTTGATTGCAAAAAGTATAACTTCAGCAACAGAATGGTCAATGCCTGGAATGCACTACCTGACTGTTGTTACATCCTCAAACCCCCATTCCTTTAACCTCAAACTATCCACTATTGACTTCACCCCATTCCTAAGAGGTCTGTAAGGGGCGTGTATAAGTGCACCATTGTGCCTCCCATCCCTGTCCTATTGTCCCCATTTATTCGTACCAATTTCCTGTATTCTTACTCATACTTATACTTATACCTATTATCTTGTAAGCGATTGACAAATCAAATAAATAAATAAATCTGGGTCCTCATTTTACCAACCTTGGAAGGATGGAAGGCTGAGTCAACCTTAATCTGGTCAGAATCGAACTCCTAATAGTGAGCAATGAGTTAGCCTGCAGTACTGCATTCCAACCAGAGGTGGTATTCAGTAGGTTCTGACCAGTTCTGGAGAACCGGTAGTGGAAATTTTGAGTAGTTTGGAGAACCGACAAATATCACCTCTGACTGGAGATTTTACAGTATCCTTCCCCTGCCATGCCCATCAGGGGATTTACTTACATGGTTAATGAGCAGAACAAAGACATATCATTTAACATAGCCCCCAAGCAGACCAGCTTTCATCACTTTTATTTCTCACATGCTTAGCACATAAGTTTTGGAACTATGAGATGCTATAATTTTCTGTATTAATTCAGCAAAACCCCAAATAAGCAGCAACCTGGGTGAACTTAGGAACCACATAAAATAGGTACATGTTTACTGAGAGATTAAAAACAAAAAGTTTGCTGCTGAGCTGAGCCCAGCCAAGAAGGGAAGATTTTTCACGAAGCGTTGAAACTGTTAGGAAGATCTTTTTCTTTCTGCTTTCCTTCCCAAGTCTTACTTTTAACTGCCTTTGATACAAGGTGGCACAAAGTCAGGAGAGAACTTAAAACAAGCTTCACATTAATATTTGACAAAGGGCATCCAGTATGTTTGATGTGGCGTCCTTCATGCAAATCATGCCGTCTGAGAAAATCCCAGTAGGAAAAAAGCTTCTTTCTTCTTAGCGCTTGTGCTTTTTTCTGACTGATCATAATGAACTTTTCACATTCCCTCTGCAACCCACCACCCCTTGAGCTATACAGAAATAAAGTTATAACTCACAAGGTACTGCCTTTTTTGGCAGGATATTTTTTGTCGTTACATTATTTATTGATTTTTGGTTAAAAGTGAAGGAAATACAATTTTTTAGTTCAGCACAGATTTTGTACTTTTTTTTCCCCATGGAGATTAGCAAAAAGAAGAAGGGGAAAAAAACCCTTACAGGGAGAAGGATGGAATAGCACATGTTTTATGCTGCTTTTTCTTTTGAAAGTATAATGATAAACGTATACCCAAATATTTTGTGTGTTTAATGAGGCAAGATGATTGAATGGTTACGAGTGACAGGCGACGTGTGAGGGGAAAAAATAGTATTTGTCTAATTGCTGCAGAGAAGGAATTGCATTCAGCTCAATTATGACTTTAAATTAGCTGCTCTAAAATATGAAATATGAATTGTAGTAGGTTTATCTACGCTTTTCAGTGATAATAAAAAAAGGAGAGCAGAGGGGAAATCGGGTAGTAGTGAATAATGTCTTGCTGTATATAGAATTTTGCACTTTTTAATTGATTACGTATCATCAAATTGGTGCGGAGTCTGAATGACCACATCTGCACCCATTGCCATGGTAACTGTGTTCATCCACCTTGCTGGTGGCCATCCTTTGCTCCTTTATTTTTCTACCTTTCCCAGGATTAGAGTCTTCTCTACAGAGCTAGGTCTTCACATAATGTATCTGAAGTAGGATAATTTGCCCCTGGTCATTATATTTGGCCAATCCTGGAACAGGATTGATCAGCATGATCCTGGAACAGTTTTGCAGAAATCTTCCAAATAAATAAACTCAAAGCTGCAAAGCTGTACACCTAAAGGAAATCTACTCCCAAAATTAATATATTAAACACTGCCTATATAACACAACATGATTTCTGGATATGAAATCATAGGACCCCCCCCCACCCTTGTATAATTAAGCCTGGAGTCACAGTTATTCATAATTAAACATAAAACTTTTTTCATTGATAAGGTCAAATCCAAGGAAAGAATAAGGCTACCAATAAAACAAAAGGTACCATCCAGGAAAGGAACAATTTTCTTTGTTTGGGAAAAATATTTTAATTGGAGATCTATTTGCATGTCCTTTTCATATGGCATTCTCATGTCAGCTTGTCTTGATTTCCTACAGCAATACTTTTCAGAAGTTATTTTGTGTTATATACACTAAAATGTAACATTTATATAGTTCTCTACTTTTTGGGACACATTGCCCGGCAACAGTTTGAATCAACAATAATTCTTGCTATTTTAAAACCTGGGTATTGACAAGCAAAACATAATAAGAATTGACAGAAATATACCAAGAATTTCATATTACAAACTCTAACTTCAACTTGTCATCACTCTGAGCAGCAAGAGTCAGATGCCAATTAATGCCTGATGTTAATTGATTAAGATATGCATTTCTGTACCCAGTGATTATCATTTATTTTAAGAAGATTTAACATTGGCTTTTATTATAAACAAAAGTTTTTGATGAATTTGAATATATATGAGTTCAAAGTCTGAGAAAGCTTGAAAAAAGTAAGGGGAGCAATCAGATAGAGTTCTGGGTGACAGTAATATTTATAGCTTGGAATTCTGATTTACCCAAGCAAACAATTTTACAAAGGCTGTTATTTGTGAGATGATATATTTAGTTTTAAAGAATAACGACTGTGCCTCTATGTGATGTACATGTGTGTGAGAGGGAGGGAGGGAAGGAGAAAGGAAGGAAGGAACTTAGAAACACTATTTTTAATATAGTGATTAAAAGGAATTCAATGGCAGCTTGTACCTTCACCCATATAGACTTCCAGATTATGCTCATACCTGCCATTAAAGATAACCCAGTGTGTGTTCATCTGTCCATCTCTGTGTGTGTTTAATCTTTTTTTTAATGGTTCAGCAACACTGAAAAAACACCACTCCTATAACTAATATGGTTTTGAACATGGCAGGATATGTAAAAAGCAGCAATTATCTATGTAAGACATTTATTATAATAACGCTGCTAACATTTGACACCAGACCTTCATTGCCCCTTCAGAGAGTTATCATTCCTTGAGCCAAAGGTATAGTCACTTCTGTTCAGTATGAGGAAATCACTGATAATTTTTCAAAAGTACTGCAGTCCTATGACGAAGGTAGTCAAATCATGTGCCACGAACAACATTTTGCAAGACCCAAACTTTTCTGATTCTCCCAGCATAAATCCTTAGCAGAACAAGAAGAACCTGGAGCTCAGGTCATTAAATTCTTACCTATTGCTTTTCTCTGTTTCTTTTTCTTCTATCAACATAGGATTACTTTGTCCATTGGTAAACCTTTGGACATTTATCTAGGAATACATTCTATGAAATTCAGTGAGACCTATCTGTGAACAAATACATTTTTGTAACAACCATTCCCCCTCCAAAGCATTGTCCAACCACAATTATTAACATTAACAATTGGACAAAAAGAAAAGTTAAAACTGCATAAACACGATAAAATCACTTTGGATAAAATTGTGTACATCATGGTCTATTTAGAGACAACATAAAAATAACACTTATACAGGTACAAAATCCAACCGGTATAATCTAATATTCTCCCCATCTGAATGTAGTAATAAAATTTCCAACAGAAAAGCCCTATCACCTTATTTTAGAGTCTCTATCACTCTGAAAATCTACTTACAATTGTTTCTACCAAGTTGTTCAAATTGATACCTTTTGATGTTCCATCCCAGGGAAACCCTGGAAAAATTAGAGTGGGCAGGAGAAGAATGAATAACTCTTGATCCTCAAATACAGTTGCAACCATCTGCAAATTATGTCCATATCATCAATTGAGGAATTATTTTCCTTAATCCATTATGTAGGGAGGTCCAGTTTTGTGTGTGTGTGTGTGTGTGTGTGTATGTGTGTGTGTATATATATATGTATGTATATATGTGTGTGTGTGTGTACATATGTATGTATGTATGTATATGTGTATGTACACATACATGTATACATACATACATACATACACATGCACACATTAATTTAACAATCTACACCATACTGTATTCACTAAGCAACAGGAGCCACTAATCTCCAGAAGTATAAAACAGTTTCAGGGTTCTCTCATGAATATTATATCTATTCTATCATCATTTCTTAAGGGGATATTATGTGAAAAATTAAGATTAGGACAATGATTTAATTACATAAAGCAGGCTGCCATATTTAATTATCCATTTTTATTTAGTTATTCATTCTATTTGAATATTGCTTTGTGATTTAATAGTTTTGCATTTTCGAACATGCAGTGATTTTTTTGTTGTCAAAAAGCTAGGAATATTTTTGCCTTTTAATTTTTTGTAACTTTATCTGAAGGATTACCATTACAAAAAAAAATCACAAAATAATATTAGAATAATTCCAAGTAAATAGCGCTGAGGTACAAGTTTCTTTTAAAAGTACAAGATGACATTTTTAATCCAACTGTCACATGAAAAAAAAAAATCAACTGCAATGATTTGCCAGCCCCAAACTAAAAATAATACTTTTGTAGTTTATGCCTTCCACCTTAAATCTATAACAATAATTACTTAAAGCATTCGTGCAATTTCAATTTTATGGAAAAGCATGGTTAGACTGAATCATATTTTTGCTGCATTCTGCAGTAAAGGAACAGCTTCATGGAGCTTTAACACAACTAGATGACTGGAAGAAGGAATTAAATTTTTATTTTCTAACTCTGGGATTGTAGCAGGATAGCAGTTTAGCCCCTTGGAATAGTCTCCCATGGACTCCTGCCTCTCCCTCCTTGTAATTTTTACTCCTACTTCCTTTGGGCAGAGCTCAAAAGTATGGGGTTGCAAGGATCTTGCTGAAAGCTGAAAAAACACACCTGCTGTGCCAATTTGTAAGTGTTCCTTTACCAAAATGTCTTTAAAATAAAGGCAACTCTGTGTTTTCTTTTTGAAACCCAGCGATTTTAGCTCCCTGCAGGAAGTCTGTGCCCTCCACATTAATGGTGTTATAGCAGGGGCAAAAAGGAGAGTGAAGCCTTAGAAACAGGAGTGTCACCGCTATTTAAAGGACCTATTTGGGAGGATGGGATTTCAATTGCCATTATGTTTAATTAAAATAGGAGAAACAATATTAGAAAAGGCAAAATGGTTCATCAATATAAAAGGGAAGGACATCTCCAGCCGTCTCCTTTCCCAAAGGGAATATTTTGTTCTACTCTTTAAAATGATGCTGTAATCAGTAGGTAAATCATTTCCATATTCCATATTCCATACGAAATAGATTTTTAAAAAAGTGAATCTTATACATGAGTTGTTTTGATAGCTGGAAAAGAGAAATGAGCTAATCTTAGAAAATTAGTTACGCTTCTTATGTTCATCAATTACTTTGATGGCATTTTGTAAAATAAAGAAATTTTATTTAGCAAGTGTCAATGTGTGTTGGTGTACAGACAAATATTTCATGTACAGACAAACATAACATCTATTTCCCTGAAGAACAAAATCTTGAACATTTGGATTTATTCAAAAATCTCCAATGGCACTAGATGAGATGGGGAATAAATCCTGATGCTGTGTGAAGAAACAACTATCTTTGGTCTAATAACTTTTAAAGCCATTAATTCAGAAGGAAGGAAGGAAGGAAGGAAGGAAGGAAGGAAGGAAGGAAGGAAGGAAGGAAGGAAGGAAGGAAGGAAGGAAGGAGCAATGTGGTTAAGTTAAAAGTAGTATAGTATATACCAGTGTCCCCCAACGATCGGTTCCATGGAGAAAGATTTTTTTTCCAAAAAGTTTCCCCTTTAATTAGTAATTTGAGTGTACCATCCCTTTATCTTACACATCATTTAGTTAACTCCTCTTTAATTCATAATAATAATTTATCACAATATAATCACTTTTTAATTATCACCTTAAAAGTTTATAACAATAATCTCTTAATAACTACTTAACACGTATACATTTTAGGCCAGATTCTGCATGGTATTTTCCCCTTCAATTGCATTAAATCATTTATAATTTCAAATAAATTAATCCATTCAATTAATCATAAAAAATTGATGTTAGTCTTTTTATAACAGTCCTCATAATTCATTTTAACTATATTCTTAAATTTATTAAACACATTTAGGATATTTATCATAATTTCTCTTTTTCACATTTATTCCATTTATCTCTGTATGTAATTTAACAATAACAAGTAGTCTGGTAACAAAGAAACATCAGTTCCAATCTTTCCATTTTGAAAATCTATATTTTTATATCTCCTAAAATGCCATTCCTTCAAATGCCATTATATTACATCACATTACCTTGCAGAATCCCCTTTCTTAATCCTTATCTACCCATTATCTCTATGTCTTTTGACTAAATAATTTCTTTTCATTGTTAAACAATTTCCATATCTCCTTATTTCCTGGTCCTTTCTCTTACTGCTTCTTTTTTCTTCCATTTTTTCCCTCCCTTTCCTACTCCAGTTTTTATCCCCCTCCTTCTTTAAAGTTTCCCTCTGTAATCCCTTTTTCTGCTGTTTCCATTTTGTTTTGTTTGACTTTCAAAACATTTCCTTTTTTAATTGCCTCCTCAAATCTCCAAGTTTTAATTCCCATTCTTTTTCTCCTTTGCTTTAATGTTCATTACTCCATTTTCCATTTAAGCTCGCTTCTTCTTCTATGATTATCTCCTCCCCTTCTGGCACTCCAGAATAGCCATTTCTAATTATTGCAAAACTAGGCAGCACGATTCACCTCTTTCATGTAACATTTCTTTTATGTTTCTTAATTCCATTTTTAACTCCAAAAAAAGTTCTGCCATTTTTAAACACCTTTTATATTTTCTTTATCCCCTTCTTCAGTCTTTAAATCCAAACCAATTGTCCAGTAATTTAATTCGACCAGTGTCTTTGATGTTTATTTCTGACGATGAACTGCTATTAATTCCTCTTTTATTAATTTTATTGTAACAAAGTTTCTCTTATTTGGTATCAAAATCCACTTTTGAAAGAACCGGGCATTTTTTTAAAGAGTCACTAAAATTTTCCCTTTACCATTAGGTGGCGCTCTCTGTTATGTCCAAATTCCATCCTTTTTTCCCCACTTTCTTTTCTCTGTTTAAGGCTTTTAAATTCAAAAAATCCAATAAATCCAATTATTGATGTTCTTTTTTTTTTGACACATTCAAGTTCAGTTTTTAAATTATGCCTATTTAGTGCCAAACATATATTTGTCCAATTTAAACAAGTATTTTCTTCTGGCTTCCTCCTTGAATTTAGCTCCTTTCAAAGTTCAAAGCCACTTTCAGCTGTCAATTCCCCCACACACACACTTTCTCTGGTCACCGCTTTTACTCTCTTTCTTAAAATATCTTTTTAGCTTAATTCCAGGGTACCTTAGTGTCCATATGTCAGCCAGTTTGCCTGGTATCCCTGCTGTCCACTTCTTCTCCACTCCAGCATGACCTTATTTCCCAAATAGCTTCCCATCTTCAGGGCAGCCATTAAAGACTGCTGCTTACTCCTGTCTTCAAGGGGAGTATATCTAGCCAGGAAGGGGAGATGCGGCTCCCCTCAACCTAGCTGGCAGTCTCCCCCTCTTTCCCCGCCTCTCCAAGGTGGATCTGGTCCTGTTTGGGACCCTCCAACAAGGTAAACACGGATCGATGCCTCACACAATTGCTGCCTCTGATCCATCATTGACGGAAATGCCACTGGAAGCCTGGAGAAAGATTTTTCTGTGGACCGGAAGGGGTGTGGTTTTGTGTGCTTCCTGCATCCCACAGATGGGGCTTTGCTTGTTTGCGTGGCCAGGTTGCTGGCATGCTGTGGACTGGTGCCCATCCATGAACCAAAGGTTATGGACCCTTGGCATATAGTAATGTATTCAACAGATGAATAATTGAAATTTATATTGTAGTCATACATTATCTGAATGATATTTGCCATGTTTCTTAACATGACTCAGAATTATATTTCCATATTCTAAACTGGGCAAGAGAATTGACAGTAGAAAAATAATGCAAAGTCGCAGCACTGTTCAAATGACTAGAATCTCACATACACAGCTATCTGCTAGCAGTTTTCCACTTTTCTTTTATTTCTGCCCCTTCCTCCTGAATAGGATTTCTTTTTCAGTATTCAATTAGAAAGCCCACTGATATTATTCCTTTTTTTCTACCTGAAGATAGAAATAGGCACTTTAAGTTGGTTTGGCACACTGTCCATAGAAGCTCAATGTATCAGCTCTCTGTGGAATCTTTCTTTTGAAGGGTTTCCAGGCAAATTCCCTCATGGGAGAATATGTACTATCACCCTTGCTTTAAACTCTACTTCGTTTTGGGAATAACTTCCCATTTTTAATGTTCTTAGAAATCTTTCCATATGAGGTGTTTCAGGCATTTATCATTTTTTAAATAGTCTTTCCTGAGTTTCAGATATGTAATCCCTGACCCTATGACTGAACTGGTGGTTTAATGAGTACTGCTTCACAGTTCTGTTATACTCCACTGTGCTAAACTGACTATGCAAGGGATGGGCAACGGATTAGGACAAGATGCATTCCTCTTCAAACATTTTTATTAGGTTATAAAATATTATAAAATACAAAATACAAAAGTAAATAAAAGACCAATGAAAGGGGAGGGGAAGTAGGAGATAGAAGTGAGGAAAAGGGTAGGGAAAAGAAAAGAAAATGAAGCATTGACTTCCAATTCTCTTTGTTGCAGTTGAATAGGGCATTAACATCAAATCACAGCTCTTTGTTTTTCCATAATAATAAGGACAAGTCATTTCTATAAAGATCTATCAATCTAATCTGTAAAACCCAAAGTCAAAATTGCATTCTTTTCCACATCAAGCATGAAATTCAGAAGCATTTTCCATGAGGAAACGAAAGTACTTAATGTTTTTTTCTTTAATCAGAGTAGTCAGTTTTACCATTTCAGTCAACTCCACTAATTCTTCATTCTCCCATGGTAGGTATCAAAGCGTCTCTTCATTTTTGTGCATACAATAGTCTTGCTGCTGTCAACATATATAGTAACAAAGTTCCTTTTTTTTCTCCAGTTCTTTTTTCATTAGGCCCAAAAGGAAAAGTTCTGGTTTCATTTTGCAAGATACATTCCATTGTGCAAAAAAAATGAATCCTCGTAGATACCTATGAATAACTACATCAGCAATTTTATATGTATATGTGTGTGCATATGTGAAGCTTTTCTGAAATATATATATATATATATATATATATATATATATATATATATATATATATAGGTCTTGGTATTGGGTCTTGTCCGTGTAAGATTGAGAATACCTTGGCAGCGTTTCGAAATCCCATCCGTCATCTTCAGGCTGGTGTCTTCAGCTTTGTTCTTCTGGTGTTCATAAGATGGTCTATGAGAAATTCGAAGTCCAAAGAGCCACCATCTTATGGACACCAGCCTGAAGATGGCGAGTGGGATCTCGTCGAAACGTCACCAAGGTATTCTCAATCTTACATGGGACAAGACCCGAATACACCAAGACCTATATACCTTTACCCATGAAAATCTACAATATATATATATATATATATATATATATATATATATATATATACACATACACACACATACATGCATGTACTTGGCAAGATATTTCAGAAGTAGTTTGCCATTGCCTGCTTCCTAGGGTGGAGAGAGAGTGACTGGCTCAAGGTCCTGCAATTGGTCTCCCAGTTTCTAGCCCGATCCCTTACCTACTACACCAAACTGACTCTTGTGAAGTACTTCATGGTAATTGATTTTCTTGTTATCTTTTGTTCAATATGGACATGTTTACAACAAAGTAATCAAAATGGTTTATCATAAAAACTGAAGAATTGCCACAAAAAAGCAGAGGATACAAATCTATAGAATGGCAAAATTTCAGTCCCAATAAGATACAGTTTTGAAAGAAAAAAAACTCATAAAAATAAGCACCTATGCTGTGGTTGTGCTCCTTCACTTGCCTAGTTTTAAACATGCATGGCTGAACTAGAAAGTATAGTGCAGTGAACTCACACAGATTAACTCTTCAACAGTAAAGAGTCCAATGGAAGCAGAGTAAGAGTTTCCAAAAAAAAAGGGGGGGGGGAGACTAAATTATATCCAGTTTGTCTTTAGGCTTGGTTATTGTTATGTATGTAGGTTTGAATGTTATTGGTTTATTTGAACTGTTCTTGTAAAATGTCAAATGGTATTGGTTTAAATAGTGCGGGAAGAAACCCTGCACTCCCATTGGCTGGCAACTACGGCTGCAGGCTATAAGAAGCAGCCGTAGCCCAGCCAACTCGGGTCCATTCGAGCTGTAGTCACTGAATGAACTCTTTGCTGGAACTCTTCACGTCTGACTCTTCATGCAGATTTAACACTGGCGACGAAGGTGGGATTTCCCTGAAGAGAAGACAACGAGAAAGACAAGCAGAAGAGCGAGATGGCTGCGCTGAACAGCCCCCCCCAGCCCCGTTCGATCCGGCGGCGGAAGACTGGGAATCGTATGCGGATTGCTTCCAGATGTACCTGGAAGGAAACAACCTCGCCGACATTCCCGAGAGACGGAAGAGGGCGGTATTTCTCACGCACTGTGGTCCGGCAGTCTTCAAGATGGCGAAGGCGTTAGCAGGAGCTGCAGAACTGAAGGTAATGGAATGGCCTGATTTGGAGAAGCTTTTAAGAGCCCATTACGCCCCACAAGTATCGTGCCTCATTAAGAGACACGAATTTTACCGTTGGGATCAAGGGGAAAGCGAGAATGTTAATGACTTCATGGCAAGTTTAAGGGACATTAGGGGTGCTTGTGACTTTACCAACTTAGAAGAGGCCATGCATGATCGATTTATTTTAGGCCTCAAAGATAAGGTCTTACAAAGCAAACTGTTAATGAAACATAAAATCACATTTAAAGAGGCCATTGAAGAAGCTGTTTCAGCGGAAGCCACCAAGTCCTCAGCAGCAGCCATGAAAAAGATTAACAAGGCCTCAAGCCAGGCCTCAAGCCATTCTGATGTGGAAAAATCCACAACAACCCATTGCGAACAAATAGACTCTGATTCAGATTGCAGTGAGGTGGAGGAAGGGATTTTTAGACTCAGAATGGAGAAGAAAAGGAAAGACCCTGGGAGAAAGAGGCAAGAATATTATTGCAGAGGCTGTGGGGGGGGCCACCCTCGCACTGAATGCAAGTTCTTAGACACCATCTGCCTACGTTGTGAGAAAAGGGGTCACCTAGCCAGAATCTGCAAATCATCCAGAACTCCACCTAGTAGGAAGAAATTTCCTGAAAAGGATTTTAAGCTCAACAACTTCATTGAAAAGATGGGGCGCAATTCAGAAGCAAATGGGAAGAATGAAATTCACCAAACAATCACTATTGGTCAGTCTTCACCCTTGAGAAGCAGAAAAGTACACGTGAAGGTGTTCATTGAAGGAAGCCTTGCCAAATGGAAGTGGACTCAGGCTCTTATTTAACTATGGTGTCATGGGACACTATTCACAGACTACTTCCCAACATTCAGAAGAAACATTTCCAGAAGCAAGCACTGACTCTTAAAGACTACCAAGGGAACAAGATTCCAGTAGTTGGAGCAAGAGATTTCAACGTGCAGTTTAAAGGCCACACCAAATGTTTGCCTCTGACCATCGTGGACAAGGATTGCCCAAGCTTGCTGGGACTTGAGTGGTTCAAGCCACTAGGCATCGAGGTGACTGGCATCAATCACGTGAGCAACACTGAATGGGAGGAGGCCTTGAAGTCTGAGTTTCCAGAGGTCTTCAGCGAAGGATTGGGCAAGTATATGGGGACCCCTATCACTTTCAACCTAGATCCCAAGGTGCCCCCAATTCGTTTAAAGCCCAGGAGGGTTCCATTTGCTTTAAAGGAAAAAATTGATGCACAATTAGATAAATTAATTGCTCAAGGGGTTTTAGAGCCCACTGATCACTCCAGATGGGAAACACCCATAGTCACACCAGTCAAGGCTGATGGGTCAGTGAGAATCTGTGGGGACTATAAGAGGACACTTAACCATGCGCTGCAGCAGAGCGCATACCCAGTACCAGTTGTACATCATCTGCTACATTCACTTGGCAGGGGTACAGTCTTTGCCAAATTGGATCTGGCCCAGGCATATCAACAACTAACAGTTGATGATGCCACTGCAGAGGCCCAAACAATTGTGACTCACAGAGGTGCCTTCAAATGTAAAAGGTTACAATTTGGAGTAAGCGTGGCACCTGGCATTTTTCAAAGTCTTATGGAAAGAATGCTGCAAGGACTGCCAGGGGTAGTGCCTTACTTTGATGATATGTTAATCTCTGCTGAAAATGACACTCAGCTTCAAGAAAGACTCAGAGAAGTCCTTACCCGATTCAGAAAAGTGGGGTTAAAAGTTGAGGAAGACAAATGCACACTTAAAACAGACAGGGTTGAGTTCCTGGGCTACATGATTGACAAGAATGGCATACACCCTACTGATGCCAAAGTTAAAGCTATCAAAGAAGCCCCTAAACCTAAATGCAAAACAGATTTGCAAGCCTTCCTTGGACTCATTAACTTTTATCACATGTTTCTACCTCAAAAGGCATCCATTGCTGAACCTTTGCATCGTCTGCTTGATAAAAAAGCTGTTTGGATCTGGGGGAGGAAGGAACAATCAGCATTTAACAGTATTAAGAGACTAATCACGTCTGATGCTGTATTGATACAATTCTCTGAGAATTTGCCTGTGGTACTGACTTGTGATGCATCCCCTTTTGGAGTGGGGGGGCGGGGTTTGAGCCACAGGAGGCTTCCCAGTGGAAGGGAAGCCCCTATTGCATTTTACTCTCGCACTTTGACCAAAGCAGAGAGGAATTATAGCCAACTGGACAAGGAGGCATTGGCAGTTGTTGCAGCTGTCAAGAAATTTCATGAATATCTGTATGGCAGGTCATTTACCATTGTTACAGATCACAAACCTTTATTAGGCATTGTGGCAGGAGACAAACCTACGCCTACTATCCTGTCACCAAGAATGCTGAGATGGACTGAATTTCTTGCAGCCTATTCATACAAACTGATTCACAGGCCTGGCAAGGACATTGGACATGCTGATGCACTGAGTCGTTGCCCACTGCCTTGCCACAAGGCGGACTTTGAACCGGAAACACACACTTTTTTCCTAGAGACTGTTGCTAAGCTTCCAGTCCATGCTGCTGAGATTGCCAGAGAGACTGCCAAAGACATTGTGTTGGCACCTGTTATAGGCTGGATTAAGAAAGGTTGGCCTCTTCAAGATCTACCTCACCTTACCCAACCTTTTAAGTCCAGACAAACTGAATTATCTGTATTAAGAGGATGTATTTTGTGGGATAACAGGGTGGTTATTCCTGCAAAACTGCAAAGAGAGGTTTTGGAAATGTTACATGAGGGTCATCCTGGGATTGTAAGGATGAAGGGATTGGCCAGGAGTTATGTATGGTGGCCAGGTATTGACAAAATGGTTGAAAACTGGGTTGCATCTTGTCCCAACTGTCAGGTAGTCATGCCTGCCCCACCTCACACCCCCACACAGGAATGGGAATGTCCTAGGGGCCTGTGGTCTAGGATCCACATTGATTTTGCAGGCCCTACTAGAGGGCATACTTTTCTGGTTATAGTAGATGCATATTCCAAATGGCTTGAAGTAATTCCCATGAAATCCACCACAACTGATGCTGTAATCAAGCAGCTCAGAAAACTGTTTGTAACCCATGGGTTACCAGATGTCCTTGTCTCTGACAATGGCCCTCAATTCACATCTAACATTTTTGAATCCTTTCTAGCACAACAGGGTATCAGACATGCCCTCACTGCCCCTGGGCACCCTTCGGCCAATGGCCAGGCTGAACGCATGGTACGCTTTACCAAAGAGAAGCTTCAGCAGCTGGGTCCTGGGGACATCACTGAGAAGCTTGAAAAACTTCTTAGTGTTCAGCACATCACTCCTAGCCCATCAAATAACTTATCCCCAGCAGAGTTGTTGATGGGTAGGAAACTTAGGTCTTCCCTTGACCGCCTTCATCCCACTTACGCACCCAACGCACCACTGGATTCCACTTCCAAAGTTCGTACTTTCAGTGTGGGAGATTCTGTATATGCTATGAACCTTATAGGTGAACCTCTGTGGATTCCTGCTGAAATAACTCACATCACTGGCCCTCATTCTTACAGGGTACAAACATAGGATGGACTCCTCTGGAGCAGGCACATTGACCAACTTAGATCCAGGTTCCCTCAGGAACATCGCCCCTGTCTCTCTCGGGGTCCCTCACCTGATGTCACTTCTAGGGGAAGGGAGGAACAGGAGGAAAATCAGCAAGCAAGAATCAACCCCATGTGTAGCGAGCCATTACGACAGGAACCATCCCGAACCCTGTCACAATGCCAAGATCCATCCTTAGAAGTGGAAGATTGCACATCACTACCTGACTTGGGTGCTGACATTGGAATGGAGATGGGTTGGGAGGAGAGACCAGATTCTAATAGTCTAACAGGATCTCCTTTCACAGGAAGTCCCAACAGGGAAATGTCAGCAGAAACATTTCCCCTCTCACTGGGTGAGAACGTTAAAACTTCTGAACCACGAAGGTCTCAATGTACACGTAAGAGCCCCACCTATTTAAAGGAATACATTAGATAGGTTGGGGTTTGGTATGGACTGAACCTAGTGGGGAGGGGTGTTATGTATGTAGGTTTGAATGTTATTGGTTTATTTGAACTGTTCTTGTAAAATGTCAAATGGTATTGGTTTAAATAATGTGGGAAGAAACCCTGAACTCCCATTGGCTGGCAACTACGGCTGCAGGCTATAAGAGGCAGCCGTAGCCCAGCCAACTCCGGTCCATTTGAGCTGTAGTCACTGAATAAACTCTTTGCTGGAACTCTTCGCGTCTGACTCTTCATGCAGACTTAACAGTTATGACACTCAGACTATCTTACTGAGATGAGACCAGGATAGAGTTGCTTGATCTCTTTGCAGCTGAGATCAATGACCCTTTGTATTGTTTGATTTCTTAGTGGCTGAGATCAATGAGACCTTCCTATGTTGCTTGATCTCTAAGTGACTTTCAAGATCATAAATGTGGTATCCTTTTGGATTCCCTCCCAAGATGAAGAATGGGGAAGGAGGGACTGCTTCCTAAGTGATTGTAGTCAATGATAGTGGAGAGAAATTATACTTTAGAATACTATTGCCATTCCTTTTTAATGTCTACAATAAGATTCTGGGTGAGATCATCTGTCAACTTGGAGTTAGCTATCATCAGTATGTTTGACTTCACTGATATGCTACAAACCCAGTGCCTGAAGGCTCTTATGGTCTAGATGTGGAAGAAGAATAGTCTAGACCAGGGGTGTCAACCTTGCGTCCTGAGGGCCAGATGCATCATGTGCTGGCCCTGCCCCAGCCCAGTTTAGCAAAGGGGAGAAAAGCCCCAATACATCACATGATGCCACTGTGATGATGCAAGTTTGACACCCCTGGTCTAGACCAACTAAATCTCAGCAAGATGGAATTGGTCTGGGTTATGAACTCATCCAATTCCAGAGATATTTCATTTTTAGTTTTAGGCTGGGCTGCAGCAAGGAGGGCATTTGTACAACTACATATAGCATAGTACTTATATTATTATTATTATTATTATTATTATTATTATTATTATTATTATTATTGTTGTTGTTGTTGTTATTATTATTATTATTATTATTTATTACACTTGTATGCCGCCCTCTCTCCCTAAGGACTCAGGGCGGCTCACAGAATAAAAAATGCAATACAATAAGTTAACTAAAAAATAATTAAACAGTACAAGCCTAATATTAAACATTAAAACTATTAAAACCATTAAAATTTTTAAAAGAAATCCCCCTCCCCTCTTCGTTCAGTCCAGGCCAGCCTGCTGAAATAACCAAGTCCTTAGGTCATGGCGGAAGGACCAGAGATCTGGAGCCAAACAAAGGTCCAAGGGGAGTTGATTCCACAGGGTGGGTGCCCCCACAGAGAAGGCCCTACCCCTGGGCACCGCCAGCCAACAGTGTCTGGCCGATGGTATCCTAAGGAGGCCCTGTCTGTGGGAGCGTACAGGACGATCGGAATGTGATGCCGGCAGGAGACATTCCCGCAAGTACCCCGGACCCAAGCCATGTAGGACTTTATATGTTGTTACTAAAACCTTGAATCTCTTGAATATACTTTCCTAGAGTGGGAAATCCTGATTATGGTCACTCCAGTTGAACTTCTGCAACGTTTATGGGGCTTCCCTTGAAGATCACTGGACAAGAGTGCAGAAGCTTGAGTAATCATGGGTGTGCCTCACTTTGGTTATTCAATATCTCTATTTTGAGAGTTGTGTTGGTTACCAATTGCAAGGTGGATAATCTTCATTGCTCAGGAGATGGTATCTTCAGGACCGTCTGTTCCCAGTTGTATCTGCCCATTCAGTATGAGTTTTTTTAAAAAATGGGTTCCCTTCAATTGCCTTCTTTGATAGAAAATACTATCAACAAGAGGCATAAAAGTAGGCTTCAGTTGCTGTCCTCTTCTCTAAAATGCTCTGAATTTCCCTTAAGAATTGTTCAGCCTTAACCCCACCAGGTTTTAGAGAGGCTCTAAAAACCTGTTTTTTTCAACAACAGGTTGAGGAGGTTGTTTTCTGTTCTCTGCAGTGGGAATTTATTTGATATTAATGGGATGAAGTTGTTCTAATAAGACATGGACAGGGTAATTCTTTTTTTTTTCTTATGTGCCATTTTAATTTTGGTTAGAAATGTGGCCCTGTATGATATTCAGAGTTAGCAATGTTTAGAATGGGACATAATCTCTGTTAATAAATAAATAATAAAGATACTCCCATCAAAAAAGACACTCCCAAAATGAATGGCCTGGACCAATCATACATCAAGCAACATAAATATTCATAGAAATCCATCCTTGAAAGTACTGTAGAATAAGAAAAATAAGTAGGGGCATTCCATAGACTAAATCTCTTCACTCCAAATAGTGTCAAGAAAGCAAATACCATCCAATATTATTTTTATATCAAACTTTTTAAAGTAGAGAGGCAGAAAGTGTGAATTATCACTGTGAGCTTTACAACTGAATGGAAATCTCAGATATGTTTCCAACTTTCGATCTTCTTGCTTCTGGTTTAGGGCTATAACTACTAATCCATATTAGCTCCAGTTTCCCATTGGGGATCCTGACTCATCACTTTTTGCTTTTCTCTGAGACATACAACTACAAAGAAGTCTTTTTAAAATCTAAAACTATAATCTCCAACTAGGGTTAAAAAAAGCTGCAAACTAATCCAAGCTTTAAGGATTGTATTTCTTTCAACCTCAAAGAATCTAGCTGCTACATTTTGAACCAATTTTTATTTGTCAAAATACTTTCTTGAACATCCTATGTGAACATACAAGAAACTATGTGGTCATGTTTTTGAGGCTATATTCCAGTAGACAATAGCAGAGTCCCCAACTATCCAGACCATGGACCAGTACTGATCCATGGCCTGTTAGGAACCAGGCTGCAAAGCTGGAAGTGAGTGGTGGGTGAATGAGTGAAACCCTCCCCCACCCCAGTGCATGGAAAATTTGTCTTCCATGAAACCAGATCTTGGTGCCAAAAAGGTTGGGGACCACTGGACTATAGGACTATCTGAAGGCTGTATCTACAGAATGTGGCCAGCACAGATAAGTAAGAATTCCAGTCAATAAAAACTTGTCCAGATATACACCCTTTTTTAAAAAAACAGGATGAGATCATCCTAATTTTTTTCAAAATGTGAAAGAAAGCATTTCAACATTTCACCTTGTGCCCATAGAGCATTTCTTATATCTTCCCCTTGTAGATTGCCCTGCCCCAAAAAAAACCCCAGGATTTGGAAATGTGTGTTTGGTTTCTTTAAGCATTGTTTTATTTAGCTCCCTTCTTTTATTACAGACTAAGTCAGTAAGACAGACTCAAAACAGCAATAACAGTTTTGATAGTGGTAATAAATTTCCCTTTGATTTCTATTTTGCCATATTAAATGTTTAGACATGCATTGGGAGCTGTGAAAAAAATGCAATTGAACAATAAGATGAGAAAAGAGGTCTATCTGTTCTCAAAGCTCTTTCTTTGGAAAAAGAAGCTTTGCAAATAATTAGCAGTAAAACTTGCTGTATTCTCAGATTTTCCTGCAAGTAGCAAAAGTAAGTGCCTTGTCACTTATACTTAATTTTCTCTCTTTTCCCCACTGACCTCTGTGAGGTAAAGAGAAGGACATCAGTGTGTGTGTCTCCATAGGAGGTATGCAGGTAAGTAGGCTTTCAGAGAAAGAGACAAATGAGATCAGTGGAGGGCCTCAAGAGAAAACACTTTTTGGTAAACAGTGTCATATGAAAGCAAAACTGGGCAGAAGGAGGGAGATAAAAATTAAAGAGGCACCAAGGGCATAAGATGTTTTTTATACTTAGAAAGCAATGGAAGGAAAGTACCACCAGATAGCAATATTCCATTATTGGCAGCATAAAAATGAAACTTTTGAACATGGAAATAAATATTACTAGCCTAATACTAAGGGAAACATTTGATCAATCGGCTGCAATCATTTGTAAACTGGCATAATGTGCCAAATACTTCTTCAGTCATTCTAAACATAACAGTTCCAGAATTGGTTTTGTGTACAATGAATCAGGCTTTTCTATATTTGAATGAGGGTAATAATCAGTTATTGCATTTCTTTTAAATGAGATGTAGCAGATGTTCCTATCAAATGACAGGAGCTAATAAGGGACTGGATAGAATGATCAAAGCTGAAATTGTACTCCAGCCATATGAAGTGGTTTGTCCAGAGGCCACCAGTATAGGTCATGCCCCTATATTGACTCTAGACAGTGTAATACTTCCCCTTCAGGAGCAGGTTCAAGGTTTGGGAGAACCTCCTGGATATCCAGCTTCTATGTGGTCAGCAGATAGAGCCTATAACCAAGAGAGCTTGGCCCAAAGGGCCTAGCCTCGGCTGGTATTGTTGCCATGGAGCCTCTGGTAACAATAAATGTCTTCATTGCATCAAGATTTGATTACTCCAATGTGATCCACTTGAGTCAACTTCTGAAGACCATTTGGAAACTTCCATTGGTGCAGAATGCTATAGCCCATCTTCTGGTCAATGATAGCTATTTCAGCAGTGTTACACCTATACTGGTTCCAGTATGTTTCCAAGGACAATTAAAATCTTGGTATTGCCTTAGGTGGCTTGAGTGCATATTATCTAGGAGATCATCTTGTTCCAATACAGCCTTTGTTGCCAGTGTTCAACCCAGGAAGTCATGCTATGGGTCCCCTCCTCTCATGTCAGAGAAGTAGAGCTCAGAAGTGGCCATTTTTTCCATACTACCCTCTCACTTTAAAATATTGTACTTCCCTGAGATCCAGATGCCCCACTCACTTTTAGAATTCAGGAAGACAAAATACTTGAGTCACCTTTTATATGGTCTTGTTTTATTGGTGGTTTAATAGGATTGTTTTATGAAATGTGTTTTTATGAAAATAAAACAAAATGGGACAGCCTTCATACCAAAATATGGTGTACACAATGAGAATAATACATGTGCAGGAATTTGTGGAAAATATCATTCATGTATATTATGATATGTACATACACACATATGCAATCACGCATATAGATAGATGTCATCCATGATCAAATTCCTCCTGCTAGATAACATCCAACTTATGCCAATGCTGACATAAATCCAGTGGGCTTCAGTGCTTTATCTCCTAAAATGCAAAAGTAAGATGCAGAAAACACACATGGCAAAAACTAAATACAAAAACACAGCATCTTCAGTAATGACACACAGTGTAGGAATTTGATAGTATATACATATATATATTTGAACCTAATTAAATAAGATGGTTGAGAAATAGAATGTTCATTAGGCTGGTTCAGGGATATCAAACACATACAAAAAAGTATCATTGGCAGCACCTCAGAATGGGATTTATAATACACACGTGCAAACTGTCACCAGGATAATCTCTAACACAGAGATGATCAAACTGCTGATTCTACTTATCCACAGTCACTACTAGTATGAGACATGACTAATTTCCTATTATCGTTTTCCACAATCTAGATACCACTATATCCCCAAATATATGGTGTTAATTTCATGAATTCACCTGTCACTATAGTCACTGCTAGATTTTTTTTTTTGAGATAAGGTTCATATTGGAGATTAAGGACAATAATTCCCTTAAAACAATGTTCTTCATGCATTCCCCTGGAGCATGTGATGTTCAAAATGTGTACAGAAATGGGGATGCAAGTGCTGGCCACACTCCACATCTCTGGGTCCATGGCTTCTCAGCACAACTTCTAATCGTCCTAGTTTAAAATATTTATTTATTTATTATTTATTAATTGGACTTGTATGGCACCCCCTCTCCGCAAGGACTCGGGGCAGCTCACAACTAAAACACCATAATACAAACAATAAATATTTTAAAAAGAATTAAATCAATGAGCCCAAAATTTAAAAAAACCCAATTAAAATAATTTAAAAAAAACCCGGAGGTCAGTCCAGCCCGGCCTGTTCAAACAACCAGGTCTTCAGATCGCAGCGGAAGGAGCGAAGGTCAGGAGCCAAACAGAGCTCCAGAGGGAGCTGGTTCCACAAGGCGGGGGCTGCAACAGAATAGGCCCTTCCCCGGGGCACTGCCAGCTGACATTGTCTAGCCGACGGCATCCCGAGGAGTCCCCGTCTGTGCACACGCACAGGGTGATCGGTTTTTGATATTGGCAGGAGACACTCCCGCAAGTACCCTGGACCCATATTGTAAAGGACTTTGAATGTTAACACCAACACCTTGAATCTCACCCGGAGGGCAACCGGTAACCAATGCAGCTCACGCAGGAGGGGTGTAACATGGGAGTATCGGGAAACTCCCATCACAGCCCGCGCAGCCGCATTCTGCACCAGCTGAAGCCTCTGGATGGTATGGAAGGGCAGTCCTAAATAGAGAGCGTTGCAGTAGTCTAGTCGGGAAGCCACAAGTGCATGAGTGATCGTGCGAAGGGCATCTCGGTCTAGATACGGGTGCAACTGGAGAACCAGTCAGACCTGGGCAAAAGCCCCCCTGGTCATGGCCCCCACCTGCTCCTCCAAACCAAGCCGTGAATCCAGGAGGACTCCCAGGTTCCGGGCCCTATCCACAGGGGGCAACACCTCTCCCCCTATGACCAAAGATGGAATCAACTGGCTGGGCCAAGATGCCCAAATAAATCTTCATAATCACAGTATTGTTGTTTGAGTGTCTCTAAGTTAAAAAGAGATTTATACTATCATTTATTTGAATGTAGCAGAACTCAGCTGGTGATCTTAGGCCCATCCTGTTATGTATGTAGGTTTGAATGTCATTGGTTTAGTTTGAATTGTTCTTGTAAAATGTCAAATAGGATTGGTTTAAAAAGTGCGGGAAAACCCTGCACTCTGATTGGCTGGCAACTACGGCTGCTGGCTATAAGTAGCAGCCGTAGCCCAGCCAAGTTGGGTCCATTCGAGCTGTAGTCACTAATAAATTCTTCACTGAAGCTCTTCACATCTGACTCTTCATGCAAACTTAACACATCCTATATTATAAATCAAGTGATCAGGGTCTATAATCCCAATATAAGTTCTATACAGACTGGCCTGAAAATAAATAGGGTAGCCTTACTACTTAGTGTAATAAAACTCATGGAAAGAATAGTTGAAGACATGTACAGGATGGTGTTGGAAGGAAAAAATGAACATTTGTGGTCTTTTTGCCACTAAATATTTTAGCCTATCCCTCCAGCTTTGTTCCAATAATTCTGCCATATCTGGGCTGCAAAAATCCAGATTTGTGAAAACTTGATTTGGTAGCCTCAGTTCAGCTGCTACTTTTGCATGTAGAGTCCAACACCTGATCACTAGTAAACATTCCCTCTCATCAAGGTTCTTTGCTGAAGACAAGTCATAAATATGGTTATCATTTTTTTATTTATATTACCAGCACAAGTAGAGAAGAGATGGATTTCTTATCATGCTACACTTAAAATAGCACTTGGTCAGGAGTTCCATCAATTTGCCATCTTAAAATTGTTCCATGTTCACATATTCACAAGTACACACCTATTTTAATGAAAGCCTCTAAATGTTTTGAATGACACCTGCAACCAGACATTATATTCCTATAGAATATGGAATATGGAAACATTTAACTTTTTATTATGTCTGAGACTGATTTTATAGCAGAGGGAGGGAGGGAGGGAGGGAGGAAGGAAGGAAGGCCTTTTCTATTTTATAATAGTAGCTACTCTTGAAGATTCGCTTTTTAGATGTTTTTAGAACCAGTTGCTGAATTATGCTGCTAAACTGAAGTGTTTTTGAAGAACACAAGATCTCTTCTTTGTTTCAGAAGTACCCATTGTGCCTCAAAGAGTACTTAGATGTAAAAGAAAAATAATCCATAACAACATAATTCTACCATTCAAAGGATTTTTTTTTGAAAAAAAAGTTTTTATTTTTAAGACGAACATACAAACAAAACATAAAAACATAAAAGCCATCTTCCATTTTATATACATACAGTGTGTCAGTTGGTTACAGATTTTTTGTGTTATCCTTTTGTAGTCATCACTCACAATTTATAAAAAAAATTCTCATATTGTCAATTTAAAACATGCTTACATATTTATCAGTTATTATTTATGCATGACGAAACTATTTATTTCATCATTTATACGAGATATTCTCAATTTTATTATAAAGTTTATATTACACTTTCACCCAATGGTTATATATGTCTATATTATATTTTATATCAATCTATTAAATTTCTATTACAAAATTATTTCATCTAATACATTGCCAAGTCTTTTTATCCAACCATTGATAAAACAAATCCCATATCTTATAAAATTGTTTATCTTCTTGATCTCTAATTTCAAATGTCAATTTGCTCATTTCAGCACAATCCATATTCCTCCGGAATAGGTATTTTATCGTTTTTCCAATTCTTAGCAAATACAATTCTAGCTACTGTTAAGACATTTACAATCAAATATTTCAACTCTTTATTGTAGATTTCTGGTATGATTCCCAATAAAAATATTTCCAGTTTAAAGTCTATATGTTGTTTTATCATTTTTTCTAACCACGTGTGGATTTTAGTCCAATATCTTTTTGCATCCAAACACGTCCACCACATATGGTAATACGAGCCCGGTATCTGATAACATTTCCAACATTTATCCGATGTATTCTTAAACATTCTTGCAATTCTCATCGGGAGTAAGTGCCACCTGTAAAACATCTTATACAGATTTTCTTTATAAGCAGTTGACATTGTCATTTTATAATTTTGAGACCATAGTTTTTGCCATTTCTCTAAATCAATCCCATATCCAAAAATTTTCCCCCAAGCAATCATCATTTTTTTAACTTGCTCCTCCTCCAATTTAAATTCTAATAAGTGTCCATAAAGTTTTTTAATTACATTTTCATCAGTACCTATCAAAATTTTGTCTAAGTCAGTCAACTTATCATAAATACCTTCTAATTTAATATCTTCATCAAATATGGATTGTATTTGCAAATATGAAAACCAATTCATTTTTATATCTTGTTCCTCCAACGCTTGCATAGATTTAAGTTCGCCCTTTTCATTCAATATTGAATGTCCCATTCAAAGGATTGATTGTTTCACTTTGATTTTTTTTTCCTCAAATGAAAATTAGTAAGATTTATATTGGATTACAGATAGTTGGTAGCAATGAAAAGGAAAGGAGGAAACAACAACTCGTAGAATAAAGCAACAGAGCATCTAAACAAGAAAAATCTGTACACAATTAAAACTGAGGCTCAAATTTTGCTTGTGTAGTGAGATCTTTTATGCCCTATCCTCATATTTGTTGGGTCTAGTTTTGTGACACAACACTAGTTTTCTTCTTCATCTATGGTTTCATAAAGAGCCTCAATTGATCCTAAAAACAGAAAGTTATATTTTTGTTCTTAAATATGGATAACTACTTTTTAAAAAAAATATCCAGCTTTTTCCACATTCTCTTTAAGGAAAGATTTATTGATTTATTGACAAAGATTTATTGATTTTGCCATTCCTTTGCAAATTATTTCTGACCAAGAAAATATATTAAGCAAGATGTGAAAAAGAAAAAAAGATAAAGAAGTAAACATAATTATTGCTTATCCTGCTTATGCTTCCTTTTTTTTAATGGGGTTTTTCCCCCATAGTAAGGCATTTAATTTTCAGGTAGATGGCTACAAAACCCAATATAGACACTAAATAGCAGCAAAGAGAATTCCAGATTTTTTGCTGACATATAGTAGTTATTCAAAAAAATTAGCTGCTCAGGTATGGTAACTCTAACAGACATACTGTAGAGTTGTTCATTAATTGCATAGAGATCCATATATATTTCATGTGCATAGAAACATCTCATCATTATTTGAAATAAACATTATTTTATTTATTTATGCATCTAAAGGGTCTGTTCATCTACTCAACAGAGAGTCTAGGCAATGTACCCAAATTAAAACCAACATAGTAATATGTACCCCATGATGCCCTGGTTAAAACACTAATTCACAAAATAAAAAGCCACATCACAAACAAATGCCTGGGAAAAACACATCACCCAAATGCCTGGGAGAAGAGTCAGGACTACACAAGGTAAGGCTCAAAGCCATGTGGATCTTGAGGGTGGAGGATGCTATTCCATGGAGCACACAAAGCCACAGAGAAGGCACAACTCCAAAGTCCAATGAGATGGCATTATTTGATGATAGGAACCCAGAACATGCCTTTCCTGCTAGACCTGATAGGGTAGGCAGAAACAGTGGGGGATGGATGGTACCTCAGTATCCTGATCCTATGCCATACAAAGTTTTATAGGTGGTAATTACTATCTGGAAGCCAACTGGGAATGAGTGTAGCTTGCAGTGTGATATGAATGCATAGAGAAGCTCCACCCTGTTGCATTCTGACCAGTACTGTGTTCCTACCTTGGTCACTACCAGTTTGGTGGGTGATTGCATGTGTGTACGCATGCATGTGCCACTAACACACATGTGCACGCACCCCTAATGCACCAATCAACTGAGAGGATGAAGAAATGAAAAGCTAGGAGTGACCCTCCCACCCACTCATGCACTTGTCACTTCTTTTATCCTCTCAGCTGATTGTCGGAGGAACCAGTTCGTCCATACCGGTAGTATCTTTTTTACCACCACTGATTCTGACCAGTTGAGCTTCTAAATGCTTTTCAACGTCAGCCCAAGTACAGTGAATTACAATAATCCAAATGGTAGGTAACTAAGCCATGCCTCACCAGGAGCAAGGTCTCCCAATCCAGGAACTAGAACACTTGGTACATAAGACAAACCTGTGAAAAGAGCCTCTAGCTGCGACCTGTGGCTGCGACCCGTTCTTCCTACAGTCCAGTTTTGTGAGTCCAAGAAGACTCCTACTTTACCCACCAGCTCTGACTGGAATAATCTGACCATGGAAGAAGTTCTCTCACAATGAGTCAAGCTCCCTTCCTTGAGGCACAGGTTTGTAGAAAGATGGGGTCACTATCTGTTATTTAGACAGTGCAATGAGAAATTTTAGACCAAAATAATTCCATCTCTGCTTTTAAGTGACAGATAACCAAACAATTTATCTACTAAACCACAACACAATCACTACCTATCCATACTTATCTGAAGGCACACAGGGACTCAAGTTTACCATCTTAAACTTAACCTCTAGACTTTCATGCTTCTTTAATGGTTGGTTTCAGGATCTGAGAGATGGGCAGGAAGTCAAGGAGGAAACCTAATAGTTAAAATACCAGCATTCTTCCAAATTCTTTCAGGTATCTGCAGCAAATGATGTATTGATCTTGCTGTTAAACTGCACAGCTGTAACCAACACATTAGACATGGAAGATAAAAGCAATGACTAAAAGAACCTTATTTCATCTGTCACACCTGAGGCTCTGCCTTCTCCAGACCTTTAGTGTATTAGCACAGAAAATCAATTAGATAACAAACTATACAAATGAAGGGGGAGAGGTTTTTTCTTAAGGATCCATTCAAAAATTTGTGGCGTGCCAAAAAGCGTGCAAGTAAGCAACTTTGGAGGAGGGGAGATGGTAGGTCAAACTCTGATTACATATTATTTATATTAGATTTTGGCTAAGCTAAAGATCAATTTACAGCTGTAGCAGAACTTGTTATCAGACAGAAAATATAGCATCAGTGTTTTCTCATCATTCACATTCAGTTTGTCAGCCATTTGTTTAGGAGAAGGCACATTCTCATCTAAGGCTGAGAGGTTTTTTTTCCCTTCTTCATTGAATTAAAACTGCATTAATTTATATCTCACCTTTTGATTATGTAACAAAAGAATAGAAATAAACAAGTAATCTATCCTTCAAATGTTACAGCTTAAACAAAACACTCCTGTGAGAAAACCACCAAGTGTGGTTCTGATGACAGGGGTTCTGTATGGGCATCTTTTTAATAAGATATTTGAAGAGGAAACAACCTCAGTTCAGTTCTGTACTTGTGAATTATGCTCTAGAAATAACTTGTTGCAGGTAGCTGCCATTCATCTTCACCTATTTTTCTCAGCTATTCTGCAAACTTTGGGACAGTGATGCAATGGAGACAAGGGTAACATGAATATAGGTGAATATACATGTCCCAGGATAATGATGCAGGATCCAATGTGGATCAGTCCCTGGGACCAGAGGTTTTGCCTTCCAAGCTTTCAGACTCATTCTGGTGCCCATCTTCAGGGAATTTCTGTTTAGCAGAGTGTGTTCTCTGTTCTCTGTGTGGTATTTATATGGTGCTTGTTATATGTGGCTTTTTAGAAATTGATTGGGGTGTTGATGGCTGCCTATTAAGGGTAACATCTGTATAATTCCCTTAGAGCAGCATAAGAGAAGACAACTACAAGCATTAAAAGGCAGGAGATTTGGGTCTCCCCCATGTCCAATATTTCCTTTGGGGGCAGGGGGAGGGAAAATCCTGTATTAAAAAATTTGTTTTGTAATTGAAAAAAAAAGGATTTGATAAATCACTTTTACAAGTGCTGGATATTTTTACATCATTGCTGGCCTGAATCATTTTTTTTTCTGCCAAACCTATTTATTTATAAACTTTATAGATAATTTAACTTGCACCAGAACAGTGGCCTGTCTCTTTTAAACCACAGTGGTACCTTGGTATTCAACTGCTTTCAAACTGATCAAATTTGGTACTCAATGCATTTTGACATGAAAATTTTGTTCTGATACTCATGATTTGTTTGGCACTCAATGCACCAGCTAGAACTTGTGGGTGTCACTGCCTTGTGACTCACTACATTATTCCTTATGGGAAAAACTTCTTTGGTACTCATCATTTTGATACCCATCACTACTTAATGCTTCCTACTGAAAGCAGCTCCACCAGCATGACAAGTCTCATGCCATCCTGCTGAGAGTGGCTTCACCTGCATGACAGGCCTCACAGCATCCTGCCATGAGCGGCTCCACCAGCACAAGACCCAAGCTCCAGTGTCCCAGCAGCAGCAGGGCCAGCAGGCAGGGAGAGTGGAGAGGCTGCAAACTGCTGCAGAAGACGTCAGGCAGTGGTCGGGGCACAGGAGGCCAGGCTGCGGCAGTCCTAAGGTAAGTGGGTGTGGGGCGCATGGGGCACCCCCCACCCTAGCTTGATTTTTACACCGTGCCTCACCTCACCTCATACAACCACATGGTGGGTGGGGTTTAACTAGGATTTATTTTTGGGGTAGGGCTCATATTAGGCACAGGTGTGAAAATTGGACTAGGACTTGTTTTCAGGGTAGATTTATTTTCAGGGATTTGTTTTCTTTTCTAATTTTGAATTATACAATCTTGTTCCTTTTCTGCAACAAGACTTGTATGGTTGTATGATTAAAAAAAGCAACTATAGTGGTATCTTGGTTTTCATCATTCATAAGAGCTTTGCTTTGAAGTTATATATGCTTCCAACATGTATACCGTTTTCCCTGTGAACCCTTCTAGCAGTAGAACTCCATTCATCCCCAAACGTAATTCTAAAACAAGTGCTATAAATATTTCCTACCCCTTTTCCCCTTTTACTAGGTCTTCCAATTTATCTCTTCTACAGACTCTCCACACTTCCCCAAACTTAACCTTTCAAATAGCCAAAAAATCTACTCTTATGACACAGAGATAAAATGAAATAATAAAATTAAAAACCCTCTCCCATATTCTTCAGGATACTGTGCTGGGATTTCCAATTCTAACCTAGGTGGAAGGATCACTCTTATTTGAAAGCAAACATGTCAGTGACTGAAAACCAGCATGCTCTCCTCCTCATTACGGTGGCTTAAATAAATGATGAAATGGTTTTGTTTCGTTTGTGTGTTTTGTTGCAGTGCTGCTCACTGCAACACTTTGAGAGCACAGACTGAGATAGGAACCTTAGTGAGGTCCAGAATCAAAACTGAAAGGCTTCAGATTCATGTACTTCTTTTGGGGAAAATGAAAATCCATCTTAAGTTATTCCACTACATTCCACCTGAGATACAATATGTAACATACAGGAAAGGTTTTGGGTACTCATTACAATTTTTCCTTTTTTTTTTGTCTATGGAGATTGTCAGTCATCCTCAGTCATATTTTCCCAAAAGTGCTTTTTCAAGAGGCAGCTGGACTTGCTTTGTTTTCCCTTAACAAGCAGATGACTGCAAGGAATATAAATCCTTCATTCTCTACCATTCACTCAGAACTGAAGAAGCTTCTTGGATGAGAAGTGAAATGTCTTCAAGGAAAAACAAAGAAAGTCCAGTTGTCTCTTGAAAAAGCACCTTTGGGACATTTCTTTTTTTCTTTCCTTAAAAAAATATGGAAGGTGATTCCCAAACATACACAACCAACCTCTGTTATTCCTTGTACAGTATACTTCTTTCATTTCCTTCAGCAATCTTTGAGTCAACATCTTACTGTACATTTGAAAACCATTAGATTTAGAAACTGAATGCAGGTTTATTGCATGTTTTAACTACAACAATATTTTGCACATGTTACCAAAATCTTTTCTAAGTTAACTGTAGAATCAGGAGGGCTACAAAGTTATTTCATTAAAACAGATTGCCTTCTAACAATAGCTGGCAAGTTACAAAAATAACAGGACAGCATGTGGTCCAGGGGGCCGTATGTGGTCCACCCCTGCTCTGCTGAAAATAGCTGAATCCTGCATACTTTTCCTACTTCAGCCTAACAGAACATAAGCTGTCTCTGGAGGAGCAGGCAACACTGAATACTTTGCCTGCTGTTAATCTGCATGCTGGTGGCAGAAGTGAAAGATAATTTGGCACTATACATTTGTACAGTCTGGCAGCACAGAGCAAAATAGAAAAGTAGACCTTTCCTGGAGGCATAGCATCCAACGGAAGACAGGACTCAGGAATTAAATGGTTGAGTCATTGCTGAAAAGCTGCTTAAGCACACTTCAACGCTTACTCTTTATTGCATGGCCAACTTCATCTCAACCAAGCCATATTGGCCTCTCTTCTAATTCTTTGAAGGTTGGCTAGAAATGCTCTCTTCAAGCTTTGAGGAAGAACATACTTGCAAACCAAAACAGCAGAACTTTCTTATAGTTTGGGAAACAATGGCTTGCCAGATGTTTCTGAAGATGGTTCTCAGCAGTCCTGCCCAATAGAAGGGAAGGCTAGGCTTATTTTTCTTTAATTAAAACTAAATATTGCAGGCAGGTGATTGCAAAGATGTTTTTGCTGAGTGGAACATTCTGAACTTTTTTGCAAGAAAGGAAGTATCAGAACTTTTTTGGGGGGGTCTTTTAATGACCCCATATAACCCCTTGCATCAGGGTGAAGTCGGGGCAACTGAATGGAGCTGAGTGTTTACTGGCCGGATGCCCTTCCTGTCACCAATGCAGAGTTTGCAGCAGATAATTACTCACTGTGCCCAGAGAGAGAAATATCTGCCTCTACCTAGGATCAAACTCACAGCCTCCTGATTGTGAGGCGAGAGCTCCACCTCTAGGCCACTGCATGACTCCAATGGAAATATCAGACCTGATAAAGGAAAATGCATCTGGACAGCTATTTGTCCATTAGTCTCCTACTAGAACAAGGGGTTGGACTAGAAGACCTCCACGGTCTCTTCCAACTGTTATTCTGTTATCATATTTCAGATTCTATAATGCTTCCTCCCAGCCATTCAATTCTTTCTCAGAGAAATCAGAAAAAAATAGCACAGCAAAACTGTTTCCATGCTACTTGGAAACAGTTTTGCTGTACTATTTTTTCCCCTTAATCTATTGGTTGTGTCAACCTTTTTATGAATTTATTAAGGGTTCTTAATGTTGTTATGGTAATAAATGTAAATATTTATAGGCAAGGGAGAAGGATTCTTTCATCTATAATGGAACCTCAAGTTATCAGAATAATAACCCAATGGAACAGTTTATTACTTGCTAATTATTATTACTTGCTAATTACAATAGTAGTACTGTAACTCTACTCATTCTATACCTCTGCTTATTTGATTTGGACTTTTACAAAACATACAAATAATACGGAGAAAAGTATAAGATTCATAATAAAAGGGCACTCCTAGACTTTGTCTCTATTAGACAGGACTGCAGGACTGTTGCTGTGTTTCAGCAACATCTGGAAGGCCATTATTTTCCTAGCTATAAGAAAAAATAAAAACAGAATTTATTCTAGTATCTGGAAGAAGTGGCCAATATAGGTTAGGGCTTGGTGAAAATCTGTACTGAAAAGAGATTATTGCTAAGTAGTGAACAAGCAACTTGGCTGTCTGAAAATAGTTATGGTCTATTAAAAACACTTAATCACATTGTCAGTGTTGGAAGGCAATGTACAGGGGTGGGATCTGACCGGTGTAACTACCGATTCGGTGATTTTACATTTTGCTGAGCGCCCGTGTATATTGTCATCATCTAGCTGCCTGGACAGATGAGCAGCGCTGCGCACAGGTGTGCAGCAGTTGAAAAAGCACTTTTTTCCTGCTTTTTCAACCACAGCTGTGTTGCGCAAAACAGCTGCAGTTGAAAACACAGGAAATAAAGGTCAGCTAAGAGCCCGGGCGGGCAGGTGGGCCAAAACAGCAGCAGACATAGAACTGGTTCTATGTATGCTCTCTGTTTGCTGCTTTTCAGAGCAACCAGTTCTACCGAAGTGGACAGAACCAGTAGAATCCCACCCCTGGCTAGGTAGTATCCATGGATATATACAATTTAAAGTGGGAGGAATAGGTGCCTTAGAAATAAAAATCTCCGTTTCATCTTCTATCTGAAATAGTTAGGGTTTTTTAATCTATCTACATTTACTTAGGATTATAGAACACAGTAAGATTCAATTATAATATTCATATAATTACAGGTAGTCCTCGACTTACAAAAGTTCATTTAGTGACCATTTAAAGTAAAGACGGCACTGCAAAAAGTGAGCTATTACCATCTTTCACCCTTATTGCAGCATCCCCATGGTCACGTGATAAAAATTCAGCCGCTTGGCAAATGACTCATTTTATGATGGTTTTAGTATCCCAGGGTCATGTGCTCCCCTTCTGCGAAGCTTCTGACAAGCAAAGTCAATGGGGAAGCCAGGTATTTAACAACCATGTTACTAACTTAACAACTGCAGTGATTCACTTAACAGCTGTAGCAAGAAAGGTTGTAAAATGGGGCAAAATTCATTTAACAAATGTCTCACTTAGCAATCTAAATTTTGGGCTCAATTATAATCATAAGTCAAGGATTACCTGTACATTATTATGGGACTGGATTCATATACAATTACAAATGGGAATTTTGGTTTGCAGTAACAAATGAAATCCTGGTAAATAAATGGCTTTGGATAAACACCAGAGGTAGTATTCAGCCAGTTCTGTCAGGTTCTGAAGAACCGGTAGCAGAAATTTTGAATAGTTCAGAGAATGGGTAAGTACCACCTCTGACTGGTTCCTCCCCCATCTATTCTCTGCCTCCTGAGTCCCAGCTGATGAGACTCCCAGCTGATCGGCTGGGTCTTCTTTTATTGCCCTGCACAGGAGAATAGAGCTGGAAAGCAGGTTAGTGGGGTGGCGGGGAATGGTAATTTTGCAGTATATCCTTGTTGAAAGAAATTTCAATGTGCTGTGCACTTTACAATGTTTAGATATGAAAAGTCAAATCAAACAATGGCAGCATGACACCACATACCAAGTACTGGTTTTAATAACCACGCCCCTTAATTATACAGCAGTATAAAAGGGGCTGCCTAACTGCCATTTACCAGTCTCTCAAGATGTCTCTCAAGAAGTCTCTCATGTCTCCAGAGATACCAGCTGACCGACTCTCTGCATAGGCAGACAGTCTCATTCAGTCTCTCTCAAGTCTCGTTTTCTGCTGTCTTGTCTGTGTCTCAAGGAAGCTGTGCTGCATAGGCAGACAGCATCAAGAAGCTTCAAGAAGCCTCAAGAAATCTCAAGCTGCAAGGGAAAAGACAATCCTAGGCTAGAGACTATTTCTATATTTCTGAGACAAAGGGACAGAGAGACTCCAACTGCATAGGCAGTTATCAAACTAAAGAAGACCTGAAGAAAACTTTAAAAGAAGAGAGGACACTGGTAATATTCTTTCTGAATGTTTATTTGTTTAATCTGCTTGTTACAATAAATATTGATTTGAATTCACCTGGGCTCAATTTCTTTACATAATTTAAGTATATAGACAGAGGTTTCAGGTCCATAATATTAATTAGTCATAGGATTGATTAATATTTCTAACAATCCTTCCCCTGGAGTGGGGTGGAAATGGGGATTTTACAATATCCTTACCCTGCCATGCTCACCAAGCCACGCCCACCAAGCCACGCCATGCAGGGGTGGGATCCAACAGGGTTAACTATCGGTTTGATGATTTATGAGGTTTGGTGATTTACAATGTGCTTCCGTGCACACTGCACGCGCGCCTGTAAATTGTCATCAGCTTGGTGCCGCTGCGTGCCGAGAAGGAGCCTCTGACAAAACACTTTTTTCCTGCTTTTTTAACTGCAGCTGTGCCTCGCATGGCAGCTGAAGTTGAAAAAGCAGGAAATAAAGGTCAGGTAAGAGCCCAGTTGGGTGGGTGGGCAAAAATATCAGCAGACAGAACTGGTTCTATGTCTGCTGCTCTTCAGAGCTACCGGTTCTACAGAACCGGGCAGAATTGGTAGAAACCCACCCCTGACGCCATGCCCATCAAGCCATGCCCACAGAACCGGTAGTAAAAAAAATTGAATACCACCACTGGTAAACACATATTGAAATGCAAAATATTGTTTATATAAACAATTAGCATCTACAAAAAAAATTATGAGTCTCTGCAGAACTTAAAAACACTAATTGAGGTGAAATATCACATTTCTTTTTAAAGTATTTCACTCTTTCCTGATTTGTTATTTTAGCAAAATATTGCTTTGTCTTTTCTCTCCTGAAATCTTGCCTAAGTTGTTGTCGTTGTTATTGTTATTATTATTATTGCAAATAGATCAAGACAACATTGCAGTGGTTTATTATTTGCAGACCAAGAAAACATCGCAGCAATATAGAGATTAGGTTTGCACATTTCATGCATTTCAGCGTTGCCATCTAGTGGAACAGCAGTCTCCTTATCAAAAGGACCGAGATTCCACACTAACTCATTAGTCTCAAGAATTATAGATAGGCCAGACTTTCTAATTCTTCACGCTGGTCTTCCTGATACTGTGCACTGAAAGGCACTGTTCCAATAATGCAAGAGTTCTCCAAGCTCTGGCTTCTGAAAGTGCTGAAAGGTGATCAAAGGATCATTCTTCTTTAAGGACTGGAAACAGACAGGAGATGCTCCCCCACTCACCCACTACTCACCACTCTAATGGTGATATATGAGAGGTTGACAAGCACTACAATCCAAAATTCTATGAAGGCCTCCAGATGTGCTGGCTCTGAATGCTTGTCTTGGTATTGACATGATGAAGAGAAGAAAGAAGTTGAAGCTTGTGTACACTTTCCAGTCAAAAAGCCTGAACTAGGGGCCTCAGGCTGTGCAAAAGAGAGAAGGAAAAAGGGATCAATCCAAGCAGGGGGGAAAAAAGTTTCAAAAGCAACTGTCCAATTGCAATAGACATGTACAGAACCAATAATATAGTGGTTCTTTCTGGCTCTCCACGGCAGTAGGGAGGTGGAGGGGATGGTTTAATGTCTGAGCCCACTGCTTGCACAAATGGGGCTTCATGTGTGTGCTTGCCCATTGCTTGCACTGCCTGGTTCTCAATGGATTGGGCCACAGACCAAGGATTGAGGACCCCAGTTTTAATATATGTGTCTTTGGGGTGTGTTTTGACCCCATGGAATCAAAGTTGGAAGGGGCAACTGATGTCATCCAGTCCATCCTTACTCGTGCAGGACCTCAGTGCAGGAATAGATGACGATAGATGACGTCCAATCTCTGTTTGAACACCTCTACCAAAGAAAAATATAACCATATTATGTAGCAGCTGTTCTACTGGCTGACAGCTCGTGCATCTCCTAATGTCTAGTCTGAACCTTGTTTGTTATATTAACCCATTAGCACTGGCCCTGCCCTCTGGGGCAAAGAAAAGAAGGCCACTTTTTTTCCTTTGGTGTGATAACCCTTCACAAATTTGAAAACTGCCACCATACCTTCCCTTAGCTACCTTTGTAGTAAACTAAGCATTTACATATTCTTTCATCATTCTCTTATAGGGATATTTTGTTAATATTTGATTGTTTGAACTTTGTTTTTGTAAGTTCTGGATCGTTAAGCCTTGTCTATCCCTAAGGTCATTCAAAGAAATACTGAGCCCAAGTTGTTTCAAAGTAAAAGTCTTTTATTTGTAACAGGCAGAACAATTAATGAATAATTATAAGAAATTATTTACAGAGTCTTTCTCCTTATTCCAGGTTATTCTTGTTTCTTATAACTGTCTATAGTTATAGGTTCACTTTTAGTTCCTTTCAGTTTAGGTGTTAAAGTCAATTAGCCTAGGAACTTTTCTTCACTGTTTCCTCCTTCCCTTCCAGAAACTGAGGTAGTTGGTTTGAGAGAAGTATTTGCCTATGCTGAATACTCTCTTTTAAGCAATGCCTTAGAATAACCCTTTTAGAAACCCTCACGTAGAAAATCTCTTTCGTGGGTTGTAGATCTCCTCAGAGAAAATGACAGTTGACAGCCCCTTTTATACTGAGGGGGTGTGTCTCAGAATGTAGAGTAGGGTGCTCAGTGTCACCCTCTCATTGGTGGATTTGATCACCCCATCAAATCCATAAAGTAGTAAACTGCATAGCAACACCAGAAAGTTCTACTTTCTGACATATTTCTTACATATAGTGGCCTTAGCTTAAATTGTACATATACCCTTTTATATAGACCTTTTTTTTTAACAGAGTCTTATTTGTTTCAGTGTCTCATTTCCATGCCCAGTTTCTTTCTGTGCTTTCAACTTCTGGACTCATTTCTATCCTGAGGAGTAAAATAGGAAGAAGGAAAGAAGGTTTCCTTGATGCCAGCACCTTTGTCAAAGTGTCCTCACAGAAGTCCAGTCTGTTCTCTAAAAACTCTATTTCTTTCCACCAGCCAGTTTTCCCAGCAGATCTCTCTCAGTTTCCCCTTTGCCCCTTATTCCAGGAATACACAACAACCTGTTCCTTCATGACTTAATGGTTTTGCCTCTTCAAGGCAGTCCAGGCAAGAAGTGCAACCATAAACAACAGCACTATCATTATTGTAGGGTTACACTAAACAGAATCTTGCAAGAAAGAAATTAGTTCTCTCCTACTCCTTTTTTAGTCTCTGGAAAATTAGGGAATGTTCCTTCTGAAATGGGTATTCTCATGCCTTTCCCTTACCTGCAGTTGGACCTTTCTCTTGTCAGACAATTGTCTAGGCCAAAGGTGGGGAACTATGGCCCCGTTATGGCTTGTGGCCTCCAACTCCCAAAATTCCTGAGCCAGCATGGCTGACTCAGGAATTCTGGGAGTTGAAGGCCACAAGTTATAAAGGGGCCATAGTTCCGCACCTTTGGCCTAGGTCGTGGGTGTTCTTCCTTCTTCCAAGGTCATTTCCATATAGCATCACATCCCCTGTATATATTTATCTTGAGGTAAGATAGGTTCCCTATAAATTCAATAAATAAATAAGCAAGTAAACAAACAAATAAATAAATTTACAATAATAAGCATACAGCACAAAGACAATGTTTTTCTGTGACTAGATAACAAAACTTGATTTTGATCTATAACAGAAACAAAACAAAATAAACCAAAAACCTTTAACGCATCATCCCAAGTCTCTAAGGACAATTTACTCTGCCTTAGAGAGAAAGCAAAGAACAGCTGCCAAATCAGTACAATTTTACACCTCCACTGACACACATATATATGTACACTCCACCTGACCTATGCAACATGTCCCAGATATAGCAATGTTTAACATTTTCTTTATGGATTTTGCTCACAGTTGTTGTTGATATTACTGGTGAAGCATTTTGATAATATTGTATCCTGAAAAATGAATATAATTTCTACACAATTCTTGAAGGGGAACTGTATTGCAAAATGCAAAGAAAGATGCAATATGAATTTCTGACCTTCCTGGTATCCTCAAAAGGTTGGGTGTTCATCTGAAAAAAAAGTGCAACAAAACTATTGTTATTAGGCACTAGAAGCAGAACTGTTGGTTTGGGCAGATGGTGCTCCTGGCCTATGACAAAAAAAAAGTATGAGGAAAGAACATGGATCTGGTTCATAAAGCAAGCTGCTCTGGGCTCTAAAATGAGTGAGGAAGAGTTACACTGCCTGCAGAGATTCATGTTCCTATTCTCAAAATAAAAATAAGCATTATATAAAACATGCTATTTGACCTCACATGCAGCCCCATGAGATTAAAATCCTGGGGCTACAGCATATAGAGCCTTGGTGGTGCATGGTCAGGATACAGTACTGGCTGGCTAACTCATGCTCACTTCCTGATCAGCTCAAGATTGACTCATCCTTCCATTGTTCTGAGGTCAGTAAAATGAGGACCCAGATTGTTGGGGGAAAGATGCTGACTGTGTAAACTGCTTAGAAAGTTCTATAAGCCTCTATGAAGCAATATGTAAGTCTAAGTGCTATTGCTATTGCTATCCCAGAGACCAATGTCCCTGATGTTGAGATTGAAGTGAGAGTCCTGACTCTGAAGGTTGACACTTTGACCCTCCTTCCTGCTTTCCACCAATGTTGATAGGTATATTGAAAGTATGCCAGAAGCTGAAGCAATTAAGAAGTGTGAACAGATGCTTTGAGGAATCTGAACTCTTGCCCATGTTACACCAGCATAAAAGCAGATCTAAAATATTTATACAACTGGTGTAAATATTTTCCCTGCTTTTGCTTATAATACCAATTACTGCTGATTGCAAATTGTGTGTGATTGGAGCGTTGCTTGCTGCTGACCTAGATGAGGCAGTTTCAGGGGACATATAAGAAAGTCAGTTCTCCAAAGAGAAGCTCCCTGAGCAGGTGAACAGCCGGAATGAATAGGAATTTGGCAGGGGAAGCTGATGGAGAGAATTTTTTTTCCTGCAGCAGAAATAGAAACAGAAAAAACTTGCAAGGAATTTAGCATGTTTGTTTTCCTCTGTGAAAAAAACAGGAACTATACATGTTGCAAGCGCAGGCTGATTTTTTTCTCCTGGAAGAAAAGGAAAAGATCTAGAGAAACTGAAGACATTTTCTACCTTGTATCATACCAGGGGAGAAGTTCTGGATGGACAGTTGAAACTCCTCAGAAGAGTTACAGAAGCTCCTCAGAAGAATCACAGAAGGAAAAAAAATGATAAAGAATATAAAAAAGAAACCACTAGAAATATGTGATCCAGACTAAGAAGAAAATCAGAAGGTACTGAAGAGCCGTGTTGGCACAGTGGTTAGAATGCAGTACCACAGGCTATTTCTGATGACTGCCGGCTGCTTGCAATTTGCCAATTTGCATCTCACCAGGGTCAAAGTTGACTCAGCCTTCCATCCTTCCAAGGTCGGTAAAATGAGGACCTAGATTGCTGGGGGCAATAGGCTGACTCTGTAAACCACTTAGAGACATCTGTAAAATACTGTTAGAGACATCTGTAAAACACTGTGAAGTGGTATATAAGTCTAAGTGCTATTGCTACTCAGGTGCCAATGGAGCTCCACAGTGGGTATGCCTTGCTAACCCTGATTTCACAGAACAGGGCAGGACTGAAGTAACACACGAACCTTCATGAGGAAAAGGAATGCTTTGTCACAGATATGTTTCCCTACTGAAAAGAACAGAGGCTCCCATACAAACATGATATGAGGACATTTTCCCTCTAAAACCCAATTTTCCCCCAGTTCCTATGCTCCCACCCTGATGATATCCCAAAAGGCCTTGAAAACCTGACTGTTCTCCAGGCCACAGGGTAGGATAGTTGTTGAACACCTGCTGGCTGCTTTTGTTATATGAGTTTTTCCTCTTCTGAATGTGTGTGATCTGTTCTCAGGGATTTTTTTAAAGATAAATCAAGCAGAGTTGTTTAGAGTTGAGCAGCCTACAATAAAACAAAATAAAATAAAATAAAATTGCAGGTGTTGTCTTGTCCTCCAGGTACCTATATCCAGGAAATGACAGATAAACTGTCAACAGTCTTCATACCCACCAATAATTATCCCTTAATACTGATTCAGTTGGGGATGAGTGACACTGAAGAGGTGTTGAACGGATCTCCAAAGACCATAAGGCTCATAAAGGTAAAGAAACTGGAAATAAAAATTTAATCCTTCCATTTGAGGGTGACAGCACAGGACAGAAAGAAGAAAATGATCCTGGAATTGAACTATGTAGGTGGTGCTGCCAAGAATATTGCTACTTACATAAAGGACTCCCCAAAAGAGAATATTTGGTATATCTTACAAAGACCAAGAAGGTCATGTGAGAAAAGTGAAAGCATGGCAAAAGCCCTGAATTAAATATAAACTATCAAAGACTAAGGTCTACATCCCAGGAGACAAGGGGAAGTCCAAGGGCAGAGGTGGGACTGAAAGATTGTCAAGAAACTACAAATGTAAAGTCAATGTAAAGTCAATAAATTGTATTATTCATGTCTCAGATATTTCTCTATCAAACTCTGGAAAGAAACAATGAGAACCTGACACAGGATAAATATGACACAGGATAAATATGATATCACCGAAACTTGATAAGATTAGACAGATGATTGGAACATAGCCTTAGAAGACTTCAATATGTTCAAAAGGTATAGTCTCATCAAAAATGGAATTACACCTACCTTAAGAAAGTATAAGGCTGTTGAGAAATTGATGAACCTCAACATAGAAATCCTGTTAACAGTGTTTGGATAAAGATAAAAGGAGAAAGCATCAAATTGTTATAGGAATTTACTATAAATCATTTAGGCAGGGAGAAGATATGAATCAGATCCATAAGTCCTGCATCAGATGACCATTTTTTCAAAAAGGTACAAAATGACAGTAGGAAATTTCAAATACCCTGACAGACTGCTGGGAATCAAATTCTGCCAAAAATCAGAGACCCCAAAAATTCTGGTCATCTCTTGCTGACAATGTCATTTGTCAGAAAATTAAAAAAAGCTAAAAGGCAATCTGCTATCCTGGATATAATTCTTACCAAAAGGAGAAATTTAGCTGACAGAGTTAGTGTGATTGGTACCTTCAAGGAAAATGAATATGTACTCATATATAACTCAAAGGTATCTGAGTTTATGATAGCAAAGAGGGAAGAAGCTTAGAGAAAAGTCTGGTTTACACAATAGCTTTCAGAAGTGCTGAACTGATGAACTGAAATGGATGTCAGATCCAAAGGCTTCAAATCCTAAAGAGAAAAATCTCTAAGATGGATAGGAAATCCTACTAAATCCTATTCATGTTGAAGATGCAATCACAAACAATTCTGTCTAGAAGGAAAATGGGAGACATCAAAAGAGACAAATATTGATACACGTGGAGCTTTCTAAGATGCTGAAAAGGGGAATAGGAAATGGCAGGATGGGCACATGACCAAAGAAAGATGCAGCGCAGTCTCCCAAAGCCATATGGTTGTACCAGAATGATTAAAGTTCAGAATTAATTCAGGCTTGCAGGAAGTATCCCAAACAACAGAAAATGCTTTTAGATATGACAGAAACTAAAAGACAAAGAGGTTATAGGTCTGTTGTGGGGAGAAAGGGCTAAATTAATAATATATGATGGCAACAGGCATAATGTCTTGGCTTCTATTTTACATCTGTCTTCTCTCAGAAGAAAAACTAGCTTGTGTCTCTAGTGGAGAGTTGAAGCTCAAGACAGACTAAGAGAGGATAAAAGAATATTTAGCTAATTTAGAAGGATTCAGGTCTCTAGGGTGAGGAAGATAACAGCCTACGATATTCATGAAACTGAGTACCAATTCCAAATGAGTGGAATCGATCACAAAACTGCTACCGTATTTTGTAATACCCGAGTTCTCTTGGAGAACAGATGAGGCCCCAGGAGAACAAATCTTGTCCATCTCTTCAAAATAGGAAAGGAGGACGAACTGGAAAATTGTAAACTTGTCAGCTTGATATCTCTATGAGTAAGGGCTTAAGCAATTTATTAAACTGCATATTTATAAGCATTGAATAGGAATGCAACAATTAAGAACCAGCGTGGGTTTGTCACAAACAGGTCCTGCTAGATTAACTTTAATTTCTTTTTCAGTGATATTACTGGATTAATTGTTTGGAAAATAGCATAGACGTACTTTTTTTCCCCTTCCATTTTCAATCATGTCCAATTCTCGGAGTCTGTCAGACAAATATTTTCAGTTTTCTTGGCAAACTTTTCCAGTAGTAGTTTGCCATTGCCTGCTTTCTAGGCCTGAGAGGAAGTCACCCATCTGGCTTTGTGCCTAAGGTGGGATTAGAACTCCCAGTCTCCTGGTTTCTAACCTGACCATTACACTAAACTGGCTTTCACAAAGTATAACTCTCAGCAAAGTGTTCCATAAAGCCTCTAGATTAAAGCAACAGAAATAGAATAGTAAAATATAGGTTAATAAATGGATTAATAACATTAGAGTATTCCTAAATGTTAGATTTGCATGAAGAGTCAGACGCCGAGTGCTTCAGTGAAGAGTTTATTAGTGACTACAGCTCATAACAGACCCAACTTGGCTGGTCTGCGGCTGCTACTTATAGCCAGCAGCCGCAGTTGCCAGCCAATCATAAGTTAGTTGATGGGTTAGGAGTGATGTGGTGAACACTAAGAAGTTTTTCAACTTTCTCAGTGATGTCCCCAGGACCCAATTGCTGAAGCTTTTCCTTGGTAAAACATACCATTCGTTCAGCCCGGCTGTTAGCCGAAGGGTGCACAGGGGCTGTCAGGGCATGTCTGATACCCTGTTGTGCTAGATAGGATTCAAAAAGGTTGGATGTAAATTGAGGGCCATTGTCAGAGACAAGAACATCAGGTAACCCGTGGGTTACAAAAGCTTTTAAGCTGCTTGATGACAGCATCAGTTGTGGTGGATGCCATAGTGATTACCTCTAGCCATTTGGAATATGCATCTACTACAATAAGGAAGGTGTGCCCTCTGGTAGGGCCAGTGAAATCAATGTGAATCCTAGACCATGGGTCCCTAGGACATTCCCATTCCTGTTTGTGGGGGCGAGAGGTGGGGCAGGCCTGACTACCTGACAGTTGGGACAAGATGCAACCCAGTTTTCAACCATTTTGTCAATACCTGGCCACCATACATAACTCCTGGCCAATCCCTTCATCCTTACAATACCAGGATGACCCTCATGTAGCATTTCCAAAACCTCCCTTTGCAGTTTTGCAGGAATAACCACCCTGTTACCCCACAAAATACATCCTCTTAATACAGATAATTCAGTTTGCCTGGATTTAAAAGGTTGGGCAAGGTGAGGTAGATCTTGAAGAGCCAACCTTTCTTAATCCAGCCTATAATAGGAGCCAATAAAGTGTCTTTGGCAGTCTCTCTGGCAATTTCAGCAGCGTGTACTGGAAGCTTGGCAACAGTTTCTAGGAAAAGGTGTGTGCCTCAGGTTCAAAGTCCTCCTTGTGACAAGGAAGTGGGCAACGACTCAAGGCATCAGCATGTCCAATGTCCTTGCCAGGCTTGTGGATAAGTTGTATGAATAAGCAGCAAGAAATTCAGTCCACCTCAGCATTCTTGGTGACAGGATAATGGGTGTAGGTTTGTCTCCTGCCACAATGCCTAACAAAGGTTTGTGATCTGTGACAATGGTAAATGTTCTCCCATATAAATACTCATGAAATTTCTTGATAGCTGCAACAATTGCCAATGCTTCCTTGTCCAATTGGCTGTAATTCCTCTCTGCTTTGGTCAAGGTGCGAGAGTAAAATGCAATAGGGGCTTCCTCCCACTGGGAAGCCTGTGGCTCAAACCCCCCCCCAAAGGGGATGCATCACAAGTCAGTACAACAGGTAAATTCTCAGAGAACTGTATGAGTACAGCATCAGACGTGATTAGTCTTTTAATACTGTTAAATGCTGATTGTTCCTTCCTGCCCCAGACCCAAACAGACTTTTTGTCAAGTAATCTGTGTAATGGTTCTGCAATGGTTGCCTTCTGAGGTAGGAACATGTGATAAAAGTTAATAAGTCCAAGGAAGGCTTGCAAATCTGTTTTGCATTTTGGTCTAGGGGCTTCTTTGATTGCTTGAACCTTGGCATCTGTAGGGTGGATGCCATGCTTGTCAATCATATAGCCCAAGAACTCAACCTTGTCAGTTCTAAGAGTGCATTTTTCTTCCTTGACTTTTAACCCCTTTCTTGAATCTGGTAAGGACTTCTCTGAGTCTCTTTGTAATTGAGTGTCATTTTCAGCAGAGATTAACACATCATCAAAGTAAGGCACTACCCCTGGCAGTCCTTGGAGCATCCTTTCCATAAGGCTTTGGAAGATGCCTGGTGCCACGCTTACTCCAAACTGTAACCTTTACATTTGAAGGCACCTCTATGAGTCACAATGGTTTGGGCCTCTGCAGTGGCATCATCAACTGTTAGTTGTTGATATGCCTGGGCCAGATCCAATTTGGCAAAGACTGTACCCCTGCCAAGTGAATGTAATAAATGATGCACCACTGGAACTGGATATGCTCTGTTGAAGTGCATGGTTCAATGTCCCCTTATAGTCCCCACAGATTCTCACTGACCCATCAGTCTTGACTGGTGTGACTATGGGTGTCTCCCATCTGGAGTGGTCAGTGGGCTCTAAAACTCCTTGAGCTATTAGTTTATCTAATTGTGCATCAATTTTTCCTTTAAGGCAAATGGGACCCTTCTGGGCTTTAAGCGAATTGGGGCACCTTGGGATCTAGGTTGAAAGTGATAGGGGTCCCCATATACTTGCCCAATCCATCGCTGAAGACCTCTGGAAACTCAGACTTCAGGCCTCCTCCCATTCAGTGTTGCTCACGTGATTGATGCCAGTCACCTCGATGCCTAGTGGATTGAACCACTCAAGTCCCAGCAAGCTTGGGCGTCCTTGTCCACGATGGTCAGGGGCAAACGTTTGGTGTGGCCTTTGAACTTCACGATGAATTCTCTTGTTCCAACTACTGGAATCTTGTTCCCTTGGTAGTCTTTAAGAGTCAGTGCTTGCTTCTGGAAATGCTTCTTCTGAATGTTGGGAAGTAGCCTGTGAATAGTGTCCCATGACACCATAGATAAATAGGAGCCTGAGTCCACTTCCATTTGGCAAGGCCTTCCTTCAATTAGTACCTTCACATGTACTTTTCTGCTTCTTAAGGGTGAAGAATGACCAATGGTGACTGTTTGATGAGTTTCATTCTTCCCATTTGCTTCTGTATTGCCCCCATTTTCTCACTGAAGTTGTTAGGCTTGAAATCTTTGTCAGGAAACTTCTTTCTGCTTGGTGGAGTTCTGGATGATTTGCAGACTCTTGCTAGGTGACCTCTTTTTTCACAACGGAGACAGATGGTATCAAAAACTTGCATTCAGTGGGGGTGGCCCCCCACAACCTCTGCAATAAAAGTCTTGCCTCTTTCTTCCAAGGTCTTTCCTTTTCTTCTCCATTCTGAGTCTATAAATTCCTTCCTCCACCTCACTACAGTCTGAATCAGAATCTATTTGCTCGCAATGGGTTGTTGTGGATTTTTCCACATCAGGATGGCTTGCCTTGTTAATTTTCTTCATGGCTGCTGCTGAGGACTTGGTAGCTTCCGCTGAAGAAGCTTCTTCTATGGCCTCCTTAAGCGTGATCTTAGGTTTCATTAATAATTTGCTCTGCAAAACCTTGTCTTTTAGGCCTAGAACAAATCGATCGTGCATGGCCTCTTCTAAGTTGATAAATTCACATGCACCCCCAATGTCCCTTAAACTTGCCACGAAGTCATTAACGTTTTCGCTTCCCCTTGATCCCGACGGTAGAATTCGTGTCTCTTAATGAGGCACGATACTTGTGGCGCGTAATGGGCTCTTAATAACTTTTCTAAATCGGGCCAGTCCATTACCTTCACGTCTGCAGCTCCCGCCAATGCCTTCGCCATCTTGAAAATGGCCGGACCGCAGTGCGTGAGAAAGACCGCCTCTTCCGCTTGTTGGAAATGTCGGCGAGATCGTTTCCCTCCAAATACATTTGGAAACAATCTGCATACGAGTCCCAGTCTTCTGCCGTTGGATCGAACGGGCTGGGGGTGTTCAGCACAGCTATCTCTCTCGGCTTCTTCTCCGCGTTGTCTTCTCTTCAAGAAGGATCCCACCTTCATCGTCAGTGTTAGATTTGCATGAAGAGTCAGACACGGAATGCTTCAGTGAAGAGTTTATTAGTGACTACAGCTCATAACAGACCCAACTTGGCTGGTCTGCGGCTGCTACTTATAGCCAGCAGCCACAGTTGCCAGCCAATCAGAGTGCAGGGTTTTCCCGCACTTTTTAAACCAATCATTTCTGACATTTTACAAGAACAGTTCAAACTTAACCAATGACATTCAAACCTGCATACATAACACTAAATATGTCCACATCAGCTTGGATAACAATATTGAATGGAATGGCACAATCTCCATCCTGGGACCTATGTTGTTTAACATTTGTATTAATATCTGGATGAAAAGGTTGAGAAGATGATTATCCCATCTGCAGATGGGACAAAACTAGGAGGATTTTAATCTTCCATCTTTTCGAACATAAGAAGTTCAAAGCATGGGTGAACAATATGACCTTCAGTATGGAAATAAATGAAGTCTTCTGGAGACTTTAAAAGAGAAAGACTTAGATTTTCTGATGATGTCTCATCCAAAATCTTACTAGAAGTGATCTTGATTCAGGGGAAAAAATCAAATCAAATAAAAACTATAATAAAAATGCAGGTAAAATATACTTCTTGTTTCAAATTCTGCATATGAATTATAATTCATTTCTGAGAATTTATCAGAAAGTAGACTCTGCAATATAAATGCTGTAAATAATGATTCTATATAGACAAATTCTATTAACAAACTTAAACTAAAAAACAGGCAAAATGTTTTCCATTCTCAATCTAGGCGTGGTCTTGGGGTTTGTGGGTAAAGACAACAACTGCATGTTTTGCCCAGAATGCGTTGCAGGGATGTACTTGAGGGCCACCAGAGTACAACAATTTTATATTAGACATCTAGTTGTGTCGATATCCATGAAAATATTTGCATCTGTTTAACTGTTTTATGTTAGCAAAATGTCAGTTGAACTTTTCTTGATTGCTGTGGGTCAGTTTCATTTCAACAAAAAAGATATTGCCAGGTATAGATTCCATGGGGCATGATGTCATTTCAATAAATGGGATTCCTAGAAGAATTAAAGAGCCTGCCACTTCAGCACCACTGAATAACAGAAGTAGCTTGGCAGTGTTGGAAGAAATATCCATCTGGTTCAGTTCCAAGTGAGGAGAAAGACACTGGAAACGTGTAGGTTGATTGGAAAGGTGGTTTATTGATGAAAGGACCACATGGATTTGAGGTCCCGACTACATGGAGTGGAGAGTGAGGGTTATTTATACCCTCTCTTGGGCCTTACCCTTGAGCTTCCTGTTCCTGTGCAAGAAATATATTCTATTGGCTGTAATCACATTCCCATGGGGCCATGTGGGATCATGTTTGTTTGAGTAAAGTTTGGTTGAAGTTTGCTAGTTGATGCAATGTCCTTAGGAGATTGTGCAATGCAGTAAGGCCTGCTGCTAGGTAATCCTATTATGTCCTGGAGGGTCATGTTCTTAATCCCATCACCCTGGAGCTGAAGGTGTTTTGTTTTGTAGATAGGCTGGCCCAGTCCTTCTCAATGGGCACCAAATATCTGCTAAGGGCAGGGAGCTGAAGCTCTGAGTTTCTGTTTCCCTTAAGATTTCTATTTCTTTTTTAATGGAAATATAATATTCTGCCTTTTTAATATTTCTTAAAATATTTCATTCTTCTAGTCAAACTGACTTCCCTCAGCAGTTTGGCGGCCTGTCCACATTTTCACAGAAAGGAGGATGTGTAACCATAAATTGCAAGCCTACTCAGGGGCTTCACAAATAAAGATAAAATTTTACCTTGTATTTTCACCATAAAAACCTGTTCTCTGGTTTAGTCTAACAGCTAGTAAAAATGCTTGATATCAATATACATTAAAAAAAAGACATTACAGAAATTCTTTGGGACTCTTCCAGTGCAAAGAATAAAGTGTTTGTGTTTTGCAGTTTGAGAAAATTGCTCCCCTTCTTCAAGCCAGACATTCAATCCTCTTTTAGAGATGAGCTATTTAGGCTGAGCACTGAATTTTAATTTTTCTTCATTGCTATAATTTCTAAAGAAAGGGAGGAGGAACAAATAAAGGATCTGGATGTATCACATAATGTTCTAACATGGAGCAGCAGGGAGCAGACATCTGTCACTTCCGAGCCTTATTATCCTTATCATAGAAAGACCTTTTCTATCATCATTCTGCTCTAGGCAGAATACAAATCAAATTATGTAAGTTTTCCCTATCTGTATGGTTTAAGCGATGCCTGGGGAAATTCTTGTAGGCCTCAGCTTAAGCTGTACATTACCAAAAGGCTTGCATCATTGCAGAATCCAGATTTTTCAGCAAAAAGAGCCATACCAGTTGAAAGCGGGGGGGAAACTATCTGGGTTCAAACCTAAGTGGGGTTAGGACTGGTTAGTACTTAGATGGGAAATTGCCAAGAAATTCTAGAATGATGCAACAGGCCTAAGTGTCTATCAGGTGTAGTGGTTAAGGTGCCAGCCTAGAAACCAGGGGATTGTGAGTTCTAGTTCTGCTTTATACATGAAAGTCAGCTGAGTGACTTTGAGCCAGTCACACTTTCTTAGCCCACCCACATCACACAGTTGTTTCTGTGGGGAAAATAGGAGGAAGAAGGAGTATTAGGCATGTTCACCTCTTTAAGTTCATTACTATAAGTAATAAAGGCAGGATAAAAAAAATCTACCAAATAAATAAATGAATAAAATTGGCTGGGAAGTGGAAAGCCTTATCCCAAAGCACTTATCGCAGGCCACTTCCATACTGCCATCAGGAAAAATGATGGCTATGTCTCTTTAAGTCACTGGGAGTCTAACTGAATAAAAAATTTACCTTACATTTGTTACAAAGGCACAAGAGTCAGATTTTGTCATTGCTGCCAAGGAAATCCAGCCTGCTGCATTGTTTATTACAGACTATAATGGTAGATTCAGAGGAAGACTTTGAATTTCACACACACAGGCACAAACACAAAAGCATCCCTTTCTAATAATGGCGTGTCCCTTTTATGGCCAGCTGGGATAGCTAATATCCTGTACATGTAGTCCTCAGCTTACAACTGTTCGTTTAGTGACTGTTCAAAGTCATCATGGCCCTGAGAAAAGTGACTTATGACCATTTTTTTACACTTAACAACCACTGCAGCATCCCCATTGCCACGTGATCAAAATTCAGACGCTGGGCAACTTGACTCATATTAATGACGGTTGCAGCATCCCAGGGTCATGTAACCTTCTGACAAGCAAAGTCAATAGAGAAGCCAGATTCACTTAACAACTGTGTTACTAACTTAACAACTGCATTGATTCACTTAACAACTGTGGGAAGAAAGGTCATAAAATGGGGTAAAACCCACTTAACAAATGTCTCACTTAGCAGCTAGAAATGTTGGGCTCAATTGTGGTCATAAGTTGAGGACTACCTGTATTTTGGTAGTCTAGTTTTTGCTATTTTTCCTCCAAGGTTCTTACTGCTAGTTCTAGACCAGGGCTGTCAAACTCCCAGCCCGCAGGCCGGATGCATCATGTGCTGGCCACACCCATGCCCATTTAGCAAAGAGGAAAAAAGTCCCAATGCATCACGTGATGCCACCATGATGACCTGAGTTTAACACCCCTGCTCTAGGTAGTTTCTTTCTCCAATGAAAAACCCTACCCTTTTCCACACACAACAGTCAGATGCCTGTTGGTTTGGTCCTTCATTTCTACTTTCCTCTTCCGCTCACTCTGAGAACCCCAAGCCATCTCAGCCGGTGCGAGGCAGTCCACATCGTGTGAGCTGCCGTTCAGGTTCTGCATTAATCCAAATTTGAAGGAGAAACTTCTGTTAAGTGCACAAATGAGAGCCTACAGGTCAGCACTCTCCTACCTCAAAGACTTTTTCCTGGGATCACTCTACAAAGCTTTGTCTACAGGGTTGCTGCCAAATCCCTCTATCATTCTCCAGATGGCCCTCTCTTCTGAAATGTTAAAACCAGCCTCATTCAGCATTTGAATATGCAAGTTCACGCTGTAAGTTGGTGGGTGCCAAGCTCATGCAAATATGAGTGGGTGGATTCCCCAAAGGGTTTGTAGCACTGTCTTTGTCAGAACATCTAAATGACTTTATAAGATAGGTAGTCAAGTCTGAAATGAGTACTTCAACAGCAACTTCTATTTACTGAATAAATAGATAAGAAACTAAAACCAGCCATTCTTGAATTCCAACCTAAAGTCATTACTAAAAAAAAAGAATATGTTAGAAAGGAAACTTTTTTTTTACTATTCAAGTATATCCTCCTATCCTATTTGCTTAGAGTGGCAGAACAAAGTTAAACCTAAAGCTATGAAACTGCAAATTCATTATCTGTTTTTCAGTTAGCTTGTAGAATACAGGTATGTATCGGTTTTTGTCTAGTTTTAGATATGAAACATGAGCTTGAGATTTGAATTCAGATGTTACTAAGTAGAGCTTTACAATTATACTTGGGAGCTGGGAAAGATTGAGAGATACTTATTAACTACAGTGTCAATTAGTCCAGTAGTGGGATTCAAAAATTTTAACTACCGGTTCTGTGGGTGTGGCTTGGTGGGCATGGCGTGGCTTGGTGGGCATGGCTTGGTGGGCATGACAGGAGAAGGATACTGCAAAATCTCCATTCCCTCCCCATCCCACTAACCTGATTTCCAGCTCCATTCTCCTGTGCAGGGCAACAAAAGAAGACCCAGCTGATCAGCTGGGACTCAGGAGGCAGAGAATAGATGGGCGTGGGGCCAGTCAGAGGTGGTATTTGCTGGTTTTCCGAACTACTCAAAATTTCCACTAGAACTGATCAGAACCTGCTGAATACCACCTCTGGATTAGTCCTCTAATTCAGTACGTTTTACATATCTATGCAGTTTGCAGTTACAGAAGGAAAGATGGCAACCCATTCCCCCTCCAAGAGATATTGTGAGGGGGAAAAAGGAAAAACAGCAAGATTTGAAACATAATGATTTTGCAGAGGACCTGTGTTGAAATTATATCTCCTACATGGGATGTAAAATACAAACATGTCTTGTCTACAAGTTTCTTTAAAAGTGTTTTTAAAAGTTTAGGGAGATGTGAACAATTTAAGGATTAATTATGGCATAAATATTCATTGACTAAGCTAGTAAGTGTTGGGGTCTTCTTGACTCATAGAACAGCCCTACAGATCTTGGCTGCAGAAAAGTTTTTTAAGAAGAGACTGGACAGCCACCTGTCTGAAATGCTATAGCATTTCCTGCTTGAGCAGGAGGTTGGATTAGAAGACCTTCAAGATCCCTTTCAACTCTGTTATTCTGTTATTCACCCCTCCAAATACATGGAGTCCTGCTGAATTTACTTACTAGTCACTGCTCAGCAATTGCAGTGTAAAACTGGAAGTCTGGTTTCTGATAATTGGTGACTAAGTGAGGGTAAAACTGCTGGCTCCCAACTTAGTTCACTTTCCACAGGAAGCCACTACAAGGCTTCCTGTGGAAAGTGAACTAAAACACACACACACCTGGGCAAATTTTGAGGAATTCCACTCAAGAAGGAAAACTCTTGTAGGAGTTTTAAGGCAGGGTAAAAAAATGCTGATAAAAATTCGGAAATCTGGTCCAGGTATTCCTCGACTTACAACCACAATTGAGACCAAAATTTATGTTGCTAAGCCAGGCAGTTGTTAAGTGAGTTTTGCCTCATGTTATAATCTTTTTTGCCAAGGTTGTTAAGTGAATCACCACAGTTGTTAAGAAACAAGGTTGTTAAGTGAATCTGGCTTCACTTGTCTGAAAGCCACAAAAGTTGATCACATGACCCTGGGACACCATCATCAATACGAATCAATTGCCAAGTGCCTGAATTTTGATCACCTGACCATGAGGATGCTGCAACGGTCATTAAGGGTTAAAACGGTCATAAGTCACTTTTTTTCACAGCTGTTGTAACTTTGAATGTTCACTTAATGAACTGTTGTAAGTTGAGTCCTACCTGTACATTTGCAATGAAGTGAACAGGACATGCAGGACCTAGCCTGGAATCTGTCTCTTTTTCTTTGCTTGTGTGAAAAAAAAACCCATAGTAATCTAACTTTATTAGATTGAAAAGTTATGTTTTTTCTCCAAAACTGGCCAAATCAAAACTATTTAGGAATACATGCATAACAAGGGGGGGGGGGGAAATGCCTGACCTGAAAAAAAGTTTCCCAAACTTGTGACTACTTCAAGTATCTCAGGTGCTTCTGGGAAATGTCTGTTTGGAAATGGGGAGACCTATACCCATTCAAAGAAATTTGACTGCTTTAAATGGATCGCATCTTTGAATCATCTGTAGGCCCTATATTCAACTAGAGAGCTTCTTTCAAAGGAGTTCTCGATATGCAATAACATTTAGCTCTATTTAGTCCCTGGTGTGCTTATTTTATTGACTGCTTTTAAAAGTTGATTGATCCCAGCTTTATCTTTAAAAAAAAGGTCTGTAAGGCAAAATTGCAAAATGCAGGTAACCCACAGAATAAAATGGCTTAAAACCTATCTACTAAGCCGGTGGGAATCAATTGCACTATAAATCGCTGTATCAGATTCTATTGGTTGGTTTCTTCCCCCTTCCTGCTGCCCCTGGAGTGCATTCTCCTTTCCACAAGATTTGTTTGTTTTGACTGGAAATGAGGGAAGATATGTCTGCACCGGCATTGAACACAACAGAAGCCTCTCCCTGCTATGGGAAGTGGTGAGGGAGGCTCTTAGAATGAGACATGCCCTAGCTAGAGAGCAACTCTATCCTATAGGATAGAGAAGTATCTTTGCTTTGCAAGAGAGATTTGAGAGTGCGTCGCTTGAAGAATGGTTGAAACCAAGCCTTGCATCAAAGATTTACACAGCCCTCACAAAAACAGCAAAAGAGAGGCTCAACTGGGCCATTGGTTGGTAAGAATGTAAAGATACATCAAGATTTAAAAGAAAAACAGAGAGTGCAAATTGTGCATAGATGTTTATCTGCTGTGTTTTACAGGGTTGGGATCAGTGGTGGGATTCAAACATTTTTACTACCAGTTCTGTGGGTGTGGCTTGGTAGGCGTGGCAGGGGAAGGATATTGTAAAATCTCCAGTCAGAGGTGGTATTTGCTGGTTCTCTGAACCACTCAAAATTTCCGCTACCAGTTCTCCAGAACTGGTCAGAACCTGCTGAATACCACCTCTGGTTGGGATGACATCTCAGAGAAAGCCTGCAACTGATAAATTTACTTTCGTTCAAGCATGTCAGCAGAATGTAATCAAATGAGTCAAGACAATGGCCACAATGGCATACAGTGGGGTGTTGGAAGCTCCGCACCATCATAAAACTATCTGGATTTTTGTACAGACATTCTCACTGTTTTGGGGGTGGGTGGGTGAAATGAAACAGAATAATAATATAATCAATTGGTCTTAGTACATAACAAATGAGAAGTACACTAGAAACATAATGAACACTGTTGCTTCCAAAGGCTCCTTAAATTCAGAAGTCTAAGCCAATATTGATACCTAAAAAAATGTTGTGGGCTGCTGTTAAAGGTGTTTTTTGGGGGGGAGAGGGGAGAAAAACCCTTCTCTTGAGGCTAATTTATATCATCAAGCCACTAAAGTATTGATGTTTTCCTTGCTATCTTCTGAGAAGGAAGTATGTTGCACAATTTTTCATTCTACCACTTTTGATCCCTCACCTGAACCTCTGCATGTACATGTATGCACATCCAGGAACACCCGCATTCACATATGCACAGGGTTGCATGTTGAACCCGTGTGGTGTAATGATTAAAGCAACAATCTAAAAACTGAGAAATTGTGAGCTCTAGTTCCACCTTAGGCACAAAGCCAATTGGGTGGCCTTAAACTAATCACTCTCGTAGGGAGGAGAATACGGCAAATCACTTCTAAAATTTTGCCAGGGAAACTGCAGGGTGTCCAAACTAGGTCTAGGAGTTACATTGATTGAAACATACACACCAGAGGTGGTATTCAGCAGGTTCTGACCAGTTCTGGAGAACCGGTAGCAGAAATTTTGAGTAGTTCGGAGAACCAGCAAATACCACCTCTGACTGACCCCACCCCCATCTATTCTCTGCCTCCCCAGTCCCAGCTGATCGTCTGGGTCTTCTTTTGTTGCCCTGCACAGGAGAATGGAGCTGGAAAGTACATTAGTGGGGTGGGGAGAGAATGGAGATTTTGCAGTATCCTTCCCATGCCACGCCCACCAAATCACACCACGCCCGCTAAGCCACGCCCACAGAACCAGTAGTAAAAAATTTTGAATCCCACCACTGATACACACACACACACACCACATGTACATGTGCAATGTTATGATAAAGAAAAGGCAGAAGTAACATGATGTTGATAGATGAACATTCTCAATCATTCTATATCACAAAAAGTTTTCCTGAGAAGGTGGTGCTATGGGTCCTTAAACAGAAACATAAATTCACCTTTGGTGGAACAGAGGTATACAAGTTTGATAAATAGATAAATGAAAATTGTGTGCTATATCAGGAGCAGAAAACAAATGGTGATAGCTCAGAAACTTACGTGGATAGTTTTATTGTTCACTTAAGAGAAATGGAACAAATGAAAATAAATCTGAAATGCATAGATGAACACATACACAAACAAACACACCCATAAGCAAACACACACAGCGGGTGTGGGGGGAAGCATCTTGGCCTACTTAGGATAATTCAATGTCATTTTCAATTGATGACAAATATTCAAATTAATTTCATCTCAATAGTACACAGGAACCTTGGGGTCAGCATTAACAAACAGTGACCACAATTTCTAAAATGAGGGCAGGGCTCATCCCTTGTTTTTACAAGTCAGAGCCCCTGAAGTAAACAAAATAGATCTGTTACAGGCTTCCTTAAGAATATCAAAAAGTGGAACAAAGAGAAACAATTGTAAGATAAGGATTTCGGAGACTAGTTTTTCAGGGGAGGGATGGAAAAAGAAAGAAAGTAGCAGAGCTATTTAAATCTGCTTATGTATTATGAGGTCTTCTGTATCAATCAGTGTGGTTCAGTTGTCTAATCTGAGTGCTAATATGTTGGAAGTAAAGCTTAGTTCTGGGTGACCTTGAGCCAGTCGTTCTCTCTCAGTCTTAAGAAGGAGGTGGCAATGACAAACCACTTCTGAAATCTTGCCATAAAAACTGCAGGGACTTCTCCATGGAGCAGTCAGGAGTCAACACTGAAGGCACACACAAACACACAGATATGCACAAGTAGCATGGAATTAAAGATCTGCAATTGTTTTATGGGTTGACAGAATCAGAGAATTAGGGGAATGCCTTCTAGATCAGTGCATGGTTCAAGCAAAACAAGAGGTGGGTTCAGGGAAGTCTGGAAGTCTGAAATTCCCTCAAAGCTTGGTAGGACCTGTCATCACTATGTCACAAGCAATGGCAGATTTTGGAGCCTAAGTGTTCCTTTAACGCAATTGCTGCAGAATTTCTCTTTGCTTTTTGCAAAGAAATCAGCCGCCAGTGTTGATTACTCAGCATGGAAATTAGACAAAAGGTCAGAAATTCAAGTAGGTTGGAATCCTAGCAGATTTCATTTACAGATTAAACAATGAACCACACTGGAGCTGAACTGGTGTAGCGGGCAAATATAGCAGCACAAATATTAAATGAAGAGGTTTTGGGAACATAAAATATCCACTATTTACATAATAATGTACTAACTCGCTGGGCCGTATGCATCAGTGTCTTTTTTGTTTGAGAGTTGTTCAGGAAAGAATGTTGTTTTGGCTACACATCCCCAACTATCTCTATCTCCCCCCTCATGTTCCCACAGCTCTAACCAGCCTTGCTGTGGCAGCCCTGAAGCCATTTTGGAAGCAAGACAGACAGACAGACAGACAGACAGATAGACAGACAGACGGACGGACGGACGGATGGATGGATGGATATAGGTAGATGAAGAGAGAGAGAGAGAAAGAGAGAGAGATCTGAAATGGTGTAGATGTGGACACATCTGGTATTTCAATAGGATGGATTGTTTGCTTTACCTGGATTGTATGTCTCATCATTACAGCAACATGTGAGAACAGGAGTGAGACTAAGATAAATCCTAATCTGTCACTGTTTAGCCAGAAACAAAATATGATGGAAGACTTAAATGAAATTAGTTCTTCTCCAACACCATCTATTTCTGACTTCCAAATTGCAGTGGCAGGAGTTGTTATCCCAGAGAGATAACTGTAATCATTGGCAGCCAAACAATGTATTGAACAATGCATGACATATTACTGGCATCTGCAACACAGAAGTGTACATGTTGCCATTTGCAATGTCTAAGGAACCCTTGGTGACTTCAACTCTGCCTTGGGACAAAGTCAAGATAATGAAAGCTTCTTCTCTCTTCATTTCATAACTGTGTTATTTTCTCTCCTCCTATCAAGGTCCCTGACTGCAATCATTCACAATCACTGGATATCTTGGCCTGTTTGTGCATGCAATTACTATTTACATGTATATACGCTTCCTTGGTTATTATTCCCCAAAGAGATTACCTGCTTGGGGTTTGAGCTATAAGCACCATAACCAGGGGTGGGATTCAAAAATTTTAACAACCAGTTCTGTGGGCATGGCTTAGGTGGTGGGTGTGGCTTGGTGGTCATGTGACTGGGTGGGCATGGCTTGGTGGTCATGTTATTGGCTGGGCATGGCCAACTCAATATCACTCACATCAAGGCTCGCATCTCCTCGCCTGGCCTCTCATGACTGTGGGGATACTGCAACAGTCGTAAGTATGAAAAATGGTCATAAGTCACTTTTTTCAGTGCCATTGTAACTTTGAATGGTCACTCCACACAAGCAAAGTGCCAGCAAAGGGGGGGGGGAAAACTCCAGAGATGTTCCTGAGACAGGAAGTCTAGTCCTGCCAAGAAGGTAATAAGGGTTAACGGAGAGGCAGTTTCTGTAAGCAACACCAAAAATGTTTCCTTCCTGCCTTCCTTTCAGGATTAGGCCAGTAATTTCTTCTAACAACTGGTTCTCCGAACTGCTTAGAATGTTAACCGGTTCTAGCTAATAGGTGTGAACTGGTAGAATCCCACCCCTGACCATAACCACCATAAGATCAATTAATATATCAAGATGCTGATATATCAAATAAGGAATTATGTTTAACAGGAAATAAAGTAGGATATACTTGTGAAATAAAATTTGTATCTACTGAAAATTTGATGGTCCAAAATGCATATCTGAATTTTTCTAACTGTGAAATCTAAGAAATTAGGCATATGGATAGATGGGTAGGCAAAAGTGTTTGACATTTAGGATAGAAAAAAAACATAGATTCACTTAAAGCATTCTGATTTTAAATATAAGTGTTGATAACTTCACATTGTCATCTTCATATAAATTTGAATTATGTTTAATGATATAACATTTCAATTGTTCAATTTCAGTTCAAAAATAGTACTTTTTGCTTGAATTTTTGAATATTCAGGTTGCAAATTGCTTAGACTTTGAATTGTATAGCTAAATAAAACAGACAGCATGAGGAAGAGAGAGCCAAGAACTACAGGCATTCTGTACCAAAATAATGCTTTCTAAAAAAAATGCAATTCTCCCATGCCCCTACATTTGAGTTAAAATCTTACAAAAATCACATGATTAAGTATAGATAATAGAATTATCCCCTTTATTTCATCATGTTCCTCAACTAACACATTAAAAATTAGCTGGCTGAATAATTTTGGATGAACTCTGGGAGCTGCATCCAACACTTTCAAGACTGCATGTGGCCTAAGGGCATCAGACTAAGCATGTATATTCATGGCACAGCTCTATAAATAAAGAACGAATCGAATCTTGAACATTCCATGCCATAATGGATGTAGCAAATATTTCTGAGTCTTTCGTAACTTCTGTGTACAATGAAATTGTATGGGGCCAGTGTGAAAGCACTGACTTTCTCCATTGCTTTCTCCATCTATAAGTGGCAAATGACTGCAGGATGAGGCCTTCTCCACCAAAAACATCTTGGAATGCAATCTTCTCCAGCCACCTGAAGCAGGCTAGGTGAAATGAGTATGAGGCAAGATATTCAGAGGAAAACAGCAAGGGGAGCTAGAACAAATCTGTGGATAGCCTTTAGGAGAGAACATCTTCCCCCTATATTCATTTATTTAATTATTATTTATATGCCCCTCAAATCCAAAAAAGGCTGTAATAGTCTCACATGTAATACAAAAGTAAAACAGAAAGACAAATAAACCAAATATAATAAAATTCCCAAACAAGTAACAATAGTAATCCTTTCTGTTCATTAACATGTCAATGAAATGCAGTCATGACAACAATTACCTAATGCACAGAAGGAACGTACCATGCTATCAATTCTCCAAAGCTTTCTAAAACAGGGGTCTCTAACCTTGGCAACTTTAAGACTTGTGGACTTCAAGTCCCAGAATTCCTCAGCCAGTCTTGCTAACTGAGGAATTCTGGGAGTTGAAGTCCACAAGTCTTAAAGTTGCCAAGGTTGTTCTAGAAGAACCAGGTCTTTAGTTATCTTTGCTCAATGCCAGTAGGGTGGTTCTGATTTGGCCTCAAGTGGATTCCTCTTCGAAAGGAGAGGAGTGACAGCCAAAATAGCTTGTTCATAGAGTTCGTTTACTGATTGCAATGTATCAATAAAGCTATTGCCGAAAGTACACACCAATCCTCTGTCTTCTTGGCAGCACAGCAACTTCACATAATAGACGCTGTATGATATTCTTGGTCATATTTTTAAATCATTGGCAGGATTAATGGGAATCAGTGCTATGTTGATGTTCATTTTGTTGAACATCCCTTTGTTCACACTGACTGTTCATGATGTAGAATTACAGAAACAGTTCAGGTATATGTCTGCATGCTAGTGAATTAAAGGGACAGATGGAATGATTGAGGCCAAGCCAATCTCATTATTCCTGCATACACCGACCAAGTTCACCACCAGATAGTTGTTTAGAATTGTTTATTTCAAAAGATGGGAGATGCGGTGGCCCAGTGGCTTAATGATGTTGGAACTGCTGGCCAGAATTGGTCTACACTCTGGCAGTCTTAGCCTGGCTCTGCAAAATGGAGTGAGCTCCTGTCACTCCTTCCTTGGCTTCTGCCTATCAGTGGTGAGATTCAAAAAATGTTACTACCGGTTCTGTGAGCATGGCTTGGTGGGCATGGTGTGGCTTGGTGGGTGTGGTGTGGCTTAGTGGGCATGGCTTGGTGGGTGTGGCAGGAGAAAGATATTGTAAACTCTCCATTCCCACCCCACCCCACTAATCTGCTTTCCAGCTTTGTTCTCCTGTACAGGGCAATAAAAGAAGACCCAGCTGAACATCTGGGATTTGGGAGGCAGAGAATAGATGGGGACAGGACCAGTCAGAGGTGGTATCTGCCGGTTCTCCAAACTACTGAAAATTTCCACTACTGGTTCTCCAGAACTGGTCAGAACCTGTTGAATACCACCTCTGCTGCATATCCAATATTCAAGGTGCTGGCACTGACCTATAAAACCCTTTATGGCATTGGACCAGAATACTTGCAGGAGACCCTACTGCCAATAACAACCTCCCAACGTCCCGTGCGCTCTCATAGAGAGGACCTTCTCCAGGTGCCATCGACACAACAATGTTGACTGGCCGTCCCCAGGAGTAAGGCCTTCTCGGTGGGAGCACCCACCCTTTGGAATCAACTTGCCCCGGGGCTCCGGACGGCCCCCGATCTCCGCTCCTTCCGCCGTGAGTTAAAAACCTGGCTATTCCAACTAGCCTACCCGAACTGAGGGAGAACGGAAGAGGGTTTTGAACATATTTCAAATTATCCTAACCAGCATTAAGACCTCGATTTTGTCAATCATTTGTTTAATTGTATTGAATCTATTTTAATTGTAAGCCCCCTATGTCCCTCAGGAGATAGGGCGGCATATAAATCGAATAAATAAATAAATAAATAAATAAATAAATAAATAAATAAATAAATATCCAGCAGTTCAAAAGCATGCAATATTTTGAGTAGATAAATGGGTACCACTTCAGTGGGAAAAACCTAGCTGCATTCATGTGTGTAGAAGCTGGCACTGGACCTGGCTGGATGCGAGGCAGTGTGACATGACATGATGTAAAGTGAGACTGACAGAAATGCCTGAAAGAGCCAGCAACCCAAGAGCCACTAGTTAGCTTGTATAAAGCTAGTTCACCCCTGTGGTGCACCAAGGATAGACACACTAGCAATCTAGCAATCTAGGCTGTCAGGACTACATTGTGTCTAGCATTTGTAGATTTCCCTGATATTGTATGTCATATTCTAAGAAAATACATTTCAAAGGGTTTACAAAAGTTTCTGATGAAAGTACCTAAATGTTTCCTTCAGGCCTTCATGTTAAATATGCAAAGATAAGTATACAGTATGTGTACAAATGTAAAATAGCTCTGTTGAATCAAGACAAGTCTCTTTATTCTGTTTCTCTAAATAACCAGCTAAATGCCTCCAGGGTATTTACAAGCAACAAATGTAAACACATGTTTTTCCTTGTGGCTGGAATCTGTAAAAATGTTGTCCTCAACCCTATAATAATATTAATTCTTTAAGACTAATAACCTTGGGAATGACTATGGGAAACATAGAAAAGAGTTGCAGCCAGGACAACAGTCAGATAAGAGGGAGCTTAGCTTGCAAAACAATTATGGGTGTGACATCTTTCTCAGAAGGGACCTCTCTAGTTTCTTGGACTATAATGGCAATCGGAGAAATATACTTACAGACTTCAAGATTTTGTTAATGTAACCTTACAATATCATGCTTCTTATCTGGATTAACTTGCAAGGCTGACATAACACTTCATAGATTTGCCCTTCATGAATGTATCCAGTGGTATGAGCAGTTTAAGAGGTGCTTCTTGGCATGTCCATGTGTCACCACTGCTACATGAGCTACATTGGTTGTCAGTTGGCCTCCTAGTGCCATTCAAGCTGATGGTTATTGCCTATAAACCCCTGTATGGCATAGGGCCCAGATATCTGAGGGACTGCTTATCTCCAATTATTCCTGCTTGTCTGGTCTATTCTGGCAGAGTGAGTACACTGCAGGTCCCCTCAATTAAACACTGTCATTTTTTGGAGCCAAGGAAGCATGCCTTCTATGCTTAGATGTCACCTTCTGGACCTCCTGCACTCTTTTGCCTAGGGTTCCACAAAGCTCTTAAAACATGGTTTTCATCCCAGGCCTGGGCTTGATGGATTAATTTAGTATTGTGTTTCTGGAAAGCTTTTTTTTATTTGTGTTGTTTATAAGATTATTTCAATCTGGACTGCCTGTGTGATCTAATGTTGCATCTGCTGAATTTATATATTTTTTGGTTTTGTACACCACCCAGAGTCCATTGGAGTTGGGAAGTTCTAATAAATGCAAATAAATAAGTAAAGCCAATACATGTTTAAGGCCTAGTCAGTGGCCATCACTATATGAATTCCCAACTACAGCCAGAACTCAGGTGTGTATACTTCATTCCCTGTCTTCTTTTAATCCTCATGTTTTGCAGCATGTATATTTAAAGAGCTCATAAGTCCAAAAAGCGTCAAAGGCACTATAATTGTATTGTAACATTTAGATAATGGGACTACCAAGTGATTTGAAGAAAACAAACTCTTAGGGTCACTGTTCAGCTGTCCCACTAATTCAGTTAGCTAATGTACTACATTTATTCTACATACTGTATTCACCAAACTTTGCATAATGGAATTCCTATCAAATCCCCTAGACATTTTCCTTCTCAACCTTTTTTATCAGTAACCTTCACTCTAATAATTGAAATTAGTTTAAATAACTTCCTAACATTTATTCAGCTTAATTCCTTTAGATTCGAATACCCAAAAGAAATGCGTTTCTCCCTAGCTGCACAAAACCCACCAATGCTTACCCTTTAAAGATAGTTACCATCTTTATCTTTGTATATTTTGCCTGCTTTTTTGCCATGCCTATGATGTTCTTACTATATCATTATTTGTAAAATGAAGCCTAGAACTGTGGGAAGGAGTGAGAGTGATTTTCATTATTTTATTTTTATGTAACATATTTCATATTCAGAATACAGCTGGAAGGGACCTTGGATGTCTTCTAATCCAACCCCTGATCAAGCAGGAGACCCCATACTAGTGGTTGCCAACCGGTGGGCCACGGCCCACTGGTGAGCCACAAGAAAATTTTGGTGGGCCTCAGAGAAATCTCACCCCCAGAGCACCCCCCTCCCAAAGCAATTAATCCAGGCTGCACAGAAACACAAGGCTGTGCCGCCCACATGGCCCATGGGAACCCTCCCCGCCCACTCACTCCTTACCAGCAAATTTGCTTGCTAAATTGCTATTTTTCCAACCATCAGCTGTGAGATTTAGATTAGCTAGGAGTCAGGAAATGGTTGGATTTCTTGCTTTCTAGCCAGTCTTTAGATCTTTGGCTCTGCTTTTAAGCACAGCCGAACTTCCCATAGGGCTGAAGGTTCTATTATTGAGTGCAGACTCACAGCAAGCAAATTTTATGTGACAGACTGAGCTAGCAGATGGCAGATAGATAAATCATTGAATGATTCTGTGAGCAACTCAATCTGCCTGCCTGCTTTGCCTAATTTTGGGTAAAAATTGCTCTTTTTTATATAAAAAAAGTCAATATTTACATACATGGTGTGTTGTGAGTTAATTTTGTGAATTTGCTTGCTAGCAAATTTTATGAGTTTGCTTACAAGCAAATTTTATGTGACAGACTGAGCTAGCTGATGGCAGATAGACAGATCACTGAATGATTCTGTGAGCAACTCAATCTGCCTGCCTGCTTTGCCTGATTTTGGGTAAAAGTTGTTCTTTTTTTATAAAAAATTCAATATTTATATAAATATTTATAATATTTACATACAAGCCATGCCCAGCCAGTCACATGACCACCAAACCACACCCACAAATTAGGCCACACCCACAGAACTGGTTAGTGGTCCCTGGGATTTAAAATTATGAGTTTGGTGGTCCCTGAGGTCCAAAAGGTTGGCAACCCCTGCCCTATACCAATTTGGACAAGTGGCTGTCCAGTCTTTTCTTTAAAACCTCCAGTGATGAAACACCCACAACTTCTGAAGGCAAGTTGTTCCACTGGTTAATTGTTCTCACTGTTAGGAAGTTTCTCCTTAATTCCAAGTTGCTTCTCTCTTTGATTAGTTTCTATCCATCGTTTCTTGTCTTGCCTTCTGGTGCTTTGGGAAATAAGTTGACCCCCTCTACTTTGTAGCAGCCCCTCAAATATTAGAATACTACAATCATGTCATCCCTAGTGTCACACACATGCAACACACGTGCCAGCCAGCACAGCTCCGGACCACAGAAGAGGTGGACGTGCCGGTTTGGGGATTCTGCAGATCAGATGCGCATCGTCGCTGCTGCTGAGGCCAGATGACAACATGGGTGGTGACCAAGTGACAGCAATGATCTTGATGGACACATGGGGAGGGGTGTTTTGTAGCATGGGATGTTGCAGAGAAGCTGCTGGTGTTAGAAGGGGGGTTTTGTAGTAGCGGGTGTGGTTTAAATAATGAAACATAGTACTTGATCATAATGAGGGAATAATTAAGGAGCTCCAGATATTAACTCTGATGATGTAATTGGATAATATGGGGTTGTAAGGGGAAGTATGCATAAATACAGGACCCTGTTAAAGCTAGGTTAGAGCTGACTTTATTTATGTTGCTTCACTGTTTCCTGGTGTCCTTGCAAGAAAATGATTAAACCAACTTACAAAACTTTGAAAGACTCGGTTTTTTCTTATTGACGCAGCAGACCCAGAGTGCAGTTGAGACCTAGTCATTCTTTTCTCTAGACTAACCATACCCAAATCCTGAAACCATTCTTCATATGTTTTATTCTTTGGGTATTTAATCCTCTATTATGATTAATCATATATTATGATTAAATGTACTATGCCATCAAATCACTCTTGACTCCTGGGGAACCTCATGAAGTTTTCTTGGCAACATAGTTGAAAATGTATTGCTAGTGCCTTCTTCCTAGGGCTGAGTCTGTGTCATATATAAAATATATATCATATATTTTAGCATCATATCTCTAAAACAACTTTTATTGTTAAAAGTCAGTTTAATAATCCAGACAAATATATGACAAGTTTTATCATTCTACAACTTTTCAGCTGTTTTTAGCAGATAATACCTTACGCATCTTCCCAGTATCAGCCAAGGGGAAAAAAGAATTGGTATCATTTTTGGAATGATATCCCATTCTGCATGTTCATAAAGGTTGCTTGCTTATCCTCTGGCCAATAAGTCAGTAGTGTATTTCTTTCTGGCCATCATGACTGATGCTGTTAGTAGTAGCACTTGTTAAAAATTGATTAAGCTGACATCACATTTGTTGATCCTTTATGATAAAAAAGGAAAGGCTGGTAAGTATATCTTTCTAGGTCTTTTCTGTACCTGATATGGTACAAGAGTGGTTCAATAAAGTTGTTCCTCCAAAACTTATTCCACTGTTAGAATTCCTTCTCCAGCTTGATTGTATGGAAAAAGTAAGGCCAAAATATTCTTTTAAGTGTCATTTTGCAGTGGTGGAAAGTCAAGATGTTCTCTGCTCAACATGATTTTCTTTATGTTGGTGACCCACACAGAAGATGTCTTAAAAAGCTAAAAAAGCTTTAATGATAGAAACACACTGTACTTATTCAAGACTTGGTTTTAATAACTCTTCCTGCATAATCTGAAGAAAGATTAAGCAGGAAAACCAAAATTGGAACAACAAATTTCTTGCAGCTTTTGCAAACTTTTAAAAGTCAGTATAATTCTAGGCTGAGAGACATTAACTTATTAGACACTATGAAATACTAATAGCTGCTTCTGTCTAATGTCATTTTTTTTGAAAGTCTAATCACTGAAGAATGTATTGTAATGTGTAATACCAGAGTCACAGAATCAGTACTCTCCTTTCTTCTCAGAACAAGTTTCTAAAATGTTTGAATCCAGGTGTTCCTCTACTACAGGGCTGTCAAACTCCCAGCCTTTAGGCCAGATGAGTCATATGTTGGCCACGCCCATGTCTGGTTTAATGAAGGGGGGGGGAAGTCCCGATACATCATGTGACGTTGCCATGACAACGTGAGTTTGACATCCCTGCTCTACTAGAACTGTGTGACTCATTCACAGTTATGCTTTGCCAAGTGATCTAAATGTCCCTTCCAATCAATTGCTTGAAACCTTGATGTGTGGTATCCTTTCAGAGATTTATACGTGATCATTTCAAGATTCTTTCTTGTTGCTTTATCTCATGTAAGTATCAATGGAAGACACTTCTGTTGGCAGTACAACGAAGAATCTCACAAGTAGTACAAACTCTGTGACATTGTTGATGTAACACATTAAATTTTGTATATGACTTCCCTGCCATGAAATGCATGTAAGTGTGAAGTTCTACTTTTGTAGGTAACTATTTCAGATGCAAGGTCTTATCTGATAACAAACCTGATTTTGGATATGAGCTGCCACATTAATATCTCTTCACTTGAGATATTAAGTCTCTTGAGATATTAAGTCCCTTGTGGGCACCCCATTTTTTTCATTGTTATCACCAGAGAAAATTATTTCATTACTAGGGCTTTGTTTTTTTCCTGGAGTTCTACTCTTTCCTAAAATGAATTTGAGAAACTCAGCTGCTTAGAAACTGTTCTTATGCCTCCTTCCATACCAATTTGAATTCTGAAAAGCAGGATATACAGACTTTTGAGATAAGGATTAAATGTGAAACAATACCACAAAAAATAACATTCTCCAGATGTATTAAGTATATGAATCTAAATTCAGTTAGATTCATATTTCTTTTGGTTCTTGTGATTAGAATATAAGAAACCTTTATTTTCTTAATTCTGAAAAAATAAGATATTAGGGTGTAGCCAGCCAGAATCCAAAATGGATATTGTTATGTATGCAGGTTTGAAATCATTGGTTTAGTTTGAATTGTTCTTGTAAAGTGTTGGAAATGATTGGTTTAGAAAGTGTGGGAAAACCCTGCACTCTGATTGGCTGTCAGCTGCGGCTGCCGGCTATAAGTAGCAGCCACAGCAAAGCCACTTGGGTCCGTTCTGAGCTGTAGTCACTAATAAACAAAAGAGCTTGAAGCACTCCGCGTCTGTCTCTTCATGCAAACTTAACACTGGCAACGAAGGTGGGATTCCCCTGAAGAAAAGGCAATGCGGAACAGAAGAAGAGTGAGATGGCTGCGCTGAACACCCTCCCATCCCCGTTCGATCCGACGGCAGAAGACTGGGAGTCATATGCAGATCGTTTCCAAATGTATCTGGAGGGAAACGATCTTGCCGCCATTTCCGAGCAGCGGAAGAGGGCGGTCTTCCTTACGTACTGTGGTCCGGCAGTTTTCAAGATGGCGAAGGCACTCGGGGGAGCAGCAGACGTGAAGGTAATGGCTTGGCCTGATCTGGAAAGGCTGTTAAGAGCCCATTACACGCCACAAGTATCGTGCCTCATAAAGAGACACAAGTTTTACTGTCGCGATCAGGGGGAAAACGAAACCATAAACGACTTCGTGGCAAGTTTAAGAGACGTGGGGGTGCATGCGAATTCAACAGTTTAGAGGAGGCCATGCGCGATCATTTTGTTTTAGGCCTTAAAGACAAGGTGCTGCAGAGCAAATTATTAATGAAACCTAAGATCACGCTGAAAGAAGCAATAGAAGAAGCCTCTTCAGCAGAAGCTACCAAGTCCTCAGCAGCAGCCATGAAAAGGATTAACAAGGCCACAAGCCATCCTGATGTGGAAAAGTCCACCACAAATCATTGTGAGCAAATAGATTCTGAGTCAGACTGTAGTGAGGTGGAGGAAGGAATTTACAGACTCAGAATGGAGCGGAAAAAGAAAGACCTGGGAAGAAAGAGGCAAGATTTCTACTGCAGAGGTTGTGGGGGAAGCCATCCCCGCACTGAATGCAAGTTTTTAGACACCATTTGCCTTTGTTGTGATAAAAGAGGATACCTAGCAAGAGTCTGCAAATCATCCAAAACTCCACCCAACAGAAGGAAGTTTGCTGCAAACAAAGACAAAGAATTCAAGCCCAACAATCTCAGTGAGAAAATGGGGTGCAGCACAGAAGCAAAGGGAAAGAATGAAACTCATCAAACAGTCAACATTGGTCATTCTTCAGCCTTGAGAAGCAGAAAAGTACATGTGAAGGTACTCATTGAAGGAAGGCCTTGCCAAATGGAAGTGGACTCAGGCTCCTATTTATCTATGGTGTCATGGGACACTATTCACTATTCACTATTCCCAAACATTCAGAAGAAGCATTTCCAGAAGCAAGCACTGACTCTTAAAGACTACCAAGGGAACCAAGAAAGAGTTGCAAAGGCCAAGCTGCCCCTGACCATCGTGGACAAAGATTGCCCAAGCTTGCTGGGACTTGAGTGGTTCAATCCACTAGGCATCGAGGTGACTGGCATCAATCATGTGAGCAACACTGAATGGGAGGCGGTCTTGAGGTCTGAGTTTCCAGAGGTCTTCAGCGACGGATTGGGCAAGTACTTGGGGACCCCTATCACTTTCAATCTAGATCCCAAGGTGCCACCAATCCGTTTAAAGCCCAGAAGGGTCCCATTTGCCTTAAAGGAAAAAATTGATGCACAATTAGATAAATTAATAGCTCAAGGGGTTTTAGAGCCCACTGACCACTCCAGGTGGGAGACACCCATAGTCACACCAGTCAAGGCTGATGGGTCTGTGAGAATCTGCGGAGACTACAAGGTGACATTGAACCATGCACTACAACAGAGCGCATATCCAGTTCCAGTGGTGCATCACTTATTACATTCTCTTGGCGGGGGCACAGTCTTTGCCAAATTGATCTGGCCCAGGCATATCAACAGTTAACAGTTGATGATGCCACTGCAGAGGCCCAAACCATTGTGACTCATAGAGGTGCTTTCAAATGTAAAAGGTTGCAATTTGGAGTAAGTGTGGCACCAGGCATCTTCCAAAGTCTTATGGAAAGAATGCTCCAAGGACTGCCAGGGGTAGTACCTTATTTTGATGATGTGTTAATCTCTGCTGAAAATGACACTCAGTTACATGAGAGACTCAGAGAAGTCCTAACCAGATTCAAGAAAGCGGGTTAAAAGTCAAAGAAGAAAAATGCACACTTAGAACTGACAAGGTCGAGTTCTTGGGCTATATGATTGACAAACATGGTATCCACCCCACAGAAGCCAAGGTTCAGGCAATCAAAGAAGCCCCCAGGCCTAAATGCAAAACAGACTTGCAAGCTTTCCTGGGACTCATTAACTTCTATCACATGTTTCTACCTCAGAAGGCAACCATTGCAGAACCACTACACAGATTACTAGACAAAAAGTCTGCATGGGTTTGGGGCAGGAAAGAACAAGCTGCCTTTAACACTGTTAAGAGACAACTCACTTCTGATTCTGTACTGATATAGTTCTCTGAGAATTTGCCAGTTGTACTGACTTGTAATGCATCCCCTTTTGGAGTGGGGGGGGGTGTTGAGCCACGTGCTTCCCAGTGGGAGGGAAGCCCCTATTGCATTTTACTTTCGCATCTTGACTAAAGCAGAGAGAAATTACAGCCAACTGGACAAGGAAGCCTTGGCAATTGTTGCAGCTGTCAAGAAATTCCATGAGTATCTATATCGGAGAACATTTACTATTGTCACAGATCACAAACCTCTTTTAGGCATTGTGGCAGGGGACAAACCAACACCCACGATCCTGTCACCAAGAATGCTGAGATGGACTGAATTTCTTGCTGCTTATTCATACAAACTCATCCACAGGCCTGGAAAAGACATTGGGCATGCAAATGCTTTGAGTTGCTGCCCACTTCATTCACACACTGAGGATCCTGCTCCTGAGACTTATACCTTTTTTATAGAAACTGTTGCCAAGCTTCCAGTACACACTGCTGAAATTGCCAGAGAGACTGCCAAAGACACTTTATTGGCTCCTGTTATAGGCTGGATTAGGAAGGGTTGGCCACTTCAAGATCTACCTCAACTTGCCCAACCTTTTAAATCCAGGGAAACTGAATTATCTGTGTCAAGAGGATGTATTTTGTGGGTAAGAGGGTGGTTATTCCTGCAAAACTACAAAAAGAGGTTTTGGAAATGTTACATGAGGGTCATCCGGGAATTGTCAGAATGAAAGGATTGGCCAGGAGTTATGTATGGTGGCCAGGTGTTGACAAAATGATTGAAAACTGGGTTGCATCTTGTCCCAACTGTCAGATAGTCAGGCCTGCCCCACCTCTCGCCCCCACACAGGAATGGGAATGTCCTAGGGGCCCATGGTCCAGGATTCACAGTGATTTCGCTGGCCCTACCAGAGGGCACACTTTCCTTATTATAATAGATGCATATACCAAATGGCTAGAGGTTATCCCTATGGCATCCACCACAACCGAAGCTGTCATCAAACAGCTTAAAAAGCTTTTTGTAACTCATGGGTTACCTGATGTGCTTGTTTCTGACAATGGTCCTCAATTTACATCCAACCTTTTTGAATCATATCTAGCACAGCAGGGTATCAGACATGCCCTGACAGCCCCTGGGCATCCTTCGGCTAGTGGCCGGGCTGAATGAATGTTACGATTTACCAAGGAAAAACTTCAGCAATTGGGTCCAGGGGACATCACTGAGAAGGTTGAAAAACTACTCAGTGTCCAGAATATCACTCCCAACCCTTCAACTAATTTAACCCCAGCTGAATTGTTGATGGGTAGGAAACTCAGGTCTCCCCTTGACTGCCTTCATCCCACTTACGCACCCAACGCACCACTAGATTCCACTAGCAAAATTCGCACTTTCACTGTAGGTGATTCTGTTTATGCTAAGAACGTTATGGGTGAACCATTATGGATTCCTGCTGAGATAACCCAAATCACGGGCCCCAGATCTTACAGGGTACAATCGGAGGACGGTGTCCTCTGGAGCAGGCATATTGATCAGCTAAGATCCAGACTACCTCAGGAGCATCGCCATTGCTCCTCCCTGGTTCCCATACTTACTGCCTCTTCTAGGGGGGAAGGGGAGGATTATGAGGATAATCAGCAAGCAAGAATCAACCCCATGTGTAATGAGCTAACATGACAGGAATCACCCCAAAACCTGTCACAGTGCCAACAACCATTTTTACAAATGGAAGATTGAACACCAGTACCTGATTTAGGTGCTGACATTGGGTTGGAGATGGATTGGGAGGAGAGATCAGGTTGTAGTAACCAAACAGGTTCTACCATTACTACAAGTCCAAGTAAGGAAATGTCAGCAGGCACATTTCCTCTCTCACAAGGTGAGAACCTTAAAACATCTGAACCACGTAGGTCTCAACGTACATGTAAGAGCCCCACCTATTTAAAAGAATACATTAGATAGATTGGGGTTTGAGTATGGACTGAACCTAGTGGGGAGGGGTGTTATGTATGCAGGTTTGAAATCATTGGTTTAGTTTGAATTGTTCTTGTAAAGTGTTGGAAATGATTGGTTTAGAAAGTGAGGGAAAACCCTGCACTCTGATTGGCTGTCAGCTGCGGCTGCCGGCTATAAATAGCAGCCACAGCAAAGTCAGTTGGGTCCATTCTGAGCTGTAGTCACTAATAAACAAAAGAGCTTGAAGCACTCCACGTCTGTGTCTTCATGCAAACTTAACAGATATAACATAAAGAACCACATTTAATTGAGCCTGAAAGCAAGGCAGAAAAGCCAGTTTGGTCTGGTGGTCAAGATTCTGGCCTAGAAATTAGGAAACTGGGAGTTCAAGGCCTACCTTGTCATGAAAGCCGATTGGATGACTTTGAGCCAATCACTTTCTTTCAGTCAAATCCACCTCACAGAGATGTTGTGGATAAAGAGTATTAAGAGAAAAGAGTATTAAGTATGACTGTTGCTTTTGAGTTGATCCCAAGAAAGTGGGATAAAAATTAAGTAATAATAATAATAATTTACAAATTCACTATTAATTAACTGCAAAGAAACAACTTTACTTGGAACTGTTTATACCCTGAAACTATATCTTAACACTATAAAACCACAATACATTCCCAACCCAAAGTGGATAAAAAAGCCAAATCCAGGTTAAACATCTGGCTGACTATTTAACAATAATTAAAAAGTCAAGATAGTGGTTGCAATGGTACCATTAAATATCTGTTTATTGTTATGATTTTAATTTTGATTGTACCATCACCGCCATCTTGACTTTTTTTTTAATCATATCAGCCCTAAATCAAAGTTTAAAAAAAGCCTTCTGTCACGTTAAGGCCTTTAAAAATTTACTAATGTATAGACAGTGAGCATTAAATGTGCTATTTATTGATACCTTTTCTTCTGCAATAATCAGACACAATTCTCCTTCTGGAAACTGAGGTGAAGAAGTAATAAAAGGAGCCCAGAAAGATCCCTTCCTGATGCTTTTATACTACCACAGAGCTTGCTTGACCATTTCCTTGGAGTAACAGATGCTACACAAAGTGTGAAAAAGTATTTCTGCCCAGCAGAGGATCCTTCCCCAATCCTCCTTCCCTTATTTTTCTACACAACAAAAAGAGAAGACAAGCCTACTAAAAACCTGACAGCTAAATCTTTCATTCCCTAAGGCAAACATAAAATAAATCAGCACATACTTATTGCATTAATATTTTTCATGAACAACTCTCTTTGTCAAAATGGTGATGAGCTGAGCCTCCACACGGGTACTGTAGCCTCCAGAATGTATAATGTTCATTTCTGAATCATATTCTTTCTCTAGAGCTATTTCTTATGTCATGTTGGATGGCACTGATGCATGATCTGCTTCTGACCTGCGAGTCCAACTTTTAACAGACTGAATCTCCTTCCACTAAAAACTCTTCTGAGTCAAATTTTAGCTTCAGTCACCATTATTTTTATAAGAAGTGGTTCATTTGGCTAGAAAATAGATATATCCTTGGAATGATTGCAATGCTCTTATGCCTAAAATGAGCAAACAAAATAGGAATTAGTAATTTCACATGATACCCAAGTACTTGCCTAGTAAATCAACAGTGCTGCCATCTGTTTCTAAATGACTATAGAGATTTATGAAGTTGATGAGTTTTTGTTGTTTCTCTCCTAGTGCCAAGGCATACTTGACCTTTCTTAGTAGCCAAGAGTTTATCAGATCACTAGCAACCAAACTAGTAGCCAGATTCAAATGATCAGATGGTTAGAGAATTCCTGGTTCCTTGTCTTTTTGCCATATTCAGATATTATTCCCACAGATAAGTTGTGATTGATTGGTGACCTCTATGAACGTAAGCATTGGCAATCAACAGATCAGAAAGCCACTTCAGTCATAATTTGCTTTTGCAGACAAATAATGTGTGAATATTTACAGATGCTTTATAGAGCTCCATAAAATGTCAACAGATGATGGATATTTTCCCAGCCTCCATAGATTTTGCTCAGTTAAATAGAACAGGGACCAAGCTTGTTCTACGAAAAATCTCAACTTTTGTACTGATTGAGCTGTACAGTAGAATAAAGCTAACTCAAATGTCCTATTATTTCAACTTCCTTCTTTGATAGCTAGACAAAACTGCCAAATAACAAATACAGGGGGTGGGGAAAGACCATCATCCTTAAATTAATGAAAATTCTGGATTCTCCCACAGCAATAGCAAATAAGCTGCTATGATGCAGGAAATAGGCACAGTAGAATTATCTAACTGCAGTGAAATTGCAGTTACCCTTCATAGTTCTTTTACCTGAAAATTTTGCACTGGTTTGAAAGAAGTTTTGGATTTGGAAGACTGGGCTGAATTATTTCTTGCTCTCAATTGTGGTTTAACCTCCAAGAAGCTTTTACAGAGAAAATAAGATGGTGGGATACTGTAGTTCATTTCCCAACTGGAGAAAATTCTAACTCCATTATTCTCGCAAATCCTGTATTCCATATCCTGTAAAACAAATTAATTGAAATGCCCAGGCTCTTTGAGTAGTAGGTTATTTTTCTGTTTTCCATTGTGGATGGAGTGGGGTGGAAAAGATCTTGCTTACTCTAGAGCCAGAAGCAGCTTAGAGGAACTCTGCAATCTGTACATGATTCTCAATATTATGTATTGCTTCAGAGAGTTTGCAGAATGAAAACAATGGCAGTCTGAAACACAGCCCTATTTATATCAGGGGAGAAACTCCTCTCTCCAAAAGTGTATTGTTACTGTTATTAATGATGAGCACTAATTTTAAAAATGGGCCAGCAAATCTGTAACACAAGCCTCTCTTTCCCCCACCCCCCTGGGGGGGGGTGTTAATTAGATTTATGTTGATTTTGTGATTCAAAGTGTAAACCTTCCAACAGAGATCTATAAGAGATCTATGACTTGCAAACCAGAGTCACATGTTCCTCCTTGAGTGTTCCTCCTCAAAAAAGAAATAACATTCAGCAGATACTGGATGCCAGTGAGAATTTTCTACTAGATTTCTCATTTATGAACACAATGCATTAATTTTTTATGTAGAGGTGGAGAAGGCTGGTTTTAGTTATCCTGGACTATTATTTTCTTCAACCTCTACTGGAGGACATCTGGAAGGATTTTAGCACAAGCTGTATGAAAAGTCCCAGAGCCACCCTATAGAATTCATTCATGTAAGAAAGGCAAACTTATCTCAAATTCTAAGAAAGAGACAGAGAGAAAGGGAGGTGGAAAGTTAAGATCTCCCTCTGTGAAGTGCCATCAAGCTTGGTCACAACAGTGCAGTTAATATGACAGAAGGTTTTGAACATAAAAGTCAAGATGACAGAAGCTTTAAAGCATAACACTTCACATGACAGAAGGTTTTAAAAAGACTTCTAACAAGTTATGATGGATGAAATAGAAATAGAAGATGATCACGCAAGTCAATTGTGCCCAGAGAGGTTACAAACACATGAGGATCTGAAAGATGGAGAATGACTAGATGCAGAGAAAGACAAGAAGATCCTAAAAAACAGATATCACTATGATCAAGATTTAGACCACTGAAACTTTGTAATTAGCCATTGACACTGATATTACAACATCTCAAAATGTCAATAGTTTCAGCTTCTGGTGTAAAAGCCAAGTATTGGAATCTTAATAATAAAATCCAATTAAACCAATTCCTTCTACAGCTGCTCTCAAAGGAAAGCAAGGATCTAAAAAGATATTTTTGAAGGAAAAAAGGCTATATCTTGCCATCTTGCCCCAACATGAAGTATTTCAGATGTGTTGGATTTTTGCTTCTTTAATGCCTACACAAGTATAGCCATTGGTCATATCTTGTTGGAAAGTACCAGAGTATGGAAGCTTGTATTGGAAGATCACTTTTTAAAAAGAAAAAAGAAAAAAAGAAATCCCAACTCCACTTACTTTCTGCCACTTTCTCCCTGCTTTTTACCAATCAGCAGTTGAAATGTAAATAGTTTTTTTTAAAAAAAAAAAAACTAATATGCAGGCATACTTGAGCTGAATTATTGTAAGAAAATTGACTGAAGTAATGTAAAGCATTTGTAAAAAGTGCTTTGGAAGATGTCAGACAGCAAATAAAGTTCCTTTCTTGGGATCATTTAAGTAGCTGCATCTAGTCCCATTGACTTGGAAGAAAACTTGCATGCAAAAAAGATGCTTTATCCATACTCATCTTCATTACCTTATTCTTCTGAATGACTTGCCCAGCCTACAACTGTGTTATTGCAATGCTATGAGAAAGTTTAAAGCCACATGATGTTGATACTTGAACATTCTGAACTATGTCACAGAAAGTTATTTCTTGAGAAGGTATGGCATGGATCCTTAAAACATAAACATAAATTGTGTGTTATATTAGGAAGAGGGAAAAATTGTCAAAGCTCAGGAACTTATCTGGTTAACTATTATTTAGATAGTAGGAATGGAAAATATGCAAATAAATCTGCAACCACATTTCCCAAAGTGACTAACACTCCCATAAAGAGTTTCTTACAATATTCATATACCCACACAAACACACACAAAGGAGTGGAGCTTTCTGACTTACTCATGGTACTTCAATGTCATTTCTAATTATCAAACATTCAAATGTACTTCAATGTCATTTCTGAGTATCAAACATTCAAATTCACTACATCTCAATAATACACAGGAACTTTGTGGTCAGTACTGATCAAAAATAACCACAGCCTTTTAAAATGAGGGAGGGTCCATCCCTTGTTGTAACAAGTCAAACCTCTTGAGGAAAATAAAACAAATCCATTATAGACTTCCTCAAGAGTGTCAAAGAGTTGCACAAAGACAAAATATTGCAGGATAAAGACCATGCTTTGTTTATTGTTGTGAGAAAGAATTTAGAAAGACTTTAGTTTTCAGATGAGGGGAGAAAAGGATGCCATAGAAAAGGTGCAGAACTATTTAAATCTGCTTATGTATTATGAGGTCTTCTGTATCAATCAGTGTGGTTCAGTTGTCTAATCTGGGTGCTATTATGTTTGAAGTAAAGCTTAGTTCTGGGTGACCTTGAGCCAGTCATTCTCTCTCAGTCCTAAGAAGGAGGTGGCAATGACAAACCACTTCTGAAATCTTGCCATAAAAACTGCAGGGACTTTTCCAAGTCAGCATTGATGGCACACACAAACACACAGATATGCACAAGTAGCATGCAATTGTCTTATGGGTTGATAGAATCAGAGAATTAGGGGAATGCCTTCTAGATCAGTGCATGGTTCAAGCAAAACAAGGGGTGGGTTCAGGGAAGTCTGGAAGTCTGAAATTCCCTCAAGGCTTGGTAGGACCTGTCATCACTATGTCACAAGCAAGGGCAGATTTTGGAGCCTAAGTGTTCCTTTAACGCAATTGCTGCAGAATTTCTCTTTGCTTTTTGCAGATTGAGAGAAATCAGCCGCCAGTGTTATGCAGAGTGTCGACTACTCAGCATGGAAATTAGACAAAAGAAATTCAAGCAGTTTGGAATCCTAGCAAATTTCATTTACAAATTAAACAATAAGCCACATTGGAAGTGAACTGAAGTAGCAAGGAAATATAGCAGCAGAAAATCTGAGTGTAGAGATTTGGGGAGCCTAAAACATCCACACTTACATGATAATTGGTTGGACAGTAATTATTAATTGGTTGGACAGTAAGAGTGATGTCTTTTTTTTAATGTGATTTGTTCAGGGTTCCTTGAAATGCCACAAGGTCTTTCTTTATACAGAAAACTTAGCATGTAATTTCCCAAATTATTTTTAGTACATAATTTTTTATTAAAATTTTATAAACAAGAAGATAAAAGCCAATATAAATTGAGAAAAAATAAAAAGAAGTACATTAAAGAAAAATAAAAAGTGCAAGAAAAATGGAATAAAATAGTGAAGGGGGAAATGCATACAGTAGCAGTGAGTACTTAGTATATTATAGCTTTGGGCAAATTTTTCTGGCTGAGAGTGAAAATAGTCTGAATGATCTATAAAGATATGTTCTCAAAAATAGTTAATACAAGATAAAAACTAAATTTAATATTATATCATTATTAATGTAAAACTGAACATCATCAATGTGATCCTTCTTCATCCCAGTATTTCATAATAATTTATATCTTTTGTCCCCTTAAAATTATATCTTCTAGTGCTTTTTGGTAATGTGTAGGATTTTGCCTTTCTGGTAGTCAGAGAATTGTAAAAAAATAGCCTGCTTTATTCTCTGATTGTGTTCCTAATTCATCCTTTTAAATGGCTTAAATAATGGCACCAACTTGCTTCATTTCTATGGTAATACAAGCTAATGCACAATGTGCTTTCTGTGCAGAACAAAAAAGTCAAAATAAGTTTAAACAGCTCTAATCCTAATAAACTATCCAAAGGATTGCTATGTTACTGATGCTCATGGATTGAATATTGTACTATGTAATGCTTCCCTGTTCCTGTGTGTGTATGAATACACATTTCCATGTAACATACCAGAAAATCTACCAATATTATATTGTATATTTGGCCTCTTCTGTGAAGGGCGTGGGAAATTCAAACTGATGGAGGGTAGGACTAGATATAGCTACTAGTCAACATGCTAATAAGAAGCTTTCTAGATCAGGAATTGGAAGAAGCATCAAGCAACAGTTCCTAAGAGACAGATAGATGAGAAAAACTATTGCCTTTCTATCTACTTTCCAGAGCATAATTTTAAAAAATTGCCAGTTCCTGCATTCCTCATCCATTTGACTATGGGTACAGCTGTCAATTGAAACATCAAAGGAATTCATCTTCCTGGGTTCTAAAATCAACCAAAGTGGTAATTTCAGCCCTGAGATCAAAAGGCGTATAGCGCTTGGAAGAACTGCAATGTCTAGCATGAATAACATCTGGAAGAGTAAAGACATCAGCCTCACAACTAAATGGTCATGTCATGGGAGCTGACTCACTCAAATAATCAGTCATGCTGGGAGTGAACAGTGGAAAAAGGAGGAGGGGATGCCCTATCACCTGCTGGCTAAACACTCTAAAAGATGACACTGGCATGACCATGACAGATCTGAAGGAGACAGTGCTAGACAGAGGGGCATGGAGAGAGCTGATGCATAAAGTGGCTAAGAGTCAGACATGACTGAATGGCTGACAATGATGATGAAGACAGCTGCCAACCCTGTAAGACAGACCAGATCAGGAAACTACCTCTACAAGGAAGTTTATGCTTTTTTGAAAAAAGTCTCTAGTAACTACTCTTGCAAGCCTGCTATGCTTTTCTTCTCCTCCCTCTTATGATGTCTCGGGGAATAGCAACCCTCAGTCTTTTCCTAACATTTATCTATTTTCCTCAACTCAATGAATGCTTTGGTCCTTTTTGGCTTTTGAATATTTCCGTCAACTTGTAGCTATCTATAAGAGCATATCTTTAAGCATAGACATGTAGATATGAAACAGGATATATTTTATCCTGTAATGCAGAAAAGGATTATAGGCATGTGGAGATTGTGTTTACCCAAGTAACCAAAGCTGTAATGTGTAGCACAATGATGTGGTAACATCATTAAAATGGGTGTGACTGAGACTTTGATAGAACTTTTCTTTTTTCATTGGAAAAAGTGTGTTTATTCTTCATAACTCAGACTAAAAGAAAAGTGATTTTATTTGTTTGTTTGTTTTTCCACTGAAAAAAATGCAGGACCACCAATCCACCTTTTCTTTGGTGACTAAATGTGCTCCAATGATTATAGCACCAGGCTAGAAACCAGGAGACTGTGAGTTCTAGTCCAACCTTAAGCATGAAAGCCAGCTAGGTAACTTTAGGCCAGTCACTCTCTCTCTCAACCCAACTTAGAGAGTTTGCTGTACGTTAAAGAAATAAATAAACCTCACAGAGTGATTGTTGTGGGGAAAATAGGAAGAGAAAGGAGTATTAGATAAGTTAGTCACCCTGTGTTATTTATACAAATAATAAAGGCAGGATATAAATAATTAAATATGATCACATTTTATGCTTCAACTTTTGAAGCTTCACAGCAATCTAGCATATTTAAAAAAAAACCTAAACCTAAACTAAATAGAAACTAAACTAAAATTAAATTAAATAGAAATATTACAGCAGACATTTAACAATTACATTGCAGTTCAATTCAATAAAACTACTGTTGCGCGATGGGAAATTTTAAACTCTTTCCGAATACCAACATGGAAAGGAAATCAGTTCACTTAACTCAACAGGAAGTTCATTACATAGACTGAGAAAGCTATAGAGAAAGCTTGACTCATAAAGCTGCTATCAAAATTGAGGAATATGTGATTTTTGGAACATCAACTATTGGAAAAAAAAGAAGGGCTGCAAGAGATTTATAGCCTGCCTACTTCTACTGTCTGAAGTATTATATGGTCTTATTAGATACTGGGAGAGAATTAGTGGAATCTAATAGGTAGAATAGACAGTTTGATTTATCTGGCATAGTAATGTTATCATTAGTTATAATGGAATAAGGACCCATTTGGACCTCTTCAACAGCAAATTATGCATAGGGCTGTGCTGTTTTGTTTCTCATTAATATATTATATGCACTAGATTTTTTTTCTTTCTGGTAATTGGGCAGCATAGATCTTGCCTTAACTATTTAAAGAGAACCTAATTTTAGGGTTTGTACTCCAAAACAAAACAATAAAGGAAAGAACTTTTACAAGGCAAAATGTCAAGATAAAAAATAAAAAGTAAAGTGATGTAAATTGAATTAGAAAAAAATTGAAAGAAGAACAAAGTGTTAGAAATGTAAAAAGAGAAATGCAAAGAGAAAAGTCACCCAGGTAAGAAATATTAGTGTTTGGCATGTAAACATCCTTAATATTTTATAGATAATTGTCACTGAGGTATCTTTTATATAATTGAATACCTACCACACTCTTTCAGTTCTTCTGCAAATGGGATCCTCTTTTTGTGTTTTAAGAGTTCATATAAATGCCACTAAAGTTATCAGAAAGAATATAACCCTTGTGGAGATAGAAAGCTTTTTTGAAAGCTTATTGCTAATATTCCCTGAGACACTGGAGGGGGAAAGAAGAAAAGAGAAATAAAAGTATCCCTATGAAGTAATCTTTCCCTTCTTTCCCCAATCCTATTGTTATTTTTAGCACTTAACTTTCAGAGTGCTATAAAGACATTTACTGGACTTGTGCAACAAGCTAACACATCATGTTGTTGAAGTGGCAGAAGCAACTTGGAGAAAGATCTTGTAACTATTGCTTTGTTGTTGCTTACAGTTTTAGTTTTATTTTATTGCTATTCTGTACTGTGTTTTTAATATTCTGGATGCTGCTAGAAGCTCTGTAGCAAGGTGATTTAAAATATTACAAATACAAATATGTTGCATTTGTTTTTATTTAACATATTATACAGACTTGGACATTCTGTTTTTTTAAGCGATGATTTATGGGGCTAGCATGTCTAGTCTGCAAAACCCAGAGAACCACAAGAGAGTAGCAAAGCGATATAAAAACCTCTAGTTCTTTGCCGACATCCAGTGATTGTATGGCTTATTTTATAGCTCATATCTAGTTGCCCTGATGCAGAGTTTCTCAACCACAGCAGCATTAAGATATATGGACTTCAACTCATGGCTGGCTGGGGAATTCTGGGAGTTAGAGTCCACATATCTTAAAGTTGCTGAGGTTGAGAAACACTGCCTTAATAGCTACAACTCCACATTTATTTATTTATTTATTAGATTTGTTAACACAGCTCAACTCCAAAAAGATTCTGGGAGGCTTACAATATATCCAAAAACACAACTTAAAACAACATAACTGCCTCAAACTAAAACAACATCCTCATCACTCAGAAAAAAGACTCAGCACAGGTTCTATAGACACCTTAACTATTGGTCTGGGAACAGAGCCAAATCTTAAGAAAGTCCTAGGGTCCTTGAGGACTAAGAATTGGGCATGTCTCCAGGGAGATGCTGATCCAAAGGACAAAGGCTGCTGACAAGAGAAGGCATGCTTCCTTGGTCTCACATGATGACCATGTTTAATTGAGGAGACCTAAAGTGTGCCCACTCTGCCTGAATGAACCAGAAGGGCACAAACAACTGGAGACAGGTGGCCCCTGACCAAGAATGACTTCATGGGTTACAACCAGCAACTTGAATTGCACTCAGTAATGGAATAATCTTAAATATATCACTGTGGTCCTAAAACAGGCTTGATTGATTTGTATCATTGTTACATTGATGTTGTATCATTGTTACATTGATGTTACATTGATGTTACATTGATGTAGCTCAGGGGTGTCAAACTCACAGCCCGTGGACCAGATGTGTCATGTGCAGGCCATGGCCACCTCAGCTCTATGAGGGGAAAAGACATCACAAAACATCACGTGATGGCAATGTGATGGCACAAGTTTGACGCCCGTGCTGTAGCTGCATTAAATGGCTCAGCACCAAGGCTTACCTAATGACCTCATAGTTCTAAAATAAAAAAGGACAAGAATTACTCAGAGGTGACAAAAATTAAGAACATATTATCCAATCTTTTTGCAAAACATTCCAGCAGTTAAGTGCCCACATATAAAGAACTGGATAAAACAGTGGTCATTATAGTTATCCTTGAGAAAGGATACAAATCTACAAGCAATAATAAATATGTATTGCAGAGCCAAGATGCAATAATTCTTTTTCTGACTGAAGATCAAGGTACAGAGGATGTCATATTTAAGTAACTGTGAAAAGGCACTTTATGACAAGGTTCGGATTTTATCTTTTCTCTCTCTTCTGAATGCTTTCAATAATAAAGTTTTGAGCATGTTCTGCCTATTTCTCCGTGTTTATATCCTAGCCACCTGGGAACATGCTTCCAAGTCTCCATTTTATTATTGAATAATAGGTTTACCTCTTTCTCTTCTGTACAACAGCAGATGCTATTATCAGATGGATCATGTTAGATTTGCATGAAGAGTCAAATGCAGAGTGCTTCAGTGAAGAGTTTATTAGTGACTACAGCTCATAACAGACCCGATTTGGCTGGGCTGTGGCTGCTACTTATAGCCAGCAGCCGCAGTTGCCAGCCAATCAGAGTGCAAGGTTTTTCCCGCACTTTTTAAACCAATCATATTTGACATTTTACAAGAACAGTTCAAACTAAACCAATGACATTCAAACTTGCATACATAACAGATCATACTTAGTTTCAGAAGCTAAGCAGGATAATGCATGGATAGCATTTGGATGGGGAAATAAAGCCAGGACTGTAGGCTAAATAGGAAAGGTTTTTTTTTAAGTGTTGGAAGAAGATGTAGGTAGTACCTAAGAAGATGTAGCACTAAGAAAACTGTTTGAATTTATTTGTGAAGTCATTCAGAATCCTTAATGTTTAATTTAATGAAATAGTTATTTAATTGACCAATAGCTTGCTTAACCCAACTTTCTGAATTTGCACAATGCTATTAGCTAATTGCACAGACTGAGTGTGCACTACATGCTAGTTTACACTGAAGTTGACTAATTAGTGTTTCAGTGTGTTGCACTAATATAGTGATTGGTTTTACATTCTCCCTTATTGATCGATAAATTTAGGAAGAATTTAGAAATACTAGTATGTTTAGAAAAAAGCACCAAAGAAAGCAGTAGAAAGATTCTTGGCAAGTATAAAAGACCATTCTTTTCAAGAGAAATTTGAAAAAGTTGTAGAAGTTAGGCATATTCAGAGTCAAGGCTCAGACGTAGTGCTTATCTTTCATTCATCACAGAATCACAATATGAAAATCTGCTTATCAGCTACAGTTTGACAACTGATTTGCCCCTAAACAAAATTGTCCTTCTGGGGAAAAAAGGTCATAAATGTGTACCTGTATACATCTCAGATTCTAAGAACTTTTTGCAGATTGCAGAATTCAATGCAATTTATATAATAGAAAGTTGTTCCTGGCTCCAGAAACTGAAGTGTGCATCATATAATATCACTACTCGACCATGTGGCTTCATCCTACATACTAAAAAAATTGGTGTTTTATAGGCATCTGCTAAGGAAGATCACTTTAGATAGTTATTTAACTCAAGTAGAAACTATTCACCTGGCCTTTCCTTCCTCATTCAACTAAATGGCAATCACGACTCAGAAATGGGATTTTCTCCAATTTTATTTACAAAATATTCTCCATTCTTGTGGAAAATTACCAAGTTTCAGAGAAAAACCTCAACTTGGCCTTTTCTCAGTCGAGTTAGTTTTGTATTTGTACAGGGAGAATGTAGTCATTTAAAAAAATATTCTGGTAATCAACTCACTGCCAAACAACAATTGGTCCATTTTATCTCTACTTGTTAAGTAAGATTTTGCCTACCATCACTGTTTGCTGTGGTGCCTAGAAACTTGGGCTGTAATGATGGCTGCTTCCAATATAGAAAGAAGTATTCTTTGATAAACAGGCATCCTAAAATAGAATTTCCACTATAAGTTTAATAAAAGCCTCAAGAAGGAACCTTTCCTCCAGGCACTTATTAGCAAAGGTGAGGTCTGTCCATTATTCACCCACTGACATTATACACTAGAAAATATTGAGTATTTATCAGTGGTTCATATTATGCATTTTAAATAATTTCACAACCTGTTTAAAGTATCACCTATTATAAAAACAGGACAGAAAACTCATCAATATTCATTTTGGCCTTTTTGCCTCTGTCATTTTACGGTTGCTCTATGTATGAATGAACAGAAATAATAAAATCCTTTTTTAATTGTACAGCAAGTCTGCTTTAATCTTATATTTTCTGTAATTATTCACAGACATAGTAAGAGCCAAAATTTCAGTTCCAGATACAATTTTCAATGTCAAGAGTCAGGACAGGTGAAAAACCAGGGTTGTGGTTCATTCGTTCAGTGGCTTCCAACTTTTCATGACCTGATGGATGTCATTTTTCCAGGATAGTCTGTCAGTAATTGCTACTTTTCAGTTCTTGTAAGCTCATGTTTATGTCATCAGTGATCATGTCTTCTGCCAGCTCCTTTTCAACTGCCTTCAGTTTTTCCAAGGATCAGAGTCTGCTCCAATTTTCATATTAAATGTTCAAAGCCTTTAAACTTTAGTTTCATTATTAGCACTTCCAGTGAACTGTCTGATTTTATTTCATTTAGCAATGATATTTGTGGTCCAAGGGGCTCTCAACCATTTGCTCCACCCTAATAATTCAAAGACATTATTTTGTCTCCATCCAGTGATTCTGATAGGCTAACTTCCACTACTATACATTATAACTGGATGCATTTGACAATACATAGATAGAGCATTGAATTTTCATTTTGCCTCTGGCCATATCAGCAGCTGGGTTGTCTTATGGTTTTAATTCAATCACGTTATAAGTGGAACTATACTTGTCTTCTGTTCATTGGATATCTCCCAACTTGGTGGGTTCATATCCAGAATATGGAATGTTGGCATTGTACAGGTTCCAAATACTCATTTGGTTTTCTTGAAAAAAATTGGGGATGGCTTGCCAATTCTTTTTCCAATGGAATGGAATGTAATTAGGTGGATTCCTTGTCAATGTCTACTAATCATGGGTGACAGCTCTCGGAAAACATATTCTTGGTGGTGTAGTCATAGTGTTATTATGAAAGGGGATAAGCCTGTTCATCAGAAAGAGTTAATGACTAGTAATTTGATGGTAATTGTATAGCAACTAAATTTGCTAGCTCCATTTCCATGTCCCCACTACACCACTTAACTGTGGTTGGGACTCAACTGAAGTTAGGACTCAACTGGATTTTTTGCTCTCAACTAGTGTGCAAAATTCCAGAAAACAATCACCTCTTACAAATTGATACAAGCAGGCTTCAGCAGACCAATGGTAATGACCCAGAAGAGGGTATCTTTTATAAATCATATCTGTTTGTACATAATGGCAAATTAGGATGATTTAAGCCATGATTTTATAGACAAGGCATCATGGCCTGGTTCAGATATCATAAGCAAAAACAAAATCATATATTTCAACATGATCTGGTCATCAAGCAAAAGGAAATAAATTATATTCTCCCACAGAGATTTTTTTTCAACCAGGATACAGAACAGCAAAGCCTCTGAAGATCAAATGAGACCTTTGTTTTAAAATACCAGCTAGAGAAATTCTGAAATGCCTTCATCATGCTTTTCAATGAAGTAATAACACAGATTGCAAAAGAACAAAAGTTCTAGGAAATTAGAGGACGTATTTCAGTTGAAACCAGAATTAGTTTCATTGTCCATATATAACCTCTTTGTTAATAAAACTCATGTGCCAAATAAACTTTGGTGTATAAATGTCATATGCTTGTTCTTGGAGAATATTTTCCATGCCATGAAATTAATGGAATTATACAACAAATACCATAGCTAAGTTATGGTGACAAAATAATTACATTTCCAATAAGGCTTGAGAAATTTAACTAATAAATAGATACTATTTCCTTCTCTTCTCATAATGAGAAACATATATGACTGGTAAAGGAATCACAGCTTAGAAATATCTTTACAAACATTATTATTTTAGATTTTGAGATACAGATTAATATACATTTGGTTGTTTGAGGAACAACACTGTTTTTTGAGAAAAGTAAGATATTCTGAATATTGCTTCTATACAGCATATAAAAACTTAACAGTTCTGAAATAAGGCTGATAACAAGGAATTTTTTAAGCCACTAAGAATTATAAGATTTCCCTGACCAATATCTATGTGCAATTTTAATGCTAAGAAACAATAAAATGTCTATTCTCTGCTGATAATCTTCTGCCATATATTGTCTTACCTTACCAGATTTCCATGGGATGGAAATAATAATTAGACGTACAGCAAAAATATTTTTGCTAATTGTCTATCCCAATTCCATTGTAGGTTAAAGGGATAATTCTGAATTGATGTTCTTTTTTTGTGGGGGGTAGTGACAGATATATAGAGATTGATAGACAGACCCATATCTGAATGAATGCTATTAGTAGTTTAAAACCTACAGCATATACTTCCCTAGGGACTCCCACTTTTAATAACCTGCAGTATAATAGATAAAGCAGAGGACAGTAATCATTACTAAAATGGATTTTCTGGCAGAATTAGACATCACCTCTAGCAATCAATAATCATTTTAAGCTAACAGGGTGATTAAATGACCTTTTTAAAAATTTTCCTTCACATCAAGTTGCTTTTTATCTTGATTTACAGCTGCACCACTAGAACAAATAAACAGAAGGCTTGAAACCTTGCAAAGGCTTACCAAGGCACTAACCAGTGGGAGAATAAAAGCATTCTGCACTTTAATCAAGCTTACCCTGATTTCAAGACTCTTCCATTTTCATTCCTGTGTGCCAATTTCTCCAACTGAAATGCACTGTGGATTATTCATATTACCCATTTACAAACCATCAGTTTTTTTTACCTTTGAAGAGAGAGTTAGATTTTCAAATTGGAAAATATGCAACACTGGATCAATCCCATCAGATGTCATTACAATTTCTCTTATTTGATAATGTCATTCTATATTATCCTTCAAGGCAAAGTTTAGCATTTAGTACAATTGGTTAATAAACTAAGATTTGAAACCAATCAGGTCCACATGTCACACATGGTTTGCTTTAACCTTGATTTGATGATAAAATTGCAGACATCTGGTTCCTAGTTACAATACCCCAATTATAAACATTTTATGAAAGAAATAATGACTTATTTTAAACAACAACTGAAGATGTTGCAGGCATGTACAGAATAACAACTGATCTGGTAGTAGGCTGTTATTTAAAACAAATGTTGTTTAATATCCAATTAACTTGGAATGGGAATTTTAGGTACTTTAGAGCAAACCAATTTCTCATTTTAAGCTCTCATACAAAATTGTATCATCTTTAAGAATTTGTTCAAATGTTTTCCCTTGCATTCAGAACATGGAAGGATTGTGAGTTTCCATCTCTCCCATCTTCTCCTCATTTAGATGGGACTAGAGTAATTTGTGGCAGGAAGATGCTCTGCTCAAACAGAAGGTATCCTGGTGAAATGTTTGGTCCCCATTTCTGTAGAAGAAATTGCCTTGTAAGACAATAATAACCAAAGCAAAATATATGTCCCTCTGCCTGAAAATGTTGGGCCAGTGGCAAAACAATGAGGAAGATCACTGGGAAGAAGTGAAAAGGTGGAAGATGGTTTTGAGAAGCAGGAGAGATTACAGACAAACTAACCCCAAACGTCATAAAAGAATAACAGAGTTGGAAGGTACCTTGGAAATCTTCTAGTCCAACCCTCTGTTCAGGCAGGAAACCCTATATCATTTCAGACAAATGGTTGTCCAATCTCTTCTTAAAAACTTCCAGTGTTGGAGCATTCACAACTTCTGGAGGCAAGTTGTTCCACTGGTTAATTGCTATTATTATTATTATTATTATTATTATTATTATTATTATTATTAATATTTATATCCCGCCCTTCTCCAGAGACTCAGGGCGGCTTACAAATTTTTGGGATACAACCCAATGCTCTCAGCAATAGCCTTCCTTCCATTTTATATGCCTGCTTATTACTAAGCAGCATTTTTACAAAGTCAGCTTATTGTCCCCAACAATCTTGGATCCTATTAGGAAGTTTCTCCTTAATTCCAGGTTGCTTCTCTCCTTGATTAGTTTCCATCCATTGCTTCTTGTCCTGCCTTCAGATATCTTGGAGAATAGCTTGACTCCCTCTTCTTTGTGGCAGCTCCTTAGATATTGGAACACTGCTATCATGTCACCCCTAGTCCTTCTTTTCATTAGATTAGACATACCCAGTTCTAGCAACAGTTCTTTATAAGTTTTAGCCTCCAGTCCCCTAATCATCTCTGTTGATGTTCTCTGCACTCTTTCTAGAGTCTTGACAGCGTTTTTTACATTGTGACAACCAAAGCTGGATTCAGTATGATTCCCTGCAATTCAGGATTAGATCCGAAAAAGGCTGGGGGTAGGAGAACTATTTTTCTCTCAACTATATATTACTTTCAAAAGTTATTTATTACTCCAGATCATAGCTGTTCTATTAATCAGAATTCTGTCCTTTACCAAACAAAACAAAACAAAGCAAAATCTCTAATGTTCCTTTAGAAGGTTATTCTGAAAGAGGACAACTTTATTTTCAAAAGTTTATTGTGCTTTGCCCCAAAAGAAATCCAAGCAAAAGTCTAGTGAAACTACATGCAGTTTTTCATATTTTGCAGTGTCAATGGATTTTAAAAGCCAAAGAAGAAAAGAAAAGGCATATATCTTTCACACAGTAATGGAACCATGTCTCTATTTCTGATTTTGACATGTTGGCAGATATGTTATTCTCATAATGATAAGTGAAAGGAAACTAATTAATGTCTAACTCTGCCAGGCAACAGGGTCACCAAATAGAAAATGTTGGGATTTTCTGTGGGCTTTATCTTCCTTTCTCTAACAGGGATTCCACAAACAAATTCCTTACTGAAGGGTTAGAGACAGGGGTGTAAATTGACATCTCTGGGTCCCAGTGCAAACTTGTTAAATAGCTTGAAATCCCAATATTAGTCATCAGAAGCTATAGGCTACATCTGAGGGAAGCAGGCTGCTTTGTTATCTGTGGGTTGTCAAAGCCAGAACCAGCAGCTTAAGATGAGAAGTGGTCAAAATGAGGTTACAAAGTTGGGCTTTAAATATGGCCACTAAATGGCAACAAACAGAATTTTTTATTTGTTTGCTGGTTTGTCTTGGCTGCCATCTCCTAGGTGCCTCAATCAGTACACATTCAACCCTAGCCTGCCTCTTTTTCCCTTATCCGTCATGCGGTCATGAATTGGCCTTGCAGCAGACCAAAACAAGGTTTGATTTTTGTAAAAAAAAAAGGTGTTGTAAGGAGCCCCAACCCTTCCCTTAATTCTATATATGGCACCAAATGGAGGGACAATACACCTATACCTATATACTGAGCCTATCTGAATTTGATACATGGGATGTGAGGTTTCATTTTCAACATTTGTTCATGTAATTGTGATTCTGTGAATGCCAGCATTTCATTCTCTTTGACACTAAGAGACCAGGAAAATGTTGGGATTTCACTCTGATAAACAAAAACAGTTCCATGCCGCACAAAAATTATTTCTTATGAAAAGACCCACCTTCCTGATCATCGCTGTTATATTTCCCATGATTAATGAGCAAATACTCCATTAAATGCAGGCACGTAATCACCAAGAAAAAAAAGCATGAGAAAGTCACACCAAGAACAAAATAATGCTACACAGATTCAAAACTATTGTAAATAGAGTAGGACCCTCGGTTTTTTTAAAAAATTTCCAAGCTGAAAAATATGAATATATACATGCACAAATACAGGAAAAAAACCACCCTGTGCAACACTCAGCTTCTCTATCTTAGAATAGAATAGGATAACAGAATTGGAAGGGACTTTTGAGATCTTCTAGTCCAAACCCCTGCATAGGCAGGAATCTCTATACCAGGAGTCACCAACCTTTTGGACCTCAGGGACCACCAAACTCATAATTTTAAATCCCACGGACCACTAATATGAATTTTGACTGACGGTGGCTTGCTGATGTTGGTGGGAAAGTTGGTCTCATATTTCAGAGCTGCTGTAGTCACAGGACTGGTCCTTTGGTCATCCTGGAGCAGCTGCTCCTCCAGTCCATGGCAGGCTGGTGCACCCGGGTGGAGGAGCAGCTGTTCTGGAGTGACCAAAGGGCCAGTCCTGTGACTACTGCAGCTTGGAATATGGGACCAACATACCCACCAAAGTCAGCAAGCCACCCTGGGGTGGATTTCCCTCCCCTGCTATTGGTCTTATCTTCCAGTTCCAGCTCGTGTAGCTCTACTCAAGGTAAAGTTTGTGCTCAGCTGAAGGATGGGGGCCAGCAGGTGGGTGGGCCATGTGGGCAGTGTAGTCTTGTGTTCCTGCACGGCCTGGATTAATTGCTTTGGGGGGGTGCTTTTGGGGAGGACATTTCTCTACGGACCACCAAAATTTTCTTGCAGATCACCAGTGGTCCCCAGCCCACTGGTCCCCTATACCATTCCAAATAAATGGTTATCCAATCTCTTCTTAAAAACTTCCAGTGTTTTTGTTGCCCATGGTGAAATTAATCCAGGAGATCTCCTCCATAAAGATAAATAATGAAGTGTCCCAAAGTCCTTTCTTTTTAAATAATCAGCAAATATTGATCAGTCCTCAATCAATAGGTTATTATTTTTGAGAAAAAGCATACATCTGTGTTGCTGTAAGATTTTTGTTTCATTTCGATTTTTGTTTAGGTTACCAGATAAATACATTACACCACCTTTTGCAAGGGGCAAGAAAAACAAAGTGGCTAACTGTGATTCAAAAAGCTGTATGAAATTTGGAATAATCTCATTTGATAGATGTATGGAGGTAACAGCAAAGCTAAATGCTTTCTCTTCGCAAAGTTAAATAAACAGATCCAAATTGACAGTGGTAGAGATCAAGTTCTGCTTTAATTTATGATAATTAGTCTAAAATAGGATTACTGTGTCTGAACAGCAAAAATCAAGATGTAAATAGCAGCAAATATCAAGAGATACTCCCTCCCTCTGTATGCCACCTAGTGATCATCTAGATCTTTGCAGCCAGGATCCAGTAGCTCTAAGTAAAAGGGAAATGTTAATTAGATGTAGAATTAAGTATTCAAGTAAAAGTTATGCACCTTTAAACTTAGCAAAACTAATATATGCTGCAATTTTCCTGGAGTCTTAGACAGGTTGTTAATGTAGAGATGGAGGGAAAATAATGTATTTCTATAATTAAATTTCTAAATCAAGTTAAGTCCTTGTAAATTAAGTATAAATAAGATGAACTACAATGAATCAAGTTTTATAAGGTGGCACACAAACTACTTATTAACGGTTGGTGAAGTTGATGACAATTACATTAAAATGATACAGCTGTATTAAATCCATAAAGAAAGTCAGAAATAATAAGTCAGTTTCAAAATTATGAGTGGTTAAGGAGCTCTGTCTTCCTATGGACTTTGGCAGAGGACACAATAAGGATTTCTAATTCAAATTGCATTGGGAAAAATCCAGGCACTTTCTGTAGCATGCTCCAGTACATAAAATTAAAGTCACCCAGCAACAAAGAAAATGAAACCAAAGGATGGAGGATATGCCTTAGGGGCAAAGAACAGTAGAGAGTATTACACCAATTTAAGAGAGAGAAGAAAAGAATAATATCCATTACACTAAAACCATAATACAACCACAAAACAGTTTTCAAAGCCTAGAAAAATATCAGAAGAGTTTTACTTTGTATCAAAGTAATATTAAGATAAATACTGAGAGACATCTTGAGGGTGTAGGTGAGCCACAACTATTCAGTCCCACTGAGAAGGATCTTTGAAGGTGTACCTGCTGTCTTATTTTCTAGGGTTGCACACAGAAATTGCCATCCTGAACATTTTAAATTCTATTCATACCAGGATTTTTTAAAAAAATAGCTTTTGCTTGGTTTTCCATCAGAAGTCAATGAGAACTACTAGGGCTATACTTTTTAAATTCATCAGTCAGGGCCTCCTTGGGGTGCTGTCAGCCAGACAATGTCGGCTGGCGACACCGAGGGGTAGGGCCTTCTCTGTGGGAGCACCCACCCTGTGGAATTGACTCCCCTTGGAGCTCCAGTTGGCCCCTGACCTCCGTTCCTTTTGCCGTGACCTAAAAACCTGGTTGTTTTAACAATCCGGCCTGGACTGAAGGGTAAGGGTTGGTGTTTTATTGATATTTTAAATTTAATTGGGTTTTTAGTTTTATTGGGCTTAGATATTTGGTTTTAATGTATTTTAATCAATTGTATTTCTTATTTTTTTACTGTAAGCCACCCTGAGTCCCTAGGGAGAGAGGTAGGAATATAAGTCCAATAAATAATAATAATAATAATAATAATAATAATAATAATAATAATAATTTACTGCTTTTCACTGGAGAATCATTGAGTGGTTTCCTTTAAAAAAAACCCACAAATACAGAGTATTAAACCCAATTATAAAAATCTTGCATATTTAAAATCAGCAATAGCCACCTGAGGTCAGTCATTCACTTTCAGGGAAAATGCAATGAGAAGCCACTTCCAAAAAGGTTGCCAAGAAAATGGCAGGGATTTGTCCAGGCTATTATCAGGAAGCACTAAGGACTTTCATGCACATGCACGCACACATTAACAATAAGCAGATTCCAAAGTGAATATATTGATCTTGTAGGTAATGAACTATATGTTTAATAAGACTTCCAGCACTGCACAAAACCAAGGCAGAGATACCAGGTGAAATCTTCAAACTGACAATACCGCCAATGCAGACACTTCAGTAAATTCAAATTGACTTCAGGCATTCTTGGTGCCTCCACTGTCTCAGTTGATTTTAAAGCAGGCAGAATGCCCCAAATGTCTAACCCTAGCCCTAGTTTTCAGGGAACAGATATGCAATTTATCCTATTAACATTAATAATATGTTGTTGTTTTTAGATATTAGTTTGTATTGATATCAGAGATGGTATTCAGCAGGTTCTGACCAATTCTGGAGAAACAGTAGCAGAAATTTTGAGTAGTTTGGAGAACCAGCAAATACCACCTCTGACTGGAGATTTTCCAGGATCCTTCCCCTCCCACACCCACCAAGCCATGCCCACAGAACCGGTAGTAAAAAAAATTGAATCAGTAGTGGGATTCAATTTTTTTTACTACCGGTTCTGTGGGCGTGGCTTGGTGGGCATGGCGTGGCTTGGTGAGTGTGGCTGGTGGACGTGGCAGGGGAAGGATACTGTAAAATCTCCATTCCCTCCCCACCCCACTAACCTGCTTTCCAGCTCCGTTCTCCTCTGCAGGAAAATCAAAGGAGACCCAGCCTATCAGCTGGGACTCAGGAGGCAGAGAATAGATGGGGGTGGGGCCAACCAGAGGTAGTATTTGCCAGTTCTCCAAACTACTCAAAATTTCCCCTACTGGTTCTCCAGAACTGGTCAGAACCTGCTGAATGTCACCTCTGATTTGAATCCCACCCAAAACTGAGATATGCTTCTCAGTTTTACATTTCCAGAGAGCTTGCATTGGACTACACTCGCATTAAAATGTAGCTTTCTAATTTCAGTCTTTACACATGTCTACTTATACATTGATCAGTAAAGCATTGTAAATATAGATAGATTGGTAAAGTTTTGAAAATAATTCTTCAAGAATATTGGAGTTAATAGACATCAAAACATTGATTGTATTCTCATTTTTTGCATTACTAAATTATCCTGTTATCCTGTCCCCCCACCAGACAGATAGCAAGACAGACAGATAGACAAATAGACAGATGATGATAGATAGGCAGACAGGTGATAGATGATAAATAGATGATAGATAGGTAGGTAGGTAGGTGATAGATAGATAGATAGATAGATAGATAGATACCATATCTATAAGATCCGCTCCCCCCCCCCAAAAAAAGTGGGTGGAAATGTCTGTGCAACTTATAGAATGAATAGGAGCCTGTTTTTGGCCTCCCAAAGCCTCCATGCATCCCATTTTTGCCCTCCTTGGCATCCAGAAGCACTCTGCAAGCCAAAAATGTGTCTCTTTTTCGCCTCCAGATGGGTCCCGGATGGGTTACATTTTTGCAAACAGGACCCACGGAGGCCTCCTGAAAAGTGCTTCTGAATGCCAGGAAAAGCAAAAATGGGACCCACAGAACTCTATGGAGGCCAAACATGGCCACGTTTTGGCCTGTGGACAGAGTGCTTCTGGACGCTGGGAATGGCAAAAACAGGATGTGTGGAAGCAAAAAACTATTTTTTCTTGTTTTCCTCCTTTAAACCAAGCTGCGTTTTATAGTCCGGCATCTTTTAGTTCGAAAAATACAGGAGATAGATAGTTAGTAGGTAGGTAGAGATAGGTAGGTAGGTAGGTAGGTAGGTAGATGATAGATAGATAGATAGATAGATAGATAGATAGATAGATAGATAGATAGATAGATAGACAGATTTCAAAGATAGATAGATCACCGAAGAAATGCTTTAAATAAATCACAGAACTCAGTAAACAGATAAATTGCTTCTCAATTGTAAGATGTTACATTCAATTATACATAAAAAGGAAAAGAAAGATGAATGAAACTCTGCTCTTGCCTTTTTATTTTCTTATTTGTACTAACAATTCATGACATGCTTCAGGTAGGTTATCCTCCAAGTGAGAAAGCTAGCGTCAGTGCTGCTCCACTCACCTTATTTTTTGTCTTTGGCCTTTTGAAGTTGCCGGTTTGAAGATAGGCCTCCCACAGCTTTATTTAACCTGACTCAAGTGCTCTACAACAGTGCAGACTGCTGAATACAGCAATATAAACAGCTGTTCTTGGCACTATTGACAGACAAATCATTGCTCTCCAGCATACTCCATACAGCAAAATAGTATATAAAAAAAACCAACACATTCTCATAATTCCATGGAAATGGTGACTGTTAGTAAATGCTTTATTCTGATCAGTAAATTAATACCATAACAATTTTTTCCCGTGCAGGTTTCACATCAGCTCTGGATCATTCACCCTTAGATTCATTATTTAGACTTGTGTTTTAATCAATACTACAAGCGCAAGAAGTCCAAGTGATGTTACAATTGGACAAGCCCTTGGCAAAATGTTAGAGGAAAGAGGCCAACTCTCTTTAATGCCTGATTAAATGATTTTTTCCAATGTTTAGAATCTAGGCCTTCTGAGAACCTGGAAAAATAAACCATTCTTCATATTGAGATTGCATTTTTAAGAAGAGAACAAAAGAAATGTTTTGGTTGCAATTAAGCCAAGAAGAACCAAACCAGTTCAGTTTCTTGAATCTCCCAGCCCAGCTTTCATCCAACTGCTTAATGAACCACCCATTAAATCAAAGTTATGTGTGATTTCATGTCTATGTACCAAATGTGTTTGTCACCTTTTAGGAATGCTCTGAAGATCATTTAACAGGAAGCAAGAAATAAAAAAAGTTGCAGACTTTTAGCCAGATGCACCCTAATGAGAGTTATGCATGACCCTCAACAGGCCTAGCTGGAGCAATTTCTTCATCCTTCCATCCACTTCCTAGCACAATTGTCACATTACAAGCTTCTCTGCTGCTTCTCTTGTTTTCAAGTCTCATCTCTTTCCTTCTTTCAGTATATGTATGCGCATGCAAGTGCGTGCGCGCGCGCACTCACACACACACAGAGATAAAACACTTCCCAACTTCCCTGAGCATTTTTCTTCCAGCTATCCCCATCCTACTTCTCAGAGTGTCCATGGAGGAGTTAAAAAAGTAAGGTAGCAACCACATGCAGTAAAACTCCCATCCTTTTTCTACTGTACGGTGTATGTCTGACTACACACATGAAAAGGTGGGAGTTTGATCCCATATTGCTGGCTGCCATATTGACTTTTATAAACTCCACCGTTTTTGCCTCAGAACAAAATAAATAAATAAAATGTATGTTTTTCATTAGCAGAAGAGTTGCATACTGATAGCTGACTTGTAATGGGGGGAAAACACCACTTTTTGCTTTTCTTTTGGAAGAGAATGAGGTCGGGAGCCTTCTTCCTAGGGTTTTTTTTAAAGTCTTCTTCACTTCCCCTTTCTGCAATTTGAGATTATAATCAGATTGTTTGTGTGGAAATTACAGACTTGTCAATTTGACATCTATATTGGGCAAGCTCCATTAAGCAGATTATTAAGCAACATATTTGTGAGCTTTGGATAGCAATGTAACAATTAACAAGAGCCAGCATGGTTTTGCGATACAGACATTCTGCCAAACTAATCTTATCTTCCTTTTAGGAAGAGTTACTACACAAATAGATAAGGAAAATGCCAGGGTCATAGTAAGGCCTCAGTAAAGTCTTTCAATGATATCATCAATAATAAAATGGAAAAATATAAGCTGGCTATTACAACTGTTAGACTGACACTGGGCTGAGGGACCATGCCCAAACAGAGTTTTCATTGATGGCTCCAGTTCAGCTTGGAGGGATATGTTGAGCTGTTTGACATTTTTATCAAATTAGTTAGATGAGGGAGTTGAATTATTGATGTTGCAGATGACATAAAGGTGGGAAGGATGGCTAACACTTTAGAGCAGGGGTCTTCAAACTTGACAGCTTTAAGACTTGTGGACTTCAATTCCCAGAATTCCTCCTCCAGTCATGTTAGCTCAGGAATTCTGGGAGTTGAAGTCCACAAGTCTTAAACAAGTTTGAAGACCCTTGCTTTAGAGGCACAAGAAAGATTTAATTTTTTTTTAGATAAGCTTGAACAGTAGGCTGAAATGAACATGATGGGATTTTAACAGGGAGAAATAGAAAGTCCTCATCTGAGTAGGAGAAGTGTATGCATACAGATAGTCCTCGACTTACAATCAGTTGGTTAATGACTATTCAAAATTAAAACTACACTGAAAAAAGTGACTTACAGCTGGTTCTTGGATTTATGACTATCATAGCATTCCCATGAATCCTAGATCAAAATGGGGGCTCTTGGCAACTGGTATATATTTATAACAATTGCAGTACCCCAGGATCATGTGATCATTTGTGATCATCCCAGCTGGCTTCAAGCAAAGATAATGGGGGAAACCAGATTTGCTTAACAACTGCATGGTTCACTTAATAACTGTGATTTTAAAAAAGATCATAAAACACTTAACAACTGTTTTAGTTAATGATGGAAATTATTTCCCAATTGTGGCTTAAGTCAAGGTTTACAGGTGCAGGACTGGGGTAAGATCTCATTTGGAATTAGTAATTGTGAAAGAGATCTGAGTGACCTTCTCAACCTAAAGTTAAATATACAGTAATTTAGTGTGATCAGTTGCTAAAAAAATGTTATCTTGGGATGTCTTAAAATGATCATAAGGTCCAGTTTGCTGAGAATAAGTGTTCCACTCTAGTTTATTTTGGTTAGACTACACTTGGAATTCATGAGTTCAGGATATCATAGTTCAAAAAGGACAGTACATATGGAAGCAAGTTCAAAAGAGGACTTTAAAGATGTGGAGGGATGTGGAAGCAAGCCCAGTGGAGAGATTGGTATGTTGATGAAGAATTTTGGTATAGTTAACCTATAAAAAGAAATCTTTTGAACAAACTTTAAATATCTGGACAGCTGCCACATAGATGAGGGAAGTGGATTTATTTTCTGTTGCTCCAAAGTGCAGGTCCACAATCAATAAGTTAAAACTACAAGGTTAGACTTCAGGGGATACTTTCTGACTGTTCAAGCAGTCAGACAGTAGAGTAGGCTACCATATGAAGTGATAAGTTCTCCTAGGGAAATCTTGAAACAAAAGCTGTATGATCCAAGATGTTATAGTAGGTCCTGCATTGAACAGAGGTGAACAGATGACCTCTAAGATCACTTCAAATTCTAAGAGCTCCTAATAATAGTGCTGAAAGGACTGAAGGACCAAATAGTCTTTATCTGATATCAGAAAGTTCATATAATTGACATATTGAGGTTTTTATCTTGATTAGAATACTACTATCTTGATATTAACCTACCATATAGATATTAATCAACTAGAATACTTTTTCTTTGGCAGTTACTCATCTGATTCTGATTAAATGTTCTAAAAATGATTTTAAAGTTTAGTAAATATGTATGAGGAAAAATATTGGAGCATTCCGAATAAGCTAGTCTCCAAGCTAGTTAAGACTTGCAATATTAAACATTGCATTTTAAATTGGGCTGAAACCATGGATCAATAAAGCATAGAAGTGATTGTAAGGACACTCTCATGCTATACTATTGCTTTCTTTCTTCAATCTTCAAATGGAGTTTAGAGGTGATTCATGTATCTTTCCATCTGTTGCTCTTAAAATGTGCAAAACTAGAACCAGAAATTTTCCCTACCCAAATTGCCACAGATCTTGCTAATAAAAATTTACCCCAACTCCATGCAAAACAATAAAACAGTAAATCCTTCTCCCAGGGGTGGGATTCTACCAGTTTGGACCAGTTCTGTAGAATCGGTTGTTATGATTCTGCGCAGTTCAGAGAACCAGCAAATTGCACTACTGGCTGGTCCTGGCCACTCCTCCCCTTCCCTCCCAGTCAGTCCTTATCACGCATGCATGATATGGCTGCCTGCAGCCTGCTTTTGCCCACCCACCATGCTAGCCATTGCTGTCTGCCTTCATGATCGGTGAGTGAGGCTCTGCAAGCAATCTCCGGTCACCTACTTGTTACTACTAGTCACCTTTTTCCCACCACTTGCCTTTTGCCACTCCTGCCGGTCACCTTCCCCCCTTACTTGCCTTCGTCAAATGACACATGGAGCAGCTCCATGTCAGCTCCAGAGGGGTCAGTGGCTGCTTTTCTCCCCTGCTGGTCTAGCTGGGAGAGTGAGAGAGTCTTTCTTGGCATACTGAAATTTAGCTTATCACTGTGCAAGAAAGACTCTGTCGCTCTCCCACCAAAAGGAGCAGGAGAACATGTGGAGAGGCTCATGTTGGCTCCAGTGGGGTCAGCAGCTGCTTCTCTCCCTGCTGGTCTAGTGAGAGCACGAGTGAGAGTTTCTATCCTGGCACAGAAAAATTTAGCTTTGGGTTTGCAAGTCCCCATCAGGAAACTGCTCCGGGTGGCAGAGAAACAGCCAAGTTGAATCCTGTTCCCCTTTGCCACCCAGAGCTGTTTCCTGAAGGGAGGGGGACTTGCAGAACCCAGAGCAGCAACTCCCAATTGCTAAAGTAAATCTTGCTGTGGTGCACAAAACTGTTTCCCATGGCCACAAGGACAGTCCTCTCGGAGCACTGCCACCACCACTTTGAAGCTCTCCTTTGGGATGGATCAGTAAGTTCTTGCTTTGTTCCCCAGGAAGGGTTCCATCATGGAGGGCTGTGTCTTTGGGACAGGCGCTTTCTGTCAGGCTTTCTGCCTCACATGGGGCGGCGGGAGGAAGAAGTGTGTATTGGGGAAGGCTGTCTGCAGTTCTTGCAGCCAAAGCCAGGAATTCTGGAGTGTCTGCAAACTTGCATTTGTATGAGGTCAGAGCTCCATGGCTGCACTGGCTGGGGGGACACTTTCCTCATGTGACACTGCTCACCTGCCTGGCCAGTGTGTGTGTCAGAAGAGAGGAAGGAAGAAAAACTTGGCAAGTCTTTTCCTTCTTGGGTATTCACACAGAGCATGGACATGTGAGGCTGGGACCTTCTGTGCATGGGCGAGTCCCTCCGACACCGTGCACACACAATGTATGCATGGCACACTCTGTGCCTATGCCCGAGAAGGAGGAGAAGAGTTGCTGAACTTTTCTTCCTCCCTTTGCAGCATGAAGGCAGCTACCACAGCCTGTCCCTGTAAGTTACTTCGATGTGGGGGTTGAGGGGGGACCATAAAGGGACAGCCAGGCCACAGGAGCTGCCTTCTAAGCAGCTCCGCTGCAAAGGGAAGGGAGGAAGAAAAGTTTGGCAACTCTTCTCCTCCTTCTCAGGTACACACACGGTGCCAGGAGGATCTTCTGCAAGGAGTCGGTGTGTGGATGAGTCCCTCCAGCACGGTGAGATGTGTGTTTCCTCTGTATGTATGAGAATGAGAAGGAGGAGGGAAGCGGCCATGTTGAATGTGTTATGTATGTAGGTTTGAATGTTATTGGTTTATTTGAACTGTTCTTGTAAAATGTCAAATGGTATTGGTTTAAATAGTGCGGGAAGAAACCCTGCACTCCCATTGGCTGGCAACCACGGCTGCAGGCTATAAGAGGCAGCCATAGCCAAGCCAACTCGGGTCCATTCGAGCTGTAGTCACTGAATAAACTCTTTGCTGGAACTCCTCGCGTCTGACTCTTCATGCAGACTTAACAGAATGCTGTTAGCGTGGCTGCAGGGAAGCAGGAAGCAGCTGCCAGCGATGGCCTCATGTGAAGAAGTTGCGTACAGGGAGGCTTGACCCCCTCAGGAACTGTGAAGTGCTCGCCGCCCCTCTGACACCTGCCAAGTCTCCTCCCAATGCATTTCTCTTCCTCCTCACCAGAAGAGTTATTTTTGGGGAGACTGCAGGATTACCCCACCTCCCTGCCAGCCATCTGGTCTTCTGTACTGGCTCATCAGATTCCCATCACCCAGTACCAGTTCAGATGTTCCTTTCCCCCCAGGGACAGAGAGAAGGAGAGGGAGGGAGGGAGGGAGGGGAGGGAGGGAAAGAGAGAGAGAGAGAGAAGAGACAGAGAGAGAGGGGGGGGAGAGATGAGAAAGAGAAAGAGATGAGAAACAGAGAGATGAGAAAGAGAGAAAGAAAAAGAAATTGATGTGAGAGAGAAAAAATGAGAGAGAGAGATGAGAAAGAGAGAGTGGGGAAAGAAAAAACAGAGATGAGGGAGAAAGATGAGAGGGAGGAAAGAAAGAGACACTGAGAGAGAGAAAGATCTGTTTAAAAGAAAATAGAAAAATGGCTCTTTGAATGTTTAAGGTTGCAGGCCCCGGGTTAGGCAAACACCATGGTCGTTAAGTGAACCTTGTGGTCATTAAGCAAACACTGGTTGTTAAACAAGTCCCTTTTCCTCAATGGGCATTTCTAACCAGAAACCAGAAGGAACTGTTGGAAATTGGCAAAAAACCAGAAAACCTCAGTCACATGACTGTGTGGGATGTTGTAACTGGTCATAAGAGAGAGAGAGAGAGAGAGAGAGAGAGAGAGAGAGAGAGCATGGCTGTCAAAACTCCAAAAACAGATCATGTAGCGCTCTGGGGAGGTCACTTGTAAATTAGAACACTTACTAAGCAACTGGCCATTAAGCGAGGACACTTATATTTGGTTTGCCAGTCAAATGGCCACCTAGCCACGCCCACCCCAGTCACATGACTACCTAGCCATACCCACCCCAGTCACATGATCACCTAGTCATGCCCAGCCAGTCACATGACCACCTAGCCACATCCACAAATTAGGCCACACCCACAGAACCAGTTGTTAAGAAATTTGAATCCCACCCCTGCTTTCTCCTATCCTCGACTTTACTTCTATATATACTTTTTTTCAGGAGAAAGGAGGAGACACTATCCCTGTTCCTCTGAGTTGAGCTGAAAAAGCACCAAGTTATCTTTCACGATATCAAGCTCAGGAGCTGGGAGGTAAATAAAGTTCCTTCTTGAACTATTACCAACTCTACAAAGCTGCATCCACTAAAAATGCAATTTACTATGGTTTCAAATACATCACAGGTCAGTCAAGCACCACCAACACTATGAGATCAAACAACACAAACTGAAGTTAAAAGATACTCAGGACAATTGTTCCATTCAATGAATATGAATAGCACATTTTCTGGGGAGGGGGGAAGTATGCAACAGTATTTTAATGTTAGCCTCACACAAAAATAATCTTGTCTAGAAGTATTGCATTGACACAATTGACAGTTCCAGCACCCAACCAATACCCAAAGACACATCCTTGAATAACTTTTAATAAAGTTTATTAAGGAAGCTGAATGCTCTCACACAAAGCATGTATCTCTGATCTTTCTTCACTATAGTAGGGAAGCAGAGAGAAGAATACAATAGAATAGCAGAGTTGGAAGGGACCTTGGAGGTCTTCTAGTCTAACCCCCTGCTCAGGCAGGAAACCCTATACTATAAATAAAATATTCTTCCTGTAGGAAGCTGGATGAAAGGAAGAACTAACAGTATTAATCTTCCAAGCAGAGAAAAGCAGAATGGGGACGCGGAAGCAGGCCTCAGCTGTCCTTATTCCAGTGCAGTGGTTCTCAACCTTTTCCTCACCACAGACCCCCTTATAAAAGTATTTTGTGGCCATAGACAATGCCACAGGCAACCAAGACTTAACTCAAGATTTAAATAATAAAATTTATTCAAGCCTTCATGGACCCCTGTGATGACATCCATGGATCATAGGTTGAGAACCACTGTTCTAATGCACTGAGGATTCTATAGCTGCACTTCCAATATAATTTTCATCCATAGGAACAAGAAATTAGTCAATCTTATTAACATCATGGATGTGCAATTGGTAGCAGACTGTCAAGTTCAAAGCAGGCTTATGCTGTTGCAACCATTACCGCTTCTCAACTTGCCAAAGAACCAGGTGGGAGGGTGAAATGAAATGTAGGCTCCAGATTTCAAGAAGACAAGCCATGAGAGCCAAGGACACTTTGACAGGTGTTTGCCAAAACCAGATACTTTTTCTCATAACGATACAGTGACACTCAATTGGACAATGTGACCTGCACTAATGGGGGTGGGAGAAATCTATCATTATGTGGGTTTGTGTGGGAATTCGGTAGATCTAGTTTTGCCTTCATCAGTGCAGAAATGATGTACTCAATAAAGTTTTGCATTAAGAGATCGGAAGGTCTTAATTGCGCTTGCTTTGGTTGGGTTCATCAGTCAGAACGTTGACAAAGACATCATAGTGATTTCAAAAGATTGGATAGAGTTACTCTGGATAGGATGAGCAAGGGGAACATTGTTTTCCGATTGCAATTTTACTTATATTGGAGCATGATTGTTCTTCCCTAACCTGATTATTTACAGAAGAAAGTTATTTTCAAACACAGAGACAATGTATATTAAGAAAGTAGAGTCTCGGTGCATGGTATGTTTGAAGGAAACAAGCATGAAAAGGGAAGTTGGTCACATATTTTTTGATCATTACTAGCTCGACATCTTTGTCCTGCAACATGAGACATAAACCTAGAAACTGTTTAAATTACAAACTTCCACTGCTCATTGCATTTATGGAGAAAGACATTTAAAGATTTCTCCTCATGTGTCATATAATAGCACAGGGTGGTAAACCAAGTCTTTCACAGAGAAAGAGATTATACACCAGCAGCAATTAAGTTTCACTCTGTGTGCATTATGATATGGATATTCAGGTAATCTATTGAACGATGCCCAGCTTGAGGCTGCACAGCAAAGATACGGATATTCTTTCCTATCCATCTTTGCCGTGAATACACATTTTTCTTTGTTGTTGACTGGCATTACTACAGCACAGGCTTTCTTCCTATGCATTGTTAGTAATGGGAGCAACCTACTCACAGCCTTCTTTGGACTTAATGCCATGATTAAGAATTTAATTGTTTATATTCTATAAAATCCTAGTTATAGTATTATATTCTAATAATGAGTGGAAAATTGATTGGGAACTGCCAAGGTTAGTTATAAGATGAGCCACTGTATGAATCTTTTAAATAAATAAAGTACAGTTCTTCTGCTTTACCCTGAATCTTCTCCCACCAACCCCCAGCACACCTATAATGGTAGGTTAATGGGATTTTCCCCTTGATTACCTGATATATGACTTGGTGAGCATCTTGCATTCTTGTGTCCCTCTCTTGTAATTAAAGAAAGGTGAAATCACCTAGTGGGATGGAACTGTATACATACTTTGATGAATTTCAAGCATCATACCATAAGAGATTTATTAGGAATTTGGAATGCATGGTGAAGTGACAAATAGTATTTTGGATAGCCTAATTACACTATTCCCCAAGACTGGGGACATAATTAAAATGGTCCAATCATCAAACCCACATCAATCATTAGCAATGACACATTAGTTTTGAATATAGCTTTTTATGAAAGCTAATTATAGGCATTACAATAATTAAAATCTTTACTGGAAGAAGAAACTATCATAGAGCTTTCTATCAAACTGGATGGGGGAGGGAGGGCTGCAATTTTACAGTCTGTCCCAAAACAAAATGCTATCATTTTTTAGGAATGTAAATGATCTGAAATTTTGGGAGCTTGGAGAAAATGGAACCAAATGGGGAAATGCATTTAATAAAACACTGGAAAGTCTTCTGATCAGCTTTTGCCCTTTGAATATATTGGAAGTCTAGGAGCATACAATGTCTAGGAAAACACATCTGGAGCTAGTCAGGTTAAGAAGGCTTCTTGAGCACGTAAGATTGCCCTCTTAATGAAAACACCTGTCATTCAGCAGCAGTTAAATTGGCAAAAGCATAGAGCATACCTGGTAAACTGCCAAGTACAAAAGCCCACCTATTTAACATAAATAGGACACAAAACTTTCTGTACCCAAATTTCCACTGCATACTGTATGCAGCCCTTTTTTAAGGCATTTTAAAAAACCTGCCTCCAATGTCTCAAAATACATTAAAATCCTGGTTGCCACACCAGTTCATATATACTTTACAAACAGATGATTAGCAGGAACTGACAGATTTAACCCCAAAAAATTGTGTTGGAACATTGGTTTGGAAAAAGAGCTGCTCCTTTGTTACTCACACTGTAGATTCATGTCTCAGTATTTACTAGCATTGGGCCATGATTTGACTTTTATATTCATAATATACAAACATTAAATTGATCTAATGCAATTCAACACACTTGGGAGGAAGAAGTATGTATTCTTCCTTCTGCTCACTTGATCTTGGGATTTAAAATTATCTAATCTGTTTAGAAACTGGCATTCTTAATTTAAAGAGTGAACTAGCAATTGATGGGAAATACACACTGCATTAATGGATGGTGGTGCCATTAGGATGGACGATAAAATGTGACCATGGCTAGCAGTGATATATGCTCCTTCCTTCCTTCCTTCCTTCCTTCCTTCCTTCCTTCCTTCCTTCCTTCCTTCCTTCCTTTTATCATCAGGAGGTGTCTAATCAGTAAATAAGCCTATTGCTTTTGCTGTTCCATTGCCCTCATTTGCTGAATGGCACCAAAGTAAAATCTTCTTATTAGAGTGGTGCCTTGGTACTCATTATTAATTGGTTTCAGGAAGTGCCATAAGTACCAAAAATGATGAGTACAAAACAAATTTTTCCCATAAGGAATAATGCAGCTGACACCAATAGGTTTCAGCTTCTGTGTTGCGTATCAAACAAACGATGAGTACCAGGACAAAATTTTCATATCAAAATGCACTGAATACTAAATTTGATAAGTTTCAAAGCAGTTGAGCACCAAGGTACCATGGTATTATTGATTCATAAAACTGAAATCTCTCAAATCTCAATGAACTTTGGAGGTACAAAGCTTTCTATGGATTTGGGTATTTTCTTTATACACTCTGTTTGCTACCTAAGTTTCCAACATTGGCAAGTTTAAGATGGCTGGACTTTAACTCCCAGAATTCTCCAGCCAGAAAGTTCCAAATCAGTATTTTTTTAACCTCAGCAACTTTAAGATGGGTGGGCTTCAATTCCCAAAATTGCTCAACCAGCATGGGAGCTGAAATCCCCTCATCTTAAAATTACAGAGTTTGAAAAACACTGCTCTTGATGACCTTCACAGTTCTCTATGCAACACATGAGTCTTTCTTATGAACAGAGTCTAAGTGCACTGTGGGCTAAAAACTGGACTTCCTTTTGATGATATCATATTTTTGGCATTTCACTGTTTTGTTGTTGTTGAAAGGGGAACAAAAATATATCCGTATCTATTTTTTATTTGGGTTCAGAAGATTCTGTTTCTATGAAGCCTCCTGATGGCTTAGTACTGGCAGGATGATCCTTTGCAAGGAAAAAAAAACCCTGTTGCCTCAGTTTAGAGTCTCAGAAAATGAATTCTGCCACAAGGCAAAGCTAAGATATTTGTCCTTTTTCTGTAAAGCTTATTTGTCCAATGCAATAATTGAACCATTTTCCACCTGTCTGGGGTATATGCAGCTTAGTGGTATTTTTCACAAGGCCTGAACTGGGGGTTTGTCTGTAAAGGGAAATGTAAGTAAAGGGAAACTGTAGGTTTCAGAGCTGCTCATTGTTTCAAAACTCTGAATATGTGACATTTTTCATAGCTTTCTTATTTATTATAAATGTAGTCTACGTTCCATCTGAGCAAATGGAAATGGAAGGCAATAGTTAAAGGGGAAAAAAAATAAAATTAGAAGCCCTATCGATTACACCCCTTCTCAGAAAAAAAAATTGGCAAAAAACAGTGTGCAATTTCAGATAATTACATATAATCCCAAGTAATCCTCCACAGACAGCATGAACTGGCAGTCATTAGTATGCTTTTCAGGCTCTTGTTTTGCATATGCACCAGGTTCTGCTGAATGTTACTCCTCCTGGTAACTGTCCTATTAAGGGATAGGAAGTGCTGCTTTGCCTAGAAATGCACGCTAAAGAAAAATCATCTTCCTAAATTCAGAAGAACAAGGACATGCAATGCCAAAGAAACATATTATATTTCTCCCAAGAAGTCTGCGATACAAATGAAATACCAAGGTTTATTTTATGTTATTTTATTTTTTGGCAATATAAGCCAGTAGGGCAGGCTTAACAGCTGGTGAAGATAAAAATAAATCTTCAAAGACAAATCACGTTCTCTCTCCTTTCTTTAGGGCCATTTTTTTTATTAACAAAAGAAGGTTCTTTGAAAGAGCAGATACCTCCAGTATGACAGAGCAAATGGGAAAGTACAGAATGCTTTATTTAGACCAGATAGTGCTTAAAATACAAAGGGGGTGAGCTTTTTGAATTACCGAAAACTTTGTCTTTGAGCTGGAAGGTTCGTTTTCTTGCTTGGAGTGAAAATAGGCCACTCTGTGTAAGTTCTTCAGAATTGCTTATGAGCTAGGGTGAGTGTGCTCTAGCGTTCAGTCCTCAGACAAAATGAGAAATTTCATGCAAGCATTCAGGAAGACTCTGTTCATCAAGCATCCCTATGATCATTCATCGGCAAGCTTGTTTATTACAATGGCCCCACTCAGTTCTATATGGGTATTTTTAGACTGAAGAATATGGAAATGTTAAAAATGTATAACATTTCTGCAGCCAGAAAATAGAAAGTGTCAATATTCATCTCAAAAATATATTCTGTATGTTTTTTTCTAGGATGCCACAGCGCTGTACTTCTGACAAGTATCCTGTTATTTATCTGGGAAGAAAAGCACTGAACGGCCTGGAATGTTTAAGTGCAATCTTAACAGGGTGTAAATGTGCCAAATGCATTTTCACAAGCTAACACTTTACAGTTGCTGACAAAATGATTGGCTACAAAGAGTCCAAAAAATACTGGACAAAGACAGGGAAACCAAATTAGAAGTTATTAACATTTCAGCTGGAGCAGAGATAGGGGGACAGTCCTACTTGATATTAGGTGAAGATGTTAGACTAATCCTAAACCATCACATGGAAACCTGAAAGTATGTATTTGGAAACCTATCTCAGAGATGAACAAAGCCCTTAAAACATGAAGACCAGGAGACAAAAGTCATATTAGGCATGGAAACAGCCCATTAATCAGATAGAAAGACAGATTTGCTCCAAGGATAAAGATTTAAAAAAAAACAAGATAGTGTCTTGCTATAGCCATAGTGGTTGTTATGTAGACCAGGGGACTCCAACCTTGGCCACCTTAAGACTTGTAGACTTCAACTCCCAATGTTCCTCAGCCTTGGGAGTTGAAATCCACAAGTCTTAAAGTGACCAAAGTTGCGGACCCCTGATGTAGACCAATATGTGAGACCATATGGTGGGCTCAAACTAGTTCCAACCATATAATCAAGATTCTGATACAAGGGAAGAAAGTTCTTTGTCCCACAAAGTGGCTTCTGTCTCTCTCTAACCTTACATTGCAACTATTACTGCTCTGGCACCATTAATTAGAGTTTTCTTCCACTTTCCCTTTGCAACCTCTTGGACATGGAACTGGAAGAACATGATAGCTTGCATCATTGTCTGCACAGATGCAACACAGCTATACTTTCAGTCACTGATCTCTTTCCATTTTTCCTTTCAATTTGTTCCACATTTGAGCATCTCTTAATGTTTGCTTGCATTTATTTATTTGAATGTCTGTACTGTCTTTTGTCCAGAAGCTCAAAATAATAGTCTTCCTCCTCCTTTTGTTACCCACAACAATTCTGTGAGGCAGGTTAGGCTGCAGGGAGCAACTGGCAATACATCCAATAAAAGTCGTCAATGACTTTCTTGGTCTGCCAAGTCCTAGTCCAATACCTTATCTAAGTATCCAACTTTGAATCAAACTCTATTGGTTCACTATTTGATTGCCAACTGAATATGCATATCCCAGACATTGTACATCCATATCATAATACATTATAATATAGAATTTAACTATCATCTCAGTATCTTTTCATATTTTTCTTCTCATTTGTACAGAAAAGTGTCCAGCCTGTGTCAGAAAGATCCTTCAACATGTAGTTTCCCACAAGCTAAATTTCCAAGCCCATTTCCAACTTATGACATCTAATGAGAAGACCCAAAAACATCACACTGGGAATCAGCCTAACTCTAACCTCAGGTGAACCTTGATCATATCAACTTTGAAGCCTGGATGGTTATTTGTTCTAGCTAAAACAAAAGACAACATCCTGGTGGTCTCCCACGTACATAATAAACACGCCAGACTTTGCTTTGCTTTCTGAGCCCGGAAAAAAATCAACCAGAAAATCTTTCTTGTTTACTGAATTAGAATGTCAAGAATATCAGCATTAGTAGCACCAGTATATTTAACAGTTTTATAAGGTGAAAGTTTGTTCAGGTTTTCTAGGGCTGATTGGTCACCTTGGCCCCATAGGCATCTTGAGGAAGTTCTTCCATACTCTTTTGCAGAGATACTATATACAAGACATTGTTCAAGGGGGTTACCTACCTCTTAATTAATTTCCCATAAAGAGGAAAAATTTTGATTCAGTAGCAGCTGGTCCTTGTCATGTGTTCCTCCCTTTCACACATACTTTCCTTTGCAACATAGGACTACACCACTCCAAAGCAGTTCTTGTTATGAGTATGAAGGGGGGAAAAACCATAGTTTAGTGTTGTGATTCATAATTCCAATTTCCAAGTACCTTGTACTATGTGTATTGCATTACATATTTCAGCATAGATTTGTCAAAGGTCCCTTGTAATGTAACATACAATCATAAGCGCAACAGGATACCAATGGTAGCACTTAGTGCTGTCAAGAGTGTTACTTGTAATTGAACAATTGCTACAGGAGAAATTCTAAATCTCAGGTTTGTTGTTTCTTCTCCGATTGAAAAGAAATTGTCTCTCTAAATGTGTCTGTGCGCCGTATTCAATTGTGGGAAAATATGAACCTGAGAAATAAACACTTTTGTCTACACAGATCATAGGTTTTTTTTCTCTTGTACCTTTATACTATGCTCAGCAAAATGATCCAACTGGGATGTGCTAGTGAAATGTAAAAGTGTGTTGTGTGTTTGATGGCAAGGTGGAAGCTCTAGAAACAGATTAGATTTATAGGCAAAGGGCAAAGGAACAGAAACTGAACCAAGAACTGGAATGTATAAATGGCATCTCAGAGGAGAAGCTAACAAAATTTATGGGAAGAACCAGGGTACAATCCATAAGCATTAGAATCAAGAGATGGTTCCCACCTGATGCCTTGAGATGTAGCCCACACCAGATAAAGCAACAGGCAGGTTTGGGTATGAGGGACAAATTAATTTATTTATAGTATATAGACTTTTGCAGACCACACTGGGACTCTGAACCTAGCAATTCATACAGGACTGCATCCAGTGGGCTCATTGCTTTAGTAAACACTGTTTTAGCAATAAAACCAAAAGTTAACTCTGCTAAATAGGATGCTGTTATAATCCTATATATGCACTGATGGTACTATGGAATCATAGGAAGATGGGATTATTTCTTGTTAGTGGATTTATACATCCATCTGAAAATACCTATCATTGTAATTCCTGATAAACTACCAGAATTACAATGATAAATAGGTATTTTCAGAACTATCATTGTAATTCCTGATAACATTTCTCTATCTTCTGTCTTTGTGTTAGCTAGTGTACACATATTCTTATATATGTCAGGTTCAGCATCTGTGCTGAATTGGTTCTTTCCAAGAATTTGACACTGCTGTCCAGATAATGATTTTGGTTCTGATTTTGTATTATAGACATCAAACAAACTGTTCCCACGGCTGATTCAGTGAGCCCCTGAGATTTCCCATCAAGGTGCAAAAGAACCGAGATCAATACACTCCTTTGTGAATGTCTTTCAGAATGAATAAATACACTGTAAACATTTGTTCCCCATTTAACAGCCACTAACAGCTTTGGATCTTGATAGACAATTTACCTTGAATTTCTCAATAGACTCAACTCTGAGTGGTAAAACATGTTGTCTGTCTTGCTGCATAAGATCATTTCTAAGAGCCGAAATCTAACCTGACCAATAGTATAAGTATTAACAGAAAGAGGATTTATTTACAGGAAATATTGTGTAGGGATAGACAATTCTAGATCTAATTAGTTATATCCTATCAGGAGTATGTGATAGTATATATGCCTGGAAGAAGGAAGTGAGCTCAGATTAGCCAGAATGGGACAACTCACTGCTACTGCCATGTCACTGCCACCTCACCAACGTCACCTTGCTGCCAACACCTCACTGCAGGATACTTCGCCTTGGCCAATTCGCCATGGCACAACTTGCCATGAGCCTCAATCTTCTACTCTGGTCCAGCTTAAGGGAGACAAAAGTTCCCGCTGGTTCACACACCTCTGAAGGCTTTCTTGCCTCACTTGATGAGATTAATGAGATTAGCATTCGCATTAAACAAACAGCAGGCAGGACAATAGATCAAGAGGGATAATGAGTAAGTCCTTAACTCTGTATCTATACAATACTGCCTATTAGTGACCAGTAGGTCTTGAATCACTGAAAATACTATTTGGGCCTCCAACATCAACACTAGGGACAATTCTTCCTAAACAGAATTTGCATCTATCCTGTTTCCCTGCCATACGAACAGAAATTTCACCATATCAGTTCAATGTAATAGCAAACTGCCTACAGCTAACAAATAGCAAGATTTACTCAAAAATCTTAAGATTCTGTATGTAGTGCACTGTAGGCAATATTTGATACCTTCACTGTGGGAGTCTCAGTGGAAAGGAAGGTTGTTTATCCCCATCTAGTGGTTACAGCTATTTAAGGAGAATTCAGAAGTGCAGCCACAGTTTGCTGCTGCTACAAAATAGAAAACAATAACGTTCCTATTTAAATGAAATAATTAATGCTATAAAGAGCAGCTACATAGATTAAATAATTGGGGCTCATAGGATCTTGGTAACAGTAATTTTAAGGAAAGTTCTCAGTGTTCAGCCTGATTTTACAGTGTTTTATGTCTTGCCTGTGCTTTGTTGAATACATTCAATGAGAAACTCCCAGCACCCACCAGAGAATTACCATACTTCCCCAAGTCAGAAAACTTCTATAAATATTTTACACAAGTTCCTCCCTACAAATAATGAGAGTGGGCAAGAATGCACATTTAGAAGCTACAGCAAAGTGTTTTCTGGGGCAGCAGATCCATCCCATCATTTGAAATGGTACAACTTTTAAAAAATCTCCCCCCCTCTCTCCCTCCCTCCCTCTCCCTCCCTCTCTTCCTCTCTCCCTCTGTCTCTCACAGACATACACACACACACATACATAGTTCCATTTATTTCAACACACTGAGATATTTGTGTTAAACTGTGCCTTTTCTTGACATTGATTTTCAAAGTACCATGATGAAATGACAGATGAGAAAGGGAGGGAGGGAGGGAGAGTTGCCTTGCTGAGATTTTACCACAAGCTCTCATCATGGTGTTTCCACATGCCTAGTAAAATTGAACAAAGTTATACCTTATGAAGCTATTAAATAATAGGAGAGAGCTCCTCAGATAGCCATATGTTTATATATTGGTTAAAGTTTTGAACTAGGATCAGAAAGAGAGTGAAATACCCATTTCTCCATAGAAATTTGTACCAGACTCTCCTCTCAATCTGATTTACTCTCCCGGGTTTATTTTATTTTTATTTATTTTGATTGTTTATTTATTTCGCTTTATATAACCAGCTTTCTCACAAATTTCGAGCTGTGGGCTGCGAACGTATTGTGATTGAAACTTGGAGAAGATCTTTGTATTTCCTGGAGGAAAGGAAAAGCTCCCTACAAAAATGAAATTATATTCAAAGCCAAAGTGCAGCAAATGATATAGATGCATCCAGTATTACAATGGTTATAAACATTAATGTTAATGTTATTAACATTAGGGGGGGGAACACACATACAAAAATCTTCACCTTGAAAATGCAAACTATTTATTACAAAAGGCAAGGTGGTAAAAATGGGAACTTAAGCTAACCTTGGCCAGAATTCTCATTTTTATTACAACTGCCACTGTGCTTCTGCTTTACGTAAGCAAGGTACTACAGTTATTTCCTCCCTTGCACCTAACCTTGGCAGAAACTACTTTAGTATTTTTAATTATGTACTTATTTTGATATATCCTTGTGACATTGCCTTTATTAAGCAACTGGAAAGAGTGCAGTGAGCAGTGCAAACATATTGTGAAGGAAAGATAGTGAGGGATTTGGAGGCTAAATCCGATGATGAATGGTTAAACCTCAAGAAGAGAAGGCTCAGGGGAGACATGATAGCAGTCTTCCAATATTTGAAAGGCTGTCAGAGGGAGACGATGTGGATTTATTTTCCATAGCATCCCAGGGAAGGACAATGAGTAAAAGCTTTATGGAAGGAGACCCAAATTTGAAATAAGAGGAATTTCAAGTTTTTTTAGAGAACATAAAAAAATTTAGAACAGAATTGGAAGGGACCTTGGAGGTCTTCTAGTCCAACCCCCTGCTTAGGCAGGAAACCCTACACCACTTCAGACAAATGGTTATCTAATCTCTTCTTAAACAAACTAATGCAGGAATAAAGTAAAACAAAGAAAAAAGTGAAAAAGTAATAGGAAATAAAACAAGAATTTGCCCATTTCATTTGAAGCAAATATATTAATGATTACAAAATTATCTCTTACTCTATGATTACTAAAAACTCACTTTTTCTATTATCCAATGTTGTTTTCCAATCATCATAAGGTCATTTTTTTTCTATTTCATGCAAAAATCTATAAAGAGTTTCCTGTTTGTCATAAATGTAAATATTCTTCAAATAAAGTCAATTAGCTATTTCTACATCCATGTGTCTGTTGTGGGTACTTTCAAACTTTTTCACTTCTGAGCATATAGTAATCTTGCTGCAGTTGCTATATATAAGAACAATATTTTGTGGGGGTTTTCCCCCCTAACTGCACCTATTAGTCCCCAGAGAAAAGTATCTGATATTAGTTGTACACATAGTTACATAATTAGTTTTTAAAAACTTCTGAATCAGTGTTTTTATTTCTACCCAAAAGTTTTTGGATTCTTTATATGTCCACCATACACACTAAAATGTTCCTTCATGTTCACATTTCTAGCAAAGATCTGAAATTGCTTTATACATTCAGGACAATTTCTCTGCTGACAAATATTCATGATACATGACACATTTTATGCAAATTCTCAGTCACACAAATACTCCCCAACAATACAGTTGGTTTTGTCTCCATCTTGACATATCTTTTTAAATATCATTCCATGTCTGACCATAATTATTTTGAAAAAGTATACAATTCATATTTGCAATAGTAATATCTGAGTATTCACCCTCTTTTTAATCTTAAAATCTTTCTTATTCATCAATTCTATTTGATCTTGTGTCTTCATGCTTTTTATTAACACCTTTGTCTTCTGTTTAATCATGTTGAATCCTGCTACTGCCCCAAATTCTTTTAAATTGCTCATTAAAAGTGCAGTGCCTTTTAAAAGTCTGCCAAAATCAAAACCAAAACATCCACAAAAACTCTCAACTTGTATGACTCTTTCTAAACCTTTGTACCCAAAATCCTGTTATCTTGTCTTATGTGTCTATTCAATATTTAAATATTTCAAGAACTAAAATAAACATGAAAGGAGATAGTTGACAACCTTGACTTGTTCCTCTTTGTATCTTACATGGTTTGGTTAAATCTCCATTAAAAATTATTTGCATCATCCATGAAGTATAACTCAATTGCATTCATTTTCTGAAATTCTCTCTAAAATTCATATCTTTCAAAACTTTAAACAGGAAAGTCCAGTTCAAATTGGCAAAAGCTGTTATGTATGCAGAGTCTGAATTGATTGGTTGTTCTTGTAAAGTGTTTGAAATCATTGGTTAAAAAGTGCGGGAAAACCCTGCACTCTGATTGGCTGTCAGCCGAGGCAGCCGGCTATATATAGCTGCCTCGGCTAAGCCAAATTGGGTCCATTCTGAGCTGAAGTCACAATAAAACTTAAGAGCTGAAGCACTCCGTGTCTGCCTCTCTATGCAAACTTAACACTGGCGACGAAGGTGGGATTCCCCTGAAGAGAAGGCATCGTGGAACAGAAGCAGAGCGAGATGGCTGTGCTGAACACCTCCTCAGCCCCGTTCGATCCGATGGCAGAAGACTGGGAGTCGTATGCAGATTGTTTCCAAATGTATCTGGAGGGAAACAATCTGGCCGCCATTTCCGAGCAGTGGAAGAGGGCAGTCTTTCTCACGTACTGTGGTTCGGCGGTTTTCAAGATGGTGAAGGCACTAGCAGGAGCAGCAGACGTGAAGGTAATGGCATGGCCTGATTTGGAAAGGCTGTTAAGAGCCTATTACAAGTATCATGCCTCATTAAGAGACACGAATTTTATCATCGTGATCAGGGGGAAAACGAAAGCGTAAATGACTTCATGGCAAGTTTAAGAGACATTGGGGTGCGTGCGAATTCAACAGTTTAGAGGAGGCCATGCACGACCGTTTTGTGTTGGGCCTTAAAGACAAGGTATTACAGAGCAAGTTATTAATGAAACCTAAGATCACGCTGAAAGAAGCCATTGAAGAAGCATCTTCAGCAGAAGCCACCAAATCCTCAGCAGCAGCCATGAGGAAGATGAACAGGGCCACGAGCCATTCTGATGGGGAAAAGACCACCACAAATCATTGTGATGAACTAGATTCTGAGTCAGATTGCAGTGAGGTGGAGGAAAGAATTTACAGACTCAGAATGGAGCGGAAAAGAAAAAACCTGGGAAGAAAGAGACAAGACTTCTACTGCAGAGGTTGTGGGGGAAGCCACCCCCGCACTGAATGCAAGTTTCTAGACACCATTTGCCTCGTTGTGAAAAAGAGGGCACCTAGCAAGAGTCTGCAAATCATCCAGAACTCCACCAAACAGAAGGAAGTTTGCTGCAAACAAAGACAAAGAATTCAAGCCCAACAACCTCAGTGAGAAAATGGGGCGCAGCACAGAAGCAAATGGGAAGAATGAAACTCATCAGACAGTAACTATTGGTCATTCATCTTCTTTAAATAACAGAAAAGTGCATGTCAAGGTACTTATTGAAGGAAGGCCTTGTCAAATGGAAGTGGACTCAGGCTCATACCTATCTATGGTGTCATGGGACACTATTCAAAGACTGTTACCAGATATTCATAAGACTCACTTCAAGAAGCAGGCATTGACTCTTAAAGACTACCAACAGAACAAGATTCCAGTAGTTGGAACAAGAGAATTCAACATGAAGTTCAAAGGCCACACCAAACGCCTACCCCTGACCATCGTTGACAAGGATCGCCCAAGTTTACTGGAACTTGAATGGTTCAACCCGTTGGGCATCAAGGTGACTGGCATCAATCACGTGAGAAACACTGAGTGGGAAGAGGCCTTGAAGTCTGAATTTCCAGAGGTCTTCTGCGACGGATTAGGCAAGTACTTGGGGACCCCTATCACTTTCAATCTAGATCCCAAGGTACAACCAATCCGTTTAAAACCCAGAAGGGTTCCATTTGCCTTAAAAGAAAAAATTGATGCACAATTAGATAAACTAATAGCTCAAGGGGTTTTAGAGCCCACTGACCAATCCAGGTGGGAGACATCCATAGTCACACCAGTCAAGACTGATGGGTCTGTAAGAATCTGCGAAGATTACAAGGGGACATTGAACCATGCGCTTCAGCAGAGCGCATACCCAGTTCCAGTGCTGCATCATTTATTACATTCTCTTGGCGGGGGCACAGTCTTCGCCAAATTGGACCTGGCCCAGGCATATCAACAGTTAACAGTTGATGATGCCACTGCAGAAGCCCAAACCATTGTAACCCATAGAGGTGCTTTCAAATGCAAAAGGTTGTAATTTGGAGTAAGCGTGGCACCAGGCATCTTCCAAAGCCTTATGGAAAGGATGTTTCAAGGATTACCAGGGGTGGTGCCTTATTTTGATGACGTTTTAATCTCTGCTGAAAATGACACTCAGTTACATGAGAAACTCAGAGAACTCCTAACCAGATTCAAAAAAGCGGGGTTAAAAGTCAAAGAAGACAAATGCACACTTAGAACTGACAAAGTAGAATTCTTGGGTTACATGATTGATAAACATGGCATCCACCCCACAGAAGCCAAAGTCCAGGCAATCAAAGTAGCCCCCAGGCCAAAATGCAAAACAGACTTGCAAGCATTTCTGGGACTCATTAACTTCTATCATATGTTTCTACCTCAGAAAGCAACCACTGCAGAACCCCTACATAGATTATGCATGGGTCTGGGGCAGAAAAGAACAAGCTGCATTTAACAATATTAAGAAACAAATCACTTCTGATTGAGTACTGATACAGTTCTCTGAGAATTTGCCTGTTGTACTAACTTGTGATGCATCCCCTTTGGAGTGGGGGTGTGCTGAGCCACGTGCTTCCCAGTGGAAGGGAAGCCCCTATTGCATTTTACTCTTGCACTTTGACTAAAGCAGAGAGAAACTACAGCCAACTGGACAAGGAAGCTTTGGCAATCATGGCAGCTGTCAAGAAATTTCATGAGTACATATATGGGAGAAGATTCACCATTGTCACAGATCACAAACCTCTTTTAGGCATTGTGGCAGGGGACAAACCAACACCAACAATCCTGTCACAAAGAATGCTGAGATGGACTGAATTTCTTGCTGCTTATTCATACAAACTCATCCACAGGCCTGGAAAAGACATTGGGCACGCAGATGCTTTGAGTCGCTGCCCACTTCCTACACACACTGAGGACCCTGCTCCGGAGACTTACACCTTTTTTCTAGAAACTGTTGCCAAGCTTCCAGTTCATGCTGCTGAAATTGCCAGAGAGACTGCCAAAGACACTTTATTGGCTCCTGTTATAGGCTGGATTAAGAAAGGTTGGCCACTTCAAGATCTGCCTCAAGGTTCCCAACCTTTTAAGTCCAGACAACCTGAGTTATCTGTATTAAGAGGATGTATTTTGTGGGGTAACAGGGTGGTTATTTCTGCAAAACTACAGAAAGAGGTTTTGGAAATGTTGCATGAGGGTCATCCGGGAATTGTCAGAATGAAGGGATTGGCCAGGAGTTATGTATGGTGGCCAGGTATTGACAAAATGGTTGAAAACTGGGTTGCTTCCTGCCCCAACTGTCAGGAAGTCAGGTCTGCCCCACCTCTTGCCCCCAAACAGGAATGGGAATGTCCTAGGGGCCCATGGTCCAGGATTCACATTGATTTTTCTGGGCCTACCAGAGGGCACACTTTCCTTATTATAGTACATGCATACTCCAAATGGTTAGAGGTTATCCCTATGGCATCCACCACTGCTGAAGCTGTCATCAAACAGCTTAAGAACCTTTTTGTAACTCATGGGTTGCCTGATGTCCTTGTTTCTGACAATGGTCCTCAATTTACATCCAACCTTTTTGAATTCTATTTAGCACAGCAGGGTATCAGACATGCCCTTACAGCCCCTGGGCATCCTTCGGCTAACGGCCAGGCTGAACACATGGTATGCTTTACCAAGGAAAAACTCCAACAATCTCTACTTTGGAAATTTTATTAGCCATGTCTCTTGAGGTCCAGATCATATCTATTGTTGAAAAGAATCTGCATCTTTTTGAAAATTAGGTATTTTATTTATGTATCCTGTTCTGCTTATTACGCTCTGGATGGGTATAAAGTAGGCAAAGCAACTCCACAAAGCATCTATACAAAGTCTTCTGTATTGGTTCATCAGGCATCCTGTCAACTCACATTTATGATGAGGTTCTTCTTAATGTCCAATCCTTTGCATATCTGAATTGTGGTGTTGAAAGATATTAAACTCTCATCCCCATGATGATGACCATGATGATGATTGAAGCAACCGCATGGTAAAGGATTCAGGCTAGAGTGAGGGAGCCTCCCCCAACCCAACAGGGGTCAATTTAGTGACCAATCAGGATTACAGATGTGACCACATGACATGGACTACATTTCCCAGGATACCTTAGCTACATTTACCATGATGCATTCCCTTAAGAGGACAGCTCTCAATTCCTAACTACCTATCCCAAATCCCATTAACTCTAAACTGGCTGGACAGCACATATCCATTCATTCAATTTCTATAGCCATGCATCTCAATCAATGACTCTGGGCAGCTTATAGCTCAAAAATAAATAAATACATTTCAAAACAATAAAAACAATAAAAAAATTAATAACCCCTAAATGGGTTTTTAGTAATTTACATTGAGTAGTACTTTCTTATCTTTCTCAGAAGTCTTATCAAATTGAGAGAGACCACTCCAGCCCTATGAAATGCCAACTTGCATAACAGAAGTCTACTAGTTTCTCAATAAGTTATTTGTGGTCACTTTAACATGAAATGGGGCATAAACTCTCAGCACCATAGACTTTAACTTTAATCCCACTAGATTGACTTCTGCCCAAACAAATCTGCTATGTTTATCAGTTAATACAAATTCTGGATTTAGATATAAAATGACTCCATTTCTGTTTATGTTGTCTACTGAAATATATTCTTCACCCAAAGATTTATGCTGCATCTGTTGCAGGTTTTGTATAATTTCCTGTGAAAACTCCTTTTCCATCACTTCCAATTCTACTTTCTACACACACCTTTCTAAAAGCTCTCTCAGCTTAGAAATAAAATTCAGTCTAAATCTCTAGTGTTTAAAAATAAAAATCTTCCACTTTATCCCATTAAAATATATTTTCCTGTTTTAGTTTTTAAACCAACAAGATGTATTACTTTCTTTTACTTGAAATTATGATCTCTTTCAGGGTAATTGTATCTGTACTGCATTATCCATTTTCAATCTTAGGTTGAAATGCTGTGGCACAATTTGATCCCTTGTCTTCTTTCTAACGAAATGTACTAAAATATCCCTAGAGATATTCCTCATTTTGGAAAATCTAGAATTGATTTTCTTAAGTCTTAATAAAAAAAATTGCATCCATATCCAAGAACCAAAAAAATTGCCAAAACTCTAATAATATGTTCTCTATAGTTTTCATCCTGGAACCTCTGGAAAAGCTCTAAATCTCAAACAGAATTCTTTCTTTGAAATAAGGATAAAATTTCTTGACAGTGAGAATTACTGAACAGTAGAATAACCTGCCTCCTGGAGTTGTGGGTCATCCATCTGTGGAGATTTTGAAGAAAAGATTGCATTTTCATTTGGATGGGATGAGGATTACTGACTTGAAAAGGAAGTTGCATTAGAAGATCTTCAAGGCCCTTCCAACCTATTGTGCTGTCAAGCCAGTTATAGTTATTAGGGAATTGGGATAGTTAGTTAGGAATTAAGAGCTGTCCCCTTAAGGGAATGTATCATGGTAAATGTAGTTAAGGTATCCTGGGAAATGTAGTCCATGTCATGTGGCCACATCTGTAATCATGATTGGTCACTGAATTGACCCTTGGTTGGGTTATGGGAGGTTCCTTCACTCTTGCCTGAACCCAGCATCATGCTGGTGTCTCACCTCCTTGCTCCTTGCTCCTTCGATATGGGATGAAAGATTACCATCCTTTTACACTATGAATCAACTATGCAAAGATTTGGACATTGAGATGAATCTCGACATAACCGTGAGTTATATGAGGGTACCTGATGAACCAATAAAGAAACTTTGTATGGATGTTTTGTAGAGTTATCTGTCTGCCTTAAATTCAGCTAGTAATTAAAGAGCAGAACACCTATGAACCTATGATCCTATGAATCTTCAGCTCCAGTCAGGCAGTGTTAGATCATTCTTAGCTGTTTTGCTTTAAACATAATATTTTGCTCTTAACCCTGGCCCAATTTTTGCTATGACAACAGTTTGACCAACAGCCAAGTTGATGGCATGTTATTCATGCCACCACCTTCTCCATATCTGACAGTTGCTATTTGGACCACTTTTGAACACCAACTTAGCATACTTTTGGAATAGCAATAGCAATAGCACTTAGACTTATATACCACTACGTAGTGCTTTACAGCCCTCTCTAAGTGGTTGACAGAGTCAGCATTAAGTCAGCATCCCAAAAGGGAAAGATTATCATCTGTAAACCAAAGCTTTTAGAGACAGGTTTAGTATTCTTCTGGAATAGCACTAAATTTAAGTCTGGGTCAGATGTGGTATTCAGCAGGTTCTGACCAGTTCTGGAGAACCGGTAGCAGAAATTTTGAGTAGTTTGGAGAACTGGCAAATATCACTTCTGACTGAAGATTTTACAATATCCTTCCCTGCCATGCCCACCAAGCCACGCCCACAGAACCGGTAGTTAAAATATTTGAATCCCACCACTGGTCTGGGTCCTTTTGAATATAGATTCTTTGTAAATTAGCACTAAATCTATGTCCACAAGGAGTCAAACCATCAACTGATAGGTTCCCTTTGAAATCACATAAATAGTGAAGTTTGACAGATGGCTAAAGTTGCCAATGTAGCCATTATCCAATCTTACCTTCTCCCCAGCCTCAACCCATATTAAAGAGAATAATTGGTGAATGTTTCTTCCACCAGCTGTTGAACTTTTGTACCAGGGAAAGAAACAAAGCTAGGGAAATCTACTAATCCCCGCCAGTGTGTCTTATATATCATAAACAAGGACAGCTCCATTTGCCTGCATCATGCCTGCAGCATGACAGAAATTGCTAGCTAATTTTATGCCAGTAGAGTTTCCTGCCAGCTTAAAGACTAGTGAATAGCAGTCTAAATCAGCCGCAAGGAACAATCCCAACATAGATAGCGCTAGGATATTTTAAAATAATTTATATATCCAATACAAACACAACATTTTCCTGCAAACAGAAGTGGGGTATTTTCATCATTTCTCAGTTTAGAAATTAAGCATCTGATATAATGACAAGAATAAATTAACACCTATTATCGCACACCAGATGACATTCATTTAAACTGAATCTCCTACTCTTCACTGTGGTACTTCCACAGTTATATTCCTTTGCTTGCATTTTTTAAAAACACACACACGCATACACAGAGAGAGAGAGAGACAATTGTGAAAAAGCAATTCAAAAATGACTAAAGGCATATCAGCAGCACAAAATTCAAGTCTAGCAGTTTTGCAGAATTCATCTATCTCATTGTCTCCCTTGAACTCTTGACATTTACAGAGATGTGCATCTTCATTCATTTTCTGCATACATTCTCAGAAGTACTTTTAAAGCATGAACATCCCTCGATGTGGTTATAGAATGTAAGGGCGGGAGGGAAAAACTACAATAGAACTGGTTTTCTGACACAGTCAGAATGCTATGTACAGCATCCCTGCTGCCTAGGTGATAGGAACAGTTTAAATTCACAGGCAGACTCTCAGATTCTTGTCTGATTACTTACCATTGGTAGAGGAGATTACTGGAACAGGAGGACGAAAAAAGAAGCAGCAGCTAAGACTACTATCCATCAAGAATCTCTTTGCCCTAAATGTGTCAAGTAATTCTGCTTTGTTGTTGGTTTGCTTTTCCCCCATGAGCCTGGCCTACTTTTTTTCATTTACCTTTTTGTATAAGTTATTAAATTTTAGCTTTTAGCAATGACCACAGCTATATCATCTCCTTGAAATTTTCTATTCCTTGAGCGTTCCACCAAATCCACTTGTAGTAAATACTAATAAGATATTTGACAGTTCTGCTTTAAATTGAGGCATTATTGCTGATGTTCTAGGGAAAGTTGTGTTCAGAAACATCAAAGTGCTTTAGTTTTTCCTGTGACCTCAATAACCTTTTCAAAGTATCTATATGCAGTTTGACAAATGGAAATGTGGATAGAGGAATATAATGTGCTTCTGGCCTACATATGGGCTAAACACACACACACACACACACACACACACTATTATAAGAATAGTCATTAGTATTTTGTTTGTTCACACACACAATTGTAAAAAAGTGTCATTAACATTTTGCTTCTGCATTGCTAGATGGCAAACGCTTAAATTCTCAACCATTACACAGTGTGCTTACATTCAGAAATGTTACTGGTGCTTCATTGATGGAAAATGCATAATTTTTAAAGGGGTACTGCTAGAAAATGAAACATTTACCTTAATAGATCAAGAGCTAGATGAAGGATCCCCAGCCCGCAGTCTATGGAATTGCACTGGTCCACAGCATGCCAGAAACTGGGCCCCATAAACAAGTGAAGCTCCATCCATGGGATGCAGGCAGCACATGAAACTATGCCCACTCCTGTCCATGGAAAAACCTCTCTCTACAGAACCAGTTCCTGATGCCCAAAAGGTTGTGGACCACTGAGCGAGAGGTACTGTATTTAACATGCACTGAAGGTTTTTAAGAAGAGATTGGACAGTCATTTGTTCAGAATGTTATAAGGTCTCCTGCTTGATCAGAAGATTGAACTAGTCTAGAATACCTCTAAGGTCCTTTCCAATTTTGTTGTTCTGTACTCTATATTTGCTGAGACTGGAGAAGCCAATGTCCCTCACATTGGTTATAAAGAATTCAGTCAACAATAAGGCTGCACTCTTGCAGCCAAAAGCAAATTAATACGTTTCTCTCTTTATCTTTCCTCAAATTATATAGTTTTATATGGAGAACAAAGTTTTGTTTTAAAACAAGAGAATAAAAAAAAATGTTTGTATGAGGAATCCTGCCCACTCCCATATGATCATGTGTTGGCAAGAAGTATGTGGCTTTCCTGCATTAGGGCAGATAGTTTTCCACATCAATGAAAGAAGTGAAATGGTGCAAATGTTAGTGCATAAGTACACTAAATGTGCCTATCATCCCTGTCACATTTTAGGGGTTTATTCTTTCAATTTGTTCATTGGTATTTAATTTTTTAGTTGATGAATAAATAAATAAAATTAAAAAAGAGGCAGCAGTGGATAGAAGCATAAACTGCAGTCGCTGCATTTTTTAAAAGTAAGTCTTGACTGTGTGTGTCAAACAGGAAAAAAACAGATGATGATGGCTGTGTGTATGTAAATATATTTATACTATGTAGAGAAAGAGAAATACATACCAGCTTGGAAAATAGGCAATCAATAAAACAGTGCAACGCAGATTCATTGCAGAAAGGTTTTTTTTTTCAGATGTATGTGGTTGCATTGTAGCGCTTGACCAGGAAAAAAAATGCAATGGTGCACTGATGCAACTGATGTCACTAGGCAATGTAGTACAGCCATTGCCCTAAACTGGCACAGCAGGAAACATCTACTGCTTTTCTGGACCAGCCAAATGGCAAAGGAGTTAGGATCTTCAAATCTGCTACCATTCAAGAGCTGAAGAGCCGCTTGCTGGAAGGATTCAGGCCCTGCTTGGGGCAGAGTCCCTCCTGCAGGCAGTTTTTTTGAGAGTACTAATAAAGGAGAATATTTGTAGCTCAAATAGTGACATCTTGGTGCTCTCTGAGCTTGCTTGTTTTCTTGAAGAGGTTTCATTACCCAAACTAGGTAACATCATCAGTGCTAATAAGGAGTGCTGATTGCTGTCGGTTTATATCCTAGTGTTGCCCTGTCAGTGTTGGTGGACATGGTCTTAGAGATTTTTGGTTGGGCTGCTTGCTGTTGGCTTCTTTGGCAGTTGCTTGATTGGGGTATTGTTTACTTGATTGCTGGTCTGATATTAACCTTGGAATTAATCTATGCTGATCTTGGTGCTGATTGCTGGTGCTTGGGTCTTTTGGGGCTGGGTGATAGTCTCTTTTGCACAGTGTATAAACCTCAGAAGATTGGCAGAACACATCCATGAACAGCAACTAGCAGTCTGAAAACACGATGAAAATTCTTTAATTTCACAACATATAGACAGATTTAACCATAGTTTCAATGGGGAAAATGTGACCATCCTAGACCAAGCCAAGTCCAAAAGCACCAGGGAATTTCTAGAAGCCTGGCATTCTGACAAATCAGCCATCAACAGACACATAAACATTAAAGACACTGTTATATATGCAGGTTTGAATGTCATTGGTTAAGTTTGAACAGTTCTTGTAAAATGTCAGAAATGATTGGTTTAAAAAGTGCGGGAAAACCCTGCACTCCGATTGGCTGGCAACTGCAGCTGCTGGCTATAAGTAGCAGCTGCAGCCCAGCCAAATTGGGTCTGTTATGAGCTGTAGTCACTAATAAACTCTTCACTGAAGCACTCCGTGTCTGACTCTTCATGCAAATCTAACACTGGCGACGAAGGTGGGATCCTTCCCGAAGAGAAGACAACGCGGAAAACAAGCTGAGAGACATGGCTGTGCTGAACACCCCCCCAGCCCCATTCGATCCGACGGCAGAAGACTGGGACTCGTATGCAGATCGTTTCCAAATGTATTTGGAGGGAAATGATCTCGCCGACATTTCCGACAAGTGGAAGAGGGCGGTCTTTCTCACCCACTGCGGTCCGGCCATTTTCAAGATGGCGAAGGCATTGGCAGGAGCTGCAGACATGAAGGTAATGGACTGGCCCGATTTAGAAAAGTTATTAAGAGCCCATTACGCGCCACAAGTATCGTGCCTCATTAAGAGACACGAATTCTACCGTCGGGATCAAAGGGAAAGTGAAAACGTTAATGACTTCGTGGCAAGTTTAAGGGACATTGGGGGTGCATGTGAATTTATCAACTTAGAAGAGGCCATGCACGATCGATTTGTTCTAGGCCTAAAAGACAAGGTTTTGCAGAACAAATTATTAATGAAACCTAAGATCACGCTTAAGGAGGCCATAGAAGAAACTTCTTCAGCGGAAGCTACCAAGTCCTTAGCAGCAGCCATGAAGAAAATTAACAAGGCTTCAAGCCATCCTGATGTGGAAAAATCCACAACAACCCATTGCGAGCAAATAGATTCCGATTCAGACTTTAGTGAGGTGGAGGAAGGAATTTATAGACTCAGAATGGAGAAGAAAAGGAAAGACCTTGGAAGAAAGAGGCAAAACTTTTATTGCAGAGGGTGTGGGGGGGGCACCACCTCACTGAATGCAAGTTTTTTGATACCATCTGTCTCCGTTGTGAAAAAAGAGGTCACCTAGCAAGAGTCTGCAAATCATCCAGAACTCCACCAAGCAGAAAGAAGTTTCCTGACAAAGATTTCAAGCCTAACAACTTCAGTGAGAAAATGGGGCACAACACAGAAGCAAATGGGAAGAATGAAACTCATCAAACAGTCACCATTGGTCATTCGTCACCCTTAAGAAGCAGAAAAGTACATGTGAAGGTACTAATTGAAGGAAGGCCTTGCCAAATGGAAGTGGACTCAGGCTCCTATTTATCTATGGTGTCATGGGACACTATTCACAGGCTACTTCCCAACATTCAGAAGAAACATTTCCAGAAGCAAGCACTGACTCTTAAAGACTACCAAGGGAACAAGATTCCAGTAGTTGGAGCAAGAGATTTCAATGTGCAGTTTAAAGGCCACACCAAACGTTTGCCTCTGACCATCGTGGACAAGGATCGCCCAAGCTTGCTGGGACTTGAGTGGTTCAAGCCACTAGGCATCGAGGTGACTGGCATCAATCACGTGAGCAACTCTGAATGGGAGGAGGCCTTGAAGTCTGAGTTTCCAGAGGTCTTCAGCGAAGGATTGGGCAAGTATATGGGGACCCCTATCACTTTCAACCTAGATCCCAAGGTGCCCCCAATTCGTTTAAAGCCCAGAAGGGTCCCATTTGCCTTAAAGGGAAAAATTGATGCACGATTAGATAAACTAATAGCTCAAGGAGTTTTAGAACCCACTGACCACTTCAGATGGGAGACACCCATAGTCACACCAGCCAAGACTGATGGGTCAGTAAGAATCTGTGGAGACAATAAGGGGACATTGAACCATGCGCTTCAGCAGAGCGCATACCCAGTTGCAGTGGTGCATCATTTATTACATTCACTTGGCAGGGGCACAATCTTTGCCAAATTGGATCTGGCCCAGGCATATCAACAACTAACAGTTGATGATGCCACTGCAGAGGCCCAAACCATTGTGACTCATAGAGGTGCCTTCAAATGTAAAAGGTTACAGTTTGGAGTAAGCGTGGCACCAGGCATCTTCCAAAGCCTTATGGAAAGGATGCTCCAAGGACTGCCAGGGGTAGTGCCTTACTTTGATGATGTGTTAATCTCTGCTGAAAATGACACTCAATTACAAGAGAGACTCAGAGAAGTCCTTACCAGATTCAAGAAAGCGGGGTTAAAAGTCAAGGAAGAAAAATGCACTCTTAGAACTGACAAGGTAGAGTTCTTGGGCTATATGATTGACAAGCATGGTATCCACCTTACAGATGCCAAGGTTCAAGCAATCAAAGAAGCCCCTAGACCAAAATGCAAAACAGATTTGCAACCCTTCCTTGGATTTATTAACTTTTACCACATGTTCCTACCTCAGAAGGCAACCATTGCAGAACCATTACACAGATTGCTTGACAAAAAGTCTGTTTGGGTCTGGGGCAGGAAAGAACAATCAGCATTTAACAGTATTAAAAGACTAATCACGTCTGATGCTGTACTCATACAGTTCTCTGAGAATTTACCTGTTGTACTGACTTGTGATGCATCCCTCTTTGGAGTGTGGGGGGTTTTGAGCCACAGGCTTCCCAGTGGGAGGGAAGCCCCTATTGCATTTTACTCTCGCACCTTGACCAAAGCAGAGAGGAGCCAATTACAGCCAATTGGACAAGGAAGCATTGGCAATTATTGCAGCTATCAAGAAATTTCATGAGTATATGGGAGAACTTTTACCATTGTCACAGATCACAAACCTTTGTTAGGCATTGTGGCAGGAGACAAACTTACACCCACTATCCTTTCACCAAGAATATAAACTGACAGTAATCAGCACTCCTTATTAGCACTGATGATGTTACCTAGTTTGAGTAATGAAACGTCTGCAAGAAAAAAAGCAAGCTCAGAGAGCACCAAGTTCTTTGAGAGTGAAAGGGCTACCTGCTGGAAAGATTTGGCCCTGTATAGGATGGAGTTCCTCTGTTGGACATGGGGTTTTTTGTACCATTTGCTTAATAACCTGGGAGATGAATTTGTGGCCATTGAATAAAGCAGTCACATGATGATTCCTTTAATAATCTCTTTCTTCAATGACCAAAAATTCCAGTCTCTGTTGTGGTCATAAATTGAGGATCACCTGTAGTGAACAATTAAGAGAACAGATATCCCCTTACTCGCCTTGGTTGTCCCAGAGTGATGGATCCATTTCACTGACTTTGCATGGGAAAGTTTGTTGGGCAGAATTGAAAAAAAAACTTTGAAACATATCTTACTAAGAATAGTTAAGTTTTGCTTATTGCTTTGCTTTACCATTTTTAAAAGTAGTTTTTAAGAGTAAAAAGATTCTTGAGAAAAGATTCAGTTCATGAAGGAAAGATATCAGCTGAATGCAAAGGTAGGATCTGCCAGCCAATGTAGATTCTGAGCGCACAGCTTGGAACGTGAAGACCATATGCAAGATTTGGGTCTTTTAACAAGACCCAAATCTAAATTCAACTTAATTCTTAAGAATGGTTGTGCCAACAATGTGAAATGCAATAAACAGGGAGAGTGAGAATTATATCCGTAAAACACATCCTTTTCATGTACTGACTCTGATTGTTGGTGGCAATATGCTGATTCTGTAAACCACTTAGAGAGGGCTATAAAGCACTGTGAAGTGGTATATAAGTGTAAGTGCTATTGCTATATACTCCAGATCTTTTGGACTAACTTTTACAAGTGTTTGTCTGTGTGTTTGTCACTGATCCTGGCTGGTTAAAGCTGATGACAATTAAAAACAAACTACCTAGAAGATAAAATGATGCTTTCCAGGAAGCTCCAGGAAAGTGACAATGAAAATGTTGTAGAATAAACAGCCCTGGTCAAATTATACTTCAAGAGCTACTTAGAAAGGTACCACCATCAAACCTTTTTATCTGAAAATATCTTAGCAATGTAGCCTTTAAACCACACTGAAAATACTCTTTTTTGGATTCATGGCATTTGCAATCTCCAGTTCTCTTGTTTTTCCCAACAGGAGATCTAAATGGCAGGAGTTTTATGCTGTGGAAATTACCCAGTGGGAAATGTACTGAGATCATCAAAGGTCAAATACTCTGTCAAATAGGTTATAGCTTGTCCCTTTTTTCTCCAGATAAATCCAAGACCAAATAGATTGGAAAGGACAAAAGGAGAAAGAAAAAAGGGAGAGCTAGAAATGTGATGAACTTGTCCTTAGAGGGGAAGAATGAAAGAGTGGAGCAACAAGAAGGACAGATTGAAAGGTTATTCTGAAAAAGAATATGTAGAAGAAATTTAAAAATTGTAAAACACTTCAAGTAGGGGGAAAACAGAAATTAACCATAAAGCATACTTTCTTATGGTGGTTGCGAATGGAAAACAAAGGACAAACAATGGGATCGTGATACGAACACTGCAGCTTTTTAAGGGTTTAAGTTGAAATGTCTCTACAGTCTTGTGTAAAGTAGATAAAAGGAAATAAGGCTGTACAGATCTGGCAGAATAAGGTGCTATTCAGGAATAAACCAATGTTCTGTCTGAACAGGAATCTCTAGTGCACAAATAAAGCCATCTTCTTAGCACAAAGTGGGCAAATGTTTATTGAAGTGGGAGAGAAGCATTAGAATGAAAATGGGTAAGGCTAGGTTATATAGGTTATTTCCTTCAAGGTGTTAGTAACAACTTATAAAGCCCTTAATGGCTTGGGTGCAGGGTACTTGCGGGATCGCCTCCTGCCTGCATCGCAGTCCAATCGCCCCGTGCGCTCCCATAGGAGGGGCCTTCTGGGAATACCGTCGGTCAGGCATTGTCGGCTGGCGGCTCCCAGAGCTAGGGCCTTTTCTGTGGGAGCGCCCGCCCTGTGGAACCAGCTTCCTACGGATCTGCGTTTGGCCCCTGATCTCCGCTCCTTTCGAGACTTGAAGACCTGGCTGTTTCAGCAGGCCGGCCTGGATTGACCCTGGGGTGGGTAGTTTTAATTTGTTTGTTTATTTGTAATTTTATTGTTTTAACTCTTGGTAATTTGGACTTGTTTTTAGTTATTTTATTGTATATCCTTTTGTATGTTCGCCGCCCTGAGTCCTTTGGGAGTAGGGCGGCATACAAGTCTAAATAAATAATAATAATAATATATTAGGGCAAGAAGATATGCATAATTTTGCTGTTTACAGTTTGCTTCCTTGCTCAGATTGGAGAAACCTGCTTCTGTTTTTTAGCAGTAGCTAGCAGCAAGAGTCCTGGGCATCTATGCAGATTGTCAATCATCTAGGTCATGGTTGTCCCAAAAGTGCTTTTCCAAAAGGCAACAGGATTTTCTTGGTTGCCTTTTTTGGAAAAGCACCTTTGGAAAAAGTCCTGAGCATCACAGAATAGATTCCCAGAGCCACAGAGAGCTTCACATTATAGGATAATTATTTATTATCATACCAGATCAGAACAGATCAATGCTTAAATATAGCATGATTCAGAGATGTGGTGTTAGATTTCAGTAAATATTTCTAATGCTCTAAAAGGATGGCTCAATTAATACATCAGAGGTCTCTGGCTAAATAATGCAATGTGTCTTATAATCTTCCCCATCCCACTAACCTTCAGCCATACTAGCTGAGAACTGGAAACTATCCGAGAGAACATCAAATATATGGAAAAAACTGGACTGATTTTGTTGTTTCATTAAAAGTATTCAGCACTTTAGTTTCCTTGTCTGGAAGTGGAAGTAAAACTGAACCAGATTTAGTCTATATTTGGGTGAGGGACCACATAGGAATTCCGGGGATTTAGACTAGAGTGAATTTCAACATTAAACTTTTTTCATCGTCACAAAAGAAAACAATGCCAAATCAATTCCATATTGCTGCAGAAAAATTGGTATATATCCATAAAGTTACCAGATGTTGAGCTTCACTATGAAAAATTTATTTTTAACTATCTAATTATATTTATATCAGTCAAAGTTGTCTGCAGAGGGGGAGGCAGATGATGATATATGTGTGATTGCACCATCTCACAAATAATACACATACTTACATCAAATGTTAGGGTGAAAATATGTAACTGTGACATCTATCTGACAATATCATTACCATCAGAGGTGGTATTCAGCAGGTTCTGACCAGTTCTAGAGAACCGGTAGCAGAAATTTTGAGTAGTTTGGAGAACTGCCAAATTCCACCTCTGACTGGAGATTCTACAGTATCCTTCCCCTGCCATGCCCACCAAGCCATGCCCACAGAACCGGTAGTAAAAAAATTTGAATCCCACCACTGACATACATGCTGTTATTTTGGTGTGATCCTCATGATTTGTTGCAAACAGTACTGATAACCTTCTATAAGGGTACAAAAATAGCACATGAATTAGAATTGTTGGTTTTAACATTCAAAGTCCTTTACGATTTGGGTCCAGGGTACTTGCGGGAGCGTCTCCTGCCAACATCAAATACCGATCGCCCTGTGTATGTGCACAGACGGGGACTCCTCAGGGTACCATCAGCTAGTCAATGTCGTCTAGCGGTGCCTCGGGGGAGGGCCAACTCTGTTGCGGCCCCCACCTTGTAGAATCAACTTCCTTTGAAGCTCCATTTGGCCCCTGATCTTTGCTCCTTCCGCCACGGTCTGAAGACTTGGCTATTTGAACAGGCTGGGCTGGACTGACCTCCTGGCGGGGGGGTTAACATATTTTTAACTATTTTATTGATTGGGCTTGTTAAATTTAATTGTTTTTTTTTTATATATTTATTGTGTGGTGTTTTTATTGTGAGCCGCCCCAAGCCCTCGCGGAGAGGGGGCGGCATACAAGTCCAATAAAATAAATAAATAATTAATTATTCAGAATAGTCAATCACCTGCCACATAAAATCACAGAGTTAACAATTGTCAATAAGAACAACAAAAATGTCTGCATACTGGGCATGTCAGTACATAGAGCCAGCAGAATAGAAAAGAAAGAACTGGGGAATATCACAAAACACAATGACCTGCAAATAGAAGTAGAAAGCCTGTGGCAAAGAAAGCAAAGATACTACCAATGGTGATAGGCCCCTTGGTTTTAATTCCCAAACATCTGGAGTACCACTTGAATACCACTGGCATTAACAAAATAACCATCAGTCAATTGTAAAAAAAACAGCTTTACTTGAAACAGCTTACATCCTGCAATGGTACCACTAACATCATCAAACAACAACATCCGCCTATCTCTAGTCCTTGGGAAGGAACAATAGGTGGATAAAAATGCCAACTCCAACATAAACATCTGGCTATGTGACCAATCATAATAATAATAATAACTTAGAGACACCAAAATAGTTAAGATATGATTCAGCCTGATAAATTTCTTTCATTTTGCTTCCTTATCTTGTAATTAATTAGGATCACTGAGCTTAGAGCAATTTGAAGAGCAGATCAGCACCTAAGTGAATTCTGGGTCATGACTCCATTGTTCATTTTAACCACAGTGTTCTTCTCTTGGCTCCTGCAATCCTGCCACTACTAAAGCCCTACTATGGTTTGAGATCTCTGCTGTCACCTCTTTGGGATTTATCCGTCCCTAAGGAGGAAAATCTCTCCCTAAGAAGAAAATCTATCTATGTGGTTACTTGGCATGGGAAACAACTTGATGGCAAATAATCAATCAATCAATCAATCAAGGATTTGACTCCCCTTCATCTCATATGTTTCCTACTTCCCTCTTCTCTCAATGATCTGTTTGCCATATTTCTAACATTTTATCCCCCCATTTTTCTCCAAATTAGTGTACATCTTCCTTGAGCTCACTGTCACCTTCTGTAATTGTCTCATAGTTTGTACTGTATTTGCTGTGTCAGAAACATCCTGGTTTTGGAACTATGTTTTCTCCACAGCAACTTTACAAGAAAGGGACATTTGCTTAATGTTATCTATGCTTACCTTAGTTGTTTTGGTGAAACATTCCAATTTCTGGGCTAGGTCTATTGGATAGCCAGCACACTGCTTTCCTTCAAGAACAGACTTGAGATCTACAGAGACCAGATGTTTCTTTGGCTTCAGACCAACATAACCCTGCAGTCATTTCAAAGTAGGGTGGAAAAGATATAGCTCCCGAATAAACACAGGAACTTCCTTGCCTATCAATGCAAACTTGCATATGGGATGCGAAGTGGTGACATACACCTCAAATCAGCTTGGATAATGAATGTCAACTCGTTCTTGGAAAGGAGAATTGTAAGCATTCAGAAATAGCACCCTGAGTCATAAATGTTTATTTGTTTCTCCCTCTTCAAATGGCAGCAGTGCAGGGTGGGCGGCTTACAACCTTAGCAGGTGTGACTAATTAAAAATGCATCACACAGGGATGTGCCTTTGATTGTAGCAAAGCTCTCCTGCTACAAGTGATTCCAATCAAGGAGATAGAGGGAGGACAGGACCTTTATAAACAGCAGGCAGCCAGTTTATATAACCTTTGTGCAGATTGGGCCTCTTTTCTCAGCACGTCTCTTTCTCAGCTATAATGACTCTCTAGTGATAACAACTGTGAGTTTTAAAGCCTGCTCCCTGTCTATTCAGCAACAACCGGAGCTGGCGGTTTTTTGAAGGGGGAGGGACAAGGTCAAAGGTAGGCTTATGTGAGCCAAAATAAATCATAGCTAAGAAACTTTCATAGAAACTTTGCTGGGGTGGTTCTGTTCTCATTTATGTTTGCATCACTCTTTTAAAAAGGAGCAGATTTTCACATATGGGGTCTTAAATGCACATACCGAGTTTTAAATCAATCTACAAATGCTTTCTGCACTTTATCTTTTCCAGGTGATAATGGCTTTGGGGAGGGGAAGCGGGGTTGGACTTAGATCTGCCTCATGGTTCCTTAGACCTGAATGCTAGCTTTCATTTCCATGTCTTGGTCCTCAAAGGAGACACTGTCTTTTGTTTTTCTGTACCTTTGAACTAGAAATGCAGAGCTAAACCCTTCCCAAGTCACCTACAGAGACAGTGAAGAAGTCTCTAAGCAAAGCCTTTGCATGCACAATTGTATGCACATTGACTTGCCGATGCCTGAACATCAACAACAAATCAGGAATCTTGCTTATGTGGGAGACAGTGCTCATATAGCTGCACTTCTGAAGATTTTCTCTGCAAATATCCATCATGTCCAGATGTCCTAAGGAGAGAGATTCCTTTGAACTAAACAGCAGTGGAATGGCTTAACCAAGATCTAAGCAGGTTTTAAATATCAGTGCTATCCTGTCATTTTTTTTTAAAGTGAAGAATATTGTATTTATTTTTCAAATATAGCCTCCAATATAATTTGCAAGCAATTGTTGTTAATTTTTTGAAACCCTGGTAGTGGTGTTCTGGTTCTCGCAACATAAAGAAAAAAGAGAGAAACACAATAGGATTCAATCAGTCAAATTGCAAGGCAGTTGTATAAAAACTGCAGAAGTTGGATTTTTCTGACTTGCCTTTGTGCGTGTGTGTGTGTGCTTGTGTGCTTCTTTTCTTTAAAATGTCCAAACGATCTAATGCCAAACATTCATTACTAAGATACACGTCCAAGTACTCTCTGGATGTAGAAACATGTTTTTATTACCAGCTATATAAGTGTAAGCACAAGTGTTATGAATGCTTGAAGAACATCTGAACAGTAATCGCAGTTGCAAAGTGATAAAACTGTTTGCTATAGCAGCAGAAGACCAAAGATAAGGGATTTCTTAATAGACAACATATCTCATAAAATCTCTACACAGGAAGCACTGGCAGTCACTGTGCGGCAACATTTCTCTGATTTGTGTTACTTTGAGGAGCATTTATAGGCAAAATCCAGATTTATTGGGAGAGACATAAAAGAGGGAATGTGAAGAAGTGCAGCAGCAACAGTATCGGTTGCGAGCAGCACCAAGCAGCTGGCAGAAGGGATGAGAAGAAATGATGCATATGTTTGTATTTTTCTTCCCGTTTGGGTCATTGAAACTTGCCAATTGGTTTGTTGGAGTATTGACTCGCACAAGCAACTCATAGGTTGCACTGTGTGTTGGCAGGAGATGATGGGGGTGGAGCAGGCCCAAAGGGTTCAACAGATAAAAGTGAAAAGATTGGCAGCTATGACAAGATATTTTGCTGCCCAAGGCAACGGTTCAAGATAAGACCTGTACTCCACGCAGAGATAATGAGCAGCCTGAATCTTATTTCACCTCTGGAGCTTAGACAATAACTGCCATCATACATTTGCATGATTAGAGATATGCATATGCCTAACTGCGTATTGCTACATTTATAGCTGTAGCTAGGCACAGCAGTGAAAATTGTATAACCCTTCTATAGCAAGGTGAGCAATAAGTTCAGAGTATGCCACATTTGCAATGCCACATTTGCAATTACCAGCTTGCAGTGCCACATTTCTTGGGTGCGGGGAGGGAAATACTTAACATTTTGAGAATTGTTCAGGGTTCAGGCTGACAGTAGGGCAAAACTCACTGTTTGTTTGGAATATGAGAATCTATGCAAAGAGAGCTGGTTGAATGGGCAGTGTTTGAATTAAACAAAAATATACAGGTAGTTCTTGACTTATCACCACATTTGGGACTGACATTTCCATCATAAAGCAGTGCAATCATAAAATCAATCATCATACATCTAGACCCAATTTGTATGTTTCTCTGACCCTTCAGTGTTTGACTTTTGCTTGAAGCAATACTACCAACTCAGGTACATAGCAATAGCAATAGCACTTAGACTTATGTATATCGCTTCATAGTGCTTTACAGCCCTCTCTAAGCAGTTTACAGAGTCAACATATTGCCCCCAACAATCTGGGTCCTCATTTTACTGGCCTCTGAGGGGTGGAAGGTTGAGTCAACCTTAAGCTGCTCAGAATTGAACTCCTGGAGTGAGCAGTGAGTTAGCTCTGCAGTACTACATTCTAAGTCCTGCACCATCACAACTCTTTATCTAGATCAACCCCCTTCAATACTTTATGAGAAGAAAGAACATTGCTTCTAACACTTTGCCAAGCATGTCACCACTGTTGCTCACACTGCCAAGGCAAATCATAACCATTTCATACAAGTCTGCTGGCTAGGTTTTGCTGTTTCAAAAACAAATGATAAGTTAACTGACTCTATTAACAGTTTATTAGAATTGAAGTTTGTGACATCACAAGCAGTTTATTTATTTATTTAGCATATGGCAAATACATGAACTTATAGTGGTTCAAATGTTAATGTCCAGTCCACCCAGCCATTCAAGGACAGGGTGGTCTATGTTGAAAAAAAATCAGACATTGGGGCTGTGTAAGCTCTTGATGGACTAATGTGATAGATGTTTTGTCAAGGAGCACCACAGTCACACTGAGGGGTAGAGACAAGACTCGGCTTAAAGAATGAGTCCTGGAAGATCACAAGCTGTATGGCTGTGGCAGTGAAATTTCATGTAGCAGAAAAGTATACAGAACAACAGTGTTTCTCAACCATAGCAACTTTACGATACTTGGAGTTTAATTCCCAGAAATTCCAGACAACAAGTCCAGGTGTCTTAAAGGTGCTATGGTTGAGAAACACTGTTGTTCTTTATACATTTCACCACTACAGCTATACTTGCTTGTGACATTGTCACCAAACCTCAATTTTAATAAACAGCTAGAGTCAGTCAATTTATAGTTTATTTTTGAAACAGCAAAACCTAACCAGCAGACTTTTAAAATTGCCAAAGTTGAGGAACACTGGTCTAAACACTCGGTGCTGCTTGCATGCCTGCTTACAGTATTTCTGCCAGAACTTGCAGCCCTTCAAAACCAAAGCTTCCTGTGAACTTTCAACCATGTCCTTTTTCCTTGAGCCTGCTTCTGCCAAATCTATGAAACTACTCAAATTCAATCAACTATTAAAGTAGCTTCTTGGACCCTGAATATTTTGAAAATATTTTAGGCTTGCATATGAATATGTGCACTGCAAAATAAAAATGAGGGTCAAAAATTTAATGATTCTTCTGTGAACATTAAAGTTGGATTAAACCTACATTTTAATTAATCTAGTGATAATTGAGCTTTAATCTGAAATACAACCCAATTTAAATGGATATATTGCAATATTACTCATCTAATAATGAAACTATGCACCATAGGATTGCATTTGTTAACACGTGCATGAAGGCCCTCATTGCATCATTTCTCAATGATGCAGAACAGTGAAAAAAATTAAGAGGAAACTAAATTTTCCTATAATTTTTCCATACCAATAAAAATTAATTACTTTTGTTAATAAGGAATGGCTGTCATATGGAATGATAGAACAGTGTTATATTAAAGATTAATAAAAAAATCTAAGCAAATAGAAGTAATAGAACAAAAGAAGGCTAATATCGAAAAATATTTTCCAAGTTACAATAACAAAAAGAAGGAATTCAGTATTCATGTTATAAACCCACCTTTCACCCAGGGGTGGGATTCTACTGGTTCGACCTTGTTCAACCGAATCAGTAGCTGTGAAGATCAACTGGTAGAGAACTGGTTCACTCTGATGATCAGCTGTTGGACCCTACTTGCCCCAGCTCCATACTGACCTTTATTTTCTGCTTTTCAACCTCAGCTGCATCATGCGGCACATCATGTATGTGTGCAAAGCATGCATTTGCCATGCACGTTCACAAGGCACATGTGCACCTGCAAAGCATGCCCACCAAGCCATGCTGACTGAACCGAATTTGAATCCCACCACTGGTTTCACCATATAATAATTTTCACACGTACTGAACTATCCTGTATCCTGGCAATGAGAAGATCTGTAGTCCAAGACATTTTCAATTATTGAACAATGTTGCTAGAAATTATGAAAATGCATGATCTTCTTCCCACTATACTTTTAGGGTCAAATCCTGGCTTTCTGTACAGAAGATAGTGATTTTTCTGTCAGAAACAGGTTTTAGAACCTTATGCTAAATTTTTCATTGAGGCTAAATCTCAATATTCTTCTAAATGCTGAAATAGATAACTATCTCCTGAAATAGTTAAACACACATAACTCAGAGAATTTTAGCTTTGATAGTGTCATTTTGCTAATACTGTTAAAATACAGTAACTGTCAAAATGATTGGTTCTTTATGCTTTGGGAAATCCATGCATTCTCTTTCTTTTAAACTGGTGTGGCCAATTTTGCTCATATACAGTTATGCTGTCCTAGATCATTACATCATTTTTGTCCTCTTGGAAATGTTGGGATGAGAGCTATAGATACTCAGACACATGCAGCGGTAGACTTTTGTAGTATGCTATGAATTTTTAATGTTGTCAATGGACATAAATAATTATGAATTGACAGTCAAGCATTAGAACCAGAATTTAGAAATTAATATGAGTGAAAAGCATTTGTTGTGGTCTGGTACATGAAAATTAAAAGGAAAGGGAGGAAATTAATCCCATTGAATTAATCTCAAAAGAAAAAACTTCCTACATCTTGGGATGTAGAGGATAACATTAGATGTTGGCATGAAGAAGCAGGCAGTCTTGTAATTTTCCTAGATCCAAATATTTTTGATGTTTTGTCTGGAATAACTTAGAGCCTAATTGGCATACCAACTAAAGATGACCAGCTAGAAACCAAGAGACAGTGAATTCTAGTTTTGTTTAAGGCTAGTCTCTTTCTTGATCCAAGGATGGAGACAATATTGCCTAGAAAACTGCATGGAGTTATAGTTTAGAAACACATCTTGATAATTATGGTATTTTATTGATTCCTTTGAAATAAATAAGATCATACACTGGCATAGAAAAGAAGAAACTAAGGAAATGTGCATAAATGGATTGGTTTCAGTTGAAAGTACAGTGATAGTGCATGAGAATTTCACTTAAATTTTGGCCCCCTGAAATGTCTAGTGTTATGTATGTAGGTTTGAATGTTATTGGTTTATTTGAACTGTTCTTGTAAAATGTTAAATGGTATTGGTTTAAATAGTGCGGGAAGAAACCCTGCACTCCCATTGGCTGGCAACTAAGGCTGCTGGCTATAAGAAGCAGCCGTAGCCCAGCCAACTCGGGTCCATTCGAGCTGTAGTCACTGAATAAACTCTTTACTGAAGTTCCCCACATTTGACTCTTCATGCAAACTTAACACTGGCGACGAAGGTGGGATTTCCCTGAAGAAGAGACAATGCGGAAGGCGAACAGAAGAGCGAGATGGCTGCGCTAAACACCCCCCCAGCCCCGTTCGATCGGGCAGCGGAAGACTGGGAATCGTATGCGGATCGCTTCCAGATGTACCTGGAAGGAAACGACCTCGCCGATATTCCCGAGAGACGGAAGAGGGCAGTATTTCTCATGCACTGCGGTCCGGCAGTCTTCAAGATGGCGAAGGCGTTGGCGGGAGCTGCAGAACTGAAGGTAATGGAATGGCCTGATTTGGAGAAGCTTTTAAGAGCCCATTACGCCCCACAAGTATCGTGCCTCATTAAGAGACACGAGTTTTACAGTCAGGATCAAGGGGAAAGCGAGAATGTTAATGACTTCGTGGCAAGTTTAAGGACATTGGGGGTGCTTGTGACTTTACCAACTTAGAAGAGGCCATGCGTGATCGGTTTGTTTTAGGCTTCAAAGATAAGGTCTTACAAAGCAAACTGTTAATGAAACCTAAGATCATGTTTAAGGAGGCCATTGAAGAAGCTGTTTCAGCGGAAGCCACCAAGTCCTCAGCAGTGGCCATGAAAAGATTAACAAGGCCTCAAGCCAGGCCTCAAGCCATTCTGATGTGGAAAAATCCACAACAACCCATTGCAAGCAAATAGACTCTGATTCAGATTGCAGTGAGGTGGAGGAAGGGATTTTAGACTCAGAATGGAGAAGAAAAGGAAAGACCCTGGGAGAAAGAGGCAAGAATTTTATTGCAGAGGCTGGGGGGGGCATCCCCGCACTGAATGCAAGTTCTTAGACACCATCTGCCTACGTTGTGAAAAAGGGGTCACCTAGCCAGAGTCTGCAAATCATCCAGAACTCCACCTAGTAGGAAGAAATTTCCTGAAAAGGATTTTAAGCCCAACAACTTCATTGAAAAGATGGGGCGCAATTCAGAAGCAAATGGGAAGAATGAAACTCACCAAACAATCACCATTGGTCATTCTTCACCCTTGAGAAGCAGAAAAGTACACATGAAGGTGTTCATTGAAGGAAGGCCTTGCCAAATGAAGTGGACTCAGGCTCTTATTTATCTATGGTGTCATGGGACACTATTCACAGGCTACTTCCCAACATTCAGAAGAAACATTTCCAGAAGCAAGCACTGACTCTTAAAGACTACCAAGGGAACAAGATTCCAGTAGTTGGAGCAAGAGATTTCAATGTGCAGTTTAAAGGCCACACCAAACGTTTGCCTCTGACCATCGTGGACAAGGATCGCCCAAGCTTGCTGGGACTTGAGTGGTTCAAGCCACTAGGCATCGAGGTGACTGGCATCAATCACGTGAGCAACTCTGAATGGGAGGAGGCCTTGAAGTCTGAGTTTCCAGAGGTCTTCAGCGAAGGACTGGGCAAGTATATGGGGACCCCTATCACTTTCAACCTAGATCCCAAGGTGCCCCCAATTCGTTTAAAGCCCAGGAGGGTTCCATTTGCTTTAAAGGAAAAAATTGATGCACAATTAGACAAATTAATTGCTCAAGGGTTTTAGAGCCCACTGATCACTCCAGATGGGAAACACCCATAGTCACACCAGTCAAGGCTGATGGGTCAGTAAGAATTTGTGGAGACTATAAGGGGACACTGAACCATCGCGCTGCAGCAGAGCGCATATCCAGTGCCAGTTGTGCATCATCTGCTACATTCACTTGGCAGGGGTACAGTCTTTGCCAAATTGGACTTGGCCCAGGCATATCAACAACTAACAGTTGATGATGCCACTGCAGAGGCCAAACCATTGTGACTCACAAGGTGCCTTCAAATGTAAAAGGTTACAATTTGGAGTAAGCGTGGCACCAGGCATTTTTCAAAGTCTTATGGAAAGAATGCTTCAAGGACTGCCAGGGTAGTGCCTTACTTTGATGATGTGTTAATCTCTGCTGAAAATGACACTCAGCTTCAAGAAAGACTCAGAGAAGTCCTTACCAGATTCAGAAAAGCGGGTTAAAAGTCAAGGAAGAAAAATGCACACTTAAACAGACAGGGTTGAGTTCCTGGGCTACATGATTGACAAGCATGGCATCCACCCTACTGATGCCAAGGTTAAAGCAATCAAAGAAGCCCCTAAACCTAAATGCAAAACAGATTTGCAAGCCTTCCTTGGACTCATTAACTTTTATCACATGTTTCTACCTCAAAAGGCATCCATTGCTGAACCTTTGCACCGATTGCTTGATAAAAGCTGTTTGGATCTGGGGAGGAAGGAACAATCAGCATTTAACAGTATTAAGAGACTAATCACATCTGATGCTGTATTGATACAATTCTCTGAGAATTTGCCTGTTGTACTGACTTGTGATGCATCCCCTTTTGGAGTGGGGGAGGGTTTGAGCCACAGGCTTCCCAGTGGAAGGAAGCCCCTATTGCATTTTACTCGCATTTGACCAAAGCAGAGAGGAATTATAGCCAACTGGACAAAGAGGCATTGGCAGTTGTTGCAGCTGTCAAGAAATTTCATGAATATCTGTATGGCAGGACATTTACCATTGTTACAGATCACAAACCTTTGTTAGGCATTGTGGCAGGAGACAAACCTACACCTACTATCCTGTCACCAAGAATGCTGAGGTGGACTGAATTTTGCAGCTTATTCATACAAACTGATTCACAGGCCTGGCAAGGACATTGGACATGCTGATGCACTGAGTCGCTGCCCACTGCCTTGCCACAAGGAGGACTTTGAACCTGAAACACACACCTTTTTCCTAGAAACTGTTGCTAAGCTTCCAGTTCATGCTGCTGAAATTGCCAGAGAGACTGCCAAAGACACTGTGTTGGCTCCTGTTATAGGCTGGATTAAGAAAGGTTGGCCTCTTCAAGATCTACCTCACCTGCCCAACCTTTAAGTCCAGGCAAACTGAATTATCTGTATTAAGAGGATGTATTTTGTAACAGGGTGGTTATTCCTGCAAAACTGCAAAGAGAGGTTTGGAAATGTTACATGAGGGTCATCCTGGTATTGTAAGGATGAAGGGATTGGCCAGGAGTTATGTATGGTGGCCAGGTATTGACAAAATGGTTGAAAACTGGGTTGCATCTTGTCCCAATTGCCAGGTAGTCAGGCCTGCCCCACCTCATGCCCCCACACAGGAATGGGATGTCCTAGGGGCCCGTGGTCTAGGATCCACATTGATTTCACAGGTCCTACTAGAGGGCACACTTTTCTGGTTATAGTAGATGCATATTCCAAATGGCTAGGTATTTCCATGACATCCACCACAACTGATGCTGTCATCAAGCAGCTCAGAAAACTGTTTGTAACCCATGGGTTACCTGATGTTCTTGTCTCTGACAATGGCCCTCAATTCACATCTAACATTTTTGAATCCTTTCTAGCACAACAGGGTATCAGATATGCCCTTACTGCCCCTGGGCACCCTTCGCCAATAATGGCCAGGCTGAACGATGGTACGCTACCAAAGAGAAGCTCCAGCAACTGGGTCCTGGGGACATCACTGAGAAGCTTGAAAAACTTAGTGTTCAGCACATCACTCCTAGCCCATCTACTAACTTATCCCCAGCAGAGTTGTTGATGGGTAGGAAACTAGGTCTTCCTTGACCACCTTCATCCCACTTACGCACCCACGCACCACTGGATTCCACTTCCAAAGTTCTGCACTTTCAGTGTGGGTGATTGTGTGCTAAGAACCTTATAGGTGAGCTCTGTGGATTCCTGCTGAAATAATCATCACTGGCTCTCGTTTACAGGGTACAA